>CM076984.1:23015452-23067952 GCA_039105355.1 Benthosema pterotum | reverse complement strand
TTTTTTAGTATACAAATGTAACCAAATGGACCCGTTAAAATGTAACCAAATGGAACCCATTTGGTTCCATTCTCGAAATCTTGAAAATGGGTGAAATTCCCCTTTAACTCTGTTATGGCCCTTTTGACGCATAATACAGTAAACAGTATCACAATTTCCAGATATCGTCCGCATTACTGTCACCTACTGTATACCATCATCTATATCATTTAGAACAGTAATGGAAAGAGCAACTAATAGATTGAGATTCATTTGATAAATAAATAAAAATATGAAAATCGGTAGCAAAGTTGTAGTAATTAAGGATAATGGTTTGGGCAATTAGCAGGTTAATGTTGCCCAGAATGTGTTCATAACGATAATCCCATACAGTGCATTATACCATTCTGTAAAGCAGTCGTTGTTGTTCAGTGCATAAGGCATTCCAATGAAGCATCGTTGAATTGACCACAGAGAGATAGAGAGAGGCAGAGAGACAGCGAGAGTCAGTGAGAGAGAGAAAGAGAGAGAGACAGCAAGAGACAGTGAGAAAGAGAGCGAGAGAGAGAGACAGAGAGAGAGAGAGAGAGAGAGAGAGAGAGAGAGAGAGGCAAAGTGACAGCGAGAGAGAGAGATAGAGAGAGAGACAGCAAGAGGCAGTGAGAAAGAAAGAGAGAGAGAGAGAGAGAGAGAGTGTGAGAGAGCGAGAGACAGAGAGAGGCAAAGTGACAGCGAGAGAGAGAGAGAGAGAGAGTCAGCAAGAGGCAGTGAGAAAGAAAGAGAGAGAGAGAGAAAGAGAGAGAGAGAGTGAGAGAGAGAGAGAGAGAGAGAGAGAGAGAGAGAGAGAGAATGAATGCTACACCTACACATTTCTGTCTGTTGAGAGTAGAAGTAGATATACAGTAGATACTTGGGCAGATGCACAAGCATGCTCTGTGTGTGCGTGCGTGTGTGTATGTGTGTGTGCGTGTGTGCGCGCATGTGCGCGCAAAAGAGAGAGAGACAAACACACACGCACACACACAAAACACACACACACACACACACACACACACACACACACACACACACACACACACACACACACACACACACACACACACACACACACACACACACACACACACACACACACACACACACACACACACACACAGATAGACATTTAAGGGCCATCCACACTAACCACGATAACTATAAGTATCTATAAGTATCTATCTATAAATATGTAGTTTTTCAAAAATCGTTCTAAGTCAAAGGGATGGCCACAGTCCATAGTTATAGGATGAGTCCACAGTCCATACTTCATGCCTGCTCTACATACAGGTGGTTCTCAAACCTTTTAATTTCAAGCACCACCATAACTCTGATAGTGTGCAAATGGACTTGGTTCCATACACACTCTCAGTACATTCTCAGAGTTACAGACCTGCAAGGCTCCTTTGGGAACTGCCCCAAAGTAAACCCAGAGAGTCCCGGCCTGCAGGGGCGTTCTTGCCATTAGGCAGACTAGGCAGTTGCCTAGGGCGCCATGAGGGGAGGGGGCGACCATGAGGAGATTTTCCCTGGAGCTCCAGGGAAAATCTTGCCTATGGCTGCCTGAACGGCCGGAACCCCCCTTTAAGAACCACTACAATAACATGCAGTTCTGAGTGCATGATTTGAATTTGTATTCATCAAACATTATAACGAAGGACAAAATTATGTTGATTCTTTTTGAGTATATTGAAGAATTACATCAAAGCATTAAGCAATCTGACCGTTAAGATTGACTTGCAAAGGAACCAGAATCATTATAAATCTTTGGGGTTCCCATAGTCATCAGGGTGACCAAGACAAGACGGAGAAGTTACTGAAGAGACAATTTGTTTTGGTTTGAGTCTTGGGAGCAAGAAGCCTTTCGCTCCAGAGTCAGACACCCACCGCCTGCAATAATTGACTCCTGCCGTTAGAAAATGATTGCTGGCATGCAAGTTAAAACGCTTGTTTGTCTCCTCCTGATATTTCTTGGTTAATTTTCCCGAGACAAATGAAGCTGTCTTAAACAACATAATAGCTGTCAAAGTTTGTTGTGTATATGCCTTAATCTGCGTAGTAGTGACACATTCCTTGTTTCAGGCAAGACGTTTTGTTTTCTCAAAGGACACAAATTAAGACAAAACTGATAACATGCAGATGAGAGAGAGAGAAAGTGTGACTGTGTGTGTATGAGAGAGAGAGAGGGAGAGAGAGTTTAGGGAAAGGATTAGGGATGCAGCAATATATAGCTACTTATCATATCGGCCGATATTTCTCATTATGACGATGTTTATGTGCTGTTGATAAGCATCAATTTCACGCTGACGATGTTGATGTGTTTGTGCCGAGCTGTAGATTGCAAGTTATTTCTCATAATGGATATTCATTTGTTTCCCTAGCACAAATAGGGGAAACAACAACACACACACACACACACACACACACACACACACACACACACACACACACACACACACACACACACACACACACACACACACACACACACACACACACACACACACACACACACACACACACACACACAATCGTAACAAACAAATATCATTGTTGACTATCGTATCGGTATCGGCCAGTCACTTCTGTACCAGTGCATAGTAAGGATGTATATCCCTGTTGTAGGAGGATGTCAGTGACGCGTACCATACGCTATACGCAGTATGAGTCGCACGTTCAGCTGACAGTAGAATCGGGTGCCAGGAAAATGTATTGATGCTGACTCTGTCACTGTAGCAGGAATGCTTGACAGCACTGCCTTTACCGGCATTACTATGGTAATGACGACAACGGCACAGCAGCAGGTACTGCATGAGGGACTCACACAATGCTGTGTTGGTGTGATCTGAAACAACTAATCTGTGGTTCTCAACCTGCGGGTCGGGAAACCCCAGTGGAGTCCCCATGCACATGTGGACTTTTATGACTAATAACTAAAAAGAGGAAAAAACAGAAAGAAAGAAAATAGAAGACCATTACTGCTTCAAGAAAGATGTAGTTTGCTGGGTGGGGTCCCCAATTCAAATATGATTATTTTGTGGGGTTACCCAAGTATGAGAACCACTGATGTAAATTAGGGTTGCTCAACCTGTGGACTGGGTGCCCACAGTGGGCTATGAGGATACTGTAATTAGGCCTCCAAATAATTGATGAATCATCTTTTTAATAACACTATATACAGTCAATATATTGGTGATTATAATATTATTTTATGGACTAAAAAAAAACATGACCGGTCATGAAATTGCATGCTGCCCACCCATTTGATCACACCACTAAGTGGCCTGATTTGTGGGCTCACTGGGCTGTGAAGAATTTTGAGATTCCTGTGCCCTGATCCTGAGAATATTGAAAACCCTGATATCAATATCTATATCCAGTGCTGACATAGGTGCTCCATCAACAAATAAAAGCATTATCCATTTAAGAGCTCCTTAGGCCTACGACAAATTAGCAGATCCTCAAGCTCAAACCGTGAGTTTTGGAAATAAATTACCTAGTGTATGAACGTATTGATGTAATATACTATATGATAACATCAACAACATTTTACTGTGAAAAAACAGTTGCGAAACCACCACCTTTCATGCCATGGGCCACTTTTGGGGTCCCGGGCGGTCGTTTGGAAAACACCGGTCCATGCGGTATTTTTGAGGTTGTAAGGCTGAAGGAGAGGGTGGGAACCACTGTGTGGCGGCTGACAGGATGCGGGGAAGGCTATCGGAGGGCACCAGCTGTCCGTTAGGATGGGCAGGTCTCTGCACTTCCTGTTTCTCACCAGTCTGTGCGCAGCGCAGCAAAACAATCCCGGCTTCCCCTTCCAGGCAGCCGGGGGGAACAATGGAGGTCGCAAAACACAGACCCTTCTCGCCCTTCTCCTTCTTCTTCTCCTCCGCCGTCCCCCGTCTCTTTGTCCTTCTCCTCCTCCTGCCGTTGGATTTATAGTCCGCAACGCCAAAACACCTTTGTTCAAGGGCACGGGCTGAAACGCGCTGTCTCTCTCCCCGCTAATAAAACCCCGCAGCCCCTCTGGTGAAGTGGAAAACCCAGTCCTGTAGATGCCACAATTCTGATATTTACTGTATTTTCGATTTTTTGCACGCTTACCCCACTTTGTAACATATAAAAAGCAGACAGGCGTTTTAACACTGTAGAAGATGTACTGCAGAAACCCTGGTTTTACCCTGAGGGGTGTTGCTTGCTGACAAGGCTCTCCCCCCCTCAGTTTGTTTTCTCCCTCTCTCTTTCTCTCTCTCTCTCTGAGTTTAAGTGAAATTTGTGAATGTTTGCTACGAGTCACACAACCAAAAAAAAAAAAAATGGTCATGAAAAAATGAAGAGGATAGAAAGTGCAAGGCGAGCTTTTAAAGACTGAAACATTCCACAAGAATCAACAAGGCGGGGGTCGAGTGGTGGTGGTGGTCTGTTGAGGAAAAAATGATAGAGGGGAAAGAGAGAGAGAGATAGGGGGAGATGGGGAGAGAAAGAGAGGGCAGTTTTATCAATAATGAATAGAATTCTCATCTGCACACTAGAGGGAAGAATTCCACCTGGAAAACAAATGCACAAACGCACAATCACACACACATGCACATGCACACATGCATGTTTGCATGCATGCACGCACAAACTCTCTCTCACACACACACACACACACACACACACACACACACACACACACACACACACACACACACACACACACACACACACACACACACACACACAGTTATTGACACATGGAGAAATCCATATCTTTATGTAGAACCCAGTGTGCTGGAGATCCATCAGTCTGCACTATGAAAGGAGCTTACCCGCTTCACTTAAAGTATTAAATGTTTATGTGAGGCTCTTTCAACTCTCAATAATAATCCTCTCTCTCCACACACACACACACACACACACACACACACACACACACACACACACACACACACACACACACACACACACACACACACACACACACACACACACACACACACACACACACACACACACACACACGCACACACATGCACAAGAGAGTGATGCAAGCTCTCACAGAAATTCCTACTTGTACATACTGCATAAACAAATGCAGTTCAAGAATCTGTTGTAACTTTGTACAATATCAGACTAATGAATTTAGTTGTACATATATTAGAGCATGGTTGTTAGAGCAATTGCAGTTGTTGTTTTGTTGTATTCATCACACTTTCAGATGGTGGGTTTTTGGTTACCTTTCTTTTGGGATTTTTTCTTTGCTGTTAATTGTTTTTTTCATTGCTAACATCTCCTGTAGTGCCGTACATTTATTTCAGGAGCACAACTTTTTACGAATACCTGTTGTGCATTTTAGGTGTACAGTTAAAGGAGAATTAACATGAAATGTAATATTTCCCCTTTTTATTATTATTTTTTGTGTTTTTGGTGCTCCCATGTGTTTTCTATCCCCACAAATAACTAAATAGCTCGCCACTGAAAACCATAGCTAACCATAACATCTCTCCTGTTTTCATTTTGAACAGTCTTTCATATCATATAGGAGCATTAATGGAAATTGCTCAAGAACAGCTTATTTAATGTTGGCCTCATCAATGCATCCTGCTTTGTAAAATTCTTCCTCGTCTTCAGTTCCAAATTTGCATTTCCGTTTTGTTTACAATGCCCACTATTGTTGATTTTCCAAGCTGGCATGGAGTGGAAACAAGGCTGGTTTTATCTAGCATCAGTATTGTAATGACTCGAATATTACATATTCTGCACACCAGCGCCCCGAACACCCCAGGACATTGTGGTACTGCAGCTAAACTGCTTTCAAAGTCCAGAAAGAAATGACAAGACTGGTTATTTCAGAGTGGTGATTGAGCCTCAAACCATTAGAAGTAAGCTTGAGGGATATGTGATATTAACTATTAATAAAAACAAAATCTATGTTATTTGTGCTGTATGTAAACACAATAAGCTAACCTTTTAATTAATATAGGATAAAACTGTATTGATCCGCAAAGAGATGAAATGTTGCCACCAGAATAAGGATGCTGCTGGGGTTCACTTCAGTTCAGTGGTTAAAGTTTTAAAAAAATATGATCGTACCAGTCCAGAATCATCTGAGAACCTGATTTGTTCTGACTTTTAAAAAAATGTTTTTAAGAAGGCTTTAGAAGTGACCATGGTGGATTTTCAAAGTCCAGGACTGGGCTTTGACTATTTCGTTTAGTTTTTGTTTTGATCAGTGGTCCTCAAAATTCCTTTTTCTGGGGACTCTTTGTTTATGCCTGTGTAACATTTTACAGCCAGACAGACATAATGAGGCCTCATTTATCCTTCTCATTAGTGTTATTCAGAGGAGGACGGCTTCACTTTGCCATCAGCACCGTATAGCGCTGCTTCGTTATATTCCTACAGTCAGCACGCCGATATGGTTCTGTAGCAACGCCTCAGAGGTTGACTGAGAATTGACCAGTTTCACTTTGGGTGGGTGTTCTGCTTTTGCCTGATATTGTCATTCTCAGACACCGCAATTGTGCTCATTTCTGTTACCGTTGTGCAGGGCGGAAGTAACATTTCCCAATTGGGGGGGGCAGGCGAAAATGGTATGGGGACGGCTTCATCGCCCATGGCGCAAAGCCACACCCATACTATTTTCAGTTACAGGACCTTTATTAAAGCATCAATAATAGCATTAGTTGTTGAAGTTGCAACCGACACACATCATGCATAAAGCTAAAGGTCTGAGAGTTTTCTGTTTTCAATGATGAAATGCTGTTGGTTGGTGCCACAACTGTTAGTAGCAGTAGTAGTGTTTCAAATCATTCTAAATATACTGTAAGCACATTAATTAGAAATATCTTTGGAATTTGGGTTGTTTTGCATGCCATGATGTTTGATGGGGCATTTAGGGGGGCATTGCCCCCCCCATGCCTATGCCTATAGATCCGGACCTGCTCAGACGCCGCAATTGTGTTCATTTCTGTTAGGGCTGTGTGAAACACACACTCGTGATTTATGGCTGATTCGTATTTGTCAACAACATGCACAGGGCAGAAATTTGTTCAGCTCATGCTGCCTAAATTGAGAACTCCAGTGGTGAAAAAGAATAATTAATGGACGACTCCTGAGACAGAGATTTGGAAACTCCACTTTTTTTCTCTCCTTTGTTTTTCCTCGTGCTCAATCACGTACTAAAGTGCTCAAGGTCCCCTGGGCATGAATTGAGAACCAATGTAGACTACTTACTGTATCAACAAACACTGACTCACGGGCATACAGTATGGCTATGAGATGATACCATTTTGTGAGGAAGCTCGCTATATAAACTAAAAATGTGATGTGGCTCCCAACACCCCCTCAACACACACGCACGCACGCACGCACGCACACACACACACACACACACACACACACACACACACACACACACACACACACACACACACACACACACACACACACACACACACACTGGAAGTGGCCTGCGTGTCTCTGATTCCCACTGAGGCTAGATCAATAGTAACAAGCAGCCCTCGGTTTGACATCTGTTAATCCACCGATGATCTAAAACAAACACCGGTAGCAGTTGTTTTCAACCTTTTTCATTCCAGGGCCTATTTATTCAGAATTTGAGCCACGGACCACCATTTGAGGACATCGTAGACTCACAGATCCCAAAGCTAAAGAATTCCTTTGGTTTTGTCCACAATTCCATGCTGGATTTCAGAAACAAAACAGTTAAACATGACCATTAATCTTCTACATTCTCTAGTTGTGTAGACGTGGACTAATTCACATGATGAATATTTTCACTCTTGAGAGCGTAAACATGAAACCAAATGGACGCGCAAGGGTCCATTTGGTTTCATGTTTACGCTCTCAAAGAGTTACATCTGGCGAACCATACTTTCCATCATTTAGCCTGGGGACCACCTGGAACCCTCTCAAGGACCACTGGTGGTCCCCGGACCACTGGTAGAAAACCCCTTCTCCCCTTGTAAGACTGCCCCCGGTGGAAAGACTGTCCTGACAGCATTTCTATAATGTTGTTGCGTAGGGCAGAAACCTTGTATCTCCATATTTCAACTTCACGTGCAATAGTTTATTTTTTTTTTGTCTCAATCCATCTAGCCGTCGACAGTGCTATTCCAGTCAGATAATTCACCAATAGATCTAACCAATATTCATTGATTTTAGAATGATGATAATAATAATAATAATAATATGTGTATAATATATTTTATCTTGGCATTTTCTCCCCGTGCTCAGCGCGATTAATCACCATCATCATTAAGCATTAAGAGCAGGGGGATAGATATACAATATCACCCCTCCCTCCCCATGGGGAACAGAATTATCAGAGCCCAGCGGTTGTGCTGGGGTGGCGGTGGTAGAAAGCATCGCATAACAACAGCCATTATATGCAGAAGAGTGCCTGCAGTCTAGTTGAGCTTAAAATCACACCCATATGACGCTAGACCAGGGGTTTTAACAGGTGGTCCAGGGACCACCAGTGGTTCCTGAGACGATTCCAGGTGGTCCACAGTGAAATTGGTTAACCAGGTGTAACTGGTTACCAGGTGTAAGTCATTTCATGCTCTCAAGAGTTGAAATATTCATCATATGAATCCAAGTCTACACAACTAGAGAATGTAGAAGATTAATTGGTCGTTTTGATCTGTATGTTTGCCTGTTTTTGTTTCTGAAATCCGGCCTGGAATTGTGGAGAAAAACAAAATAAATCTTTAGTTTTGGGGTCTGTGGGGCTAAAATGTCATCAAATGGTGGTCCGTGTGGCTCAAATGCTGAATAAATAGTTGGCCCTGGTATGAAAAAGGTTCAAAACCACTGCACTAGACACCTCTTCTGGCTCTGGGGCGTCTGAATCTCCACGGGAGGCAACATGGAGGCAACGGGAGGCCATATTGGCGCAAGCTTTCCCAAGATTTCTTGCAAAGGCTTCAGAATGAAAACAGAAGAAGAGAGAAAAGGGGATGTTCTGTTGACCAAATCTATGAGCATCAACATACCACGCCCAGCGTATTAACCCCTTGATTATCACAAATGCCTCATTATAAGGCGCACTGGATTATAAGGTGCACCTTCAGTGAATGGCCTATTTTAGAACTGTTTTCATATATAAGGTGCAGCAGATTATAGAATATAGGTGCATAGAATAGAAGCTACTGCATTCAACGTAGAATAGAAGCTACTGCAGTCAAACAATCCATATACACTGCATGGCGCTCCGGATTATAAGGCATATTGTCTTTTTCGAGAAAATTAAAGGCTTTTAAGTGTGCCCCATAGTTGGGAAAATACGATACATCTGTGCACTCTTGAGTACAGCATGAAGCTGCTCAAGTATATCTGGCTGAACTCTTTAAGCTATGTACAGTATCATCAATTTGGGGGTTTATGAAAGCTATTGATTTAGAAGTCATTTGTAGAATCTGCCTCAGGTCTTAAGGCGAGCGGAAAGTAACAGTTTTGGAGGTACAGGTTTTTACCACCCGACAGAGAAGAAATTCATCTCTCTCCCTTCCTGGCTGCCCCACTCCATGTCCTTCTACCATGTCATCTCTCCCTGTCTCTTTGTATCCGTCCCTGTTCCTCTCCCTGTCTGTCTACTCTACTATGTCATCTCTCCCTCTCTCTTTTGCCCCTGTCTGTCTACTCTACTGTGTTCATCTCTCCCTGTCTCTCTGCATCCTTCCTTCTTCCTGTCCCTGTCCTTCTACTATGTCATCTCTCCCTGTCTCTTTGCATCCGTCCCTGTCCCTCTCCCTGCGTGTCTACTATCCTCATCTATCCCTCTCAATGGAGGACAAAGTACTCAACCCCAGTACTGGAGTCAAAGTATAGATAGGTACTCCTTCATAGTATAGATACGGATAGACTGGGTTGAATATTACTCACCTACATTGTTCTGTCAAATGAATTGTTTAAAAAAACATTTAACTGTTTAAAAGTACATTCTTTCTGGAGCCTAGGTCACCCGATGAGGAGCTAGAAAGCATTACATGTTAAGCTGTTAAAACAATTGGGGTGGTTGTGTGCGTGTGAGAGAATGCATGTGTGTGTGTGTGTGTGCGTGTTGTGCTGGTGTGCATGCGTGTGTGCTGTGTGTGCATGCATGTGTGTGCGTGCGTGTGTACATGCACATGTGCAAGAGGAGGATGTTACAGAGTAACTCAGATGTATGTCGTTATAAAACGATATTCCTTTCCATTGTTGTCTGGTTGCATCGGTGGAGCACCTCCAGCAGGTTCTTGAACATTCAGACTTGAAGATGACAGTTTGCTGCAGCTATTGTTTGGACGTTGCCGTGGTGATGATGATGCTGGGCCGCCGTGGTTAAAAGCAACAGGGCAGCTGATGAGCATGCAGGTTGTATGAACGGACAGTAGTATTAGTAGTAATCTGGTGGTGTATAGAGATAGAACTACAATACAAGTGATGGTACAATTTGGTACCAGGAAATATTACCGTTTTGGTTATTGTTTTGCATGCAGGTGTGGAAGTAACCACAGCTGTGGTTATTGTGGTATACAGGGATTGCTGTCGGGGTTTTTGAACGTTCAAAACTGTTTCTTTCGATTGAATTCAAAATCAAAATTGGCAAGAGATTGCAGATCTGCAAGCTCAAGTGTGGCATGTAGATGGACCATTTTTTCTTGTTACCAGCGTGATATTACAAACACACACACACACACACACACACACACACACACACACACACACACACACACACACACACACACACACACACACACACACACACACACACACACACACACACACCACACACACACACACACTCACTATTATATACATGTATATAATATAGCATGCAGGGTATGTAGAGGGTCATTGATGCAGTGTAACATGGTTAGGCTGTCTTGGGTGGGTGTTATTGGGTGTTATTGCCCAGGGGAAGAACCCCTCTCCCCTCCTGTGTCCCTCCCTTTGGGACAGTGTGTCCTGTGGGTGGGGTGGGGTGGGTGGGGTATAGTGGGTAGGGGAGGGTTTATCTACTACGTTATGGTATGGGGGGTTGTGGGGTGGAGGGTGGGGGTGTGTGTGTTTGAATTATGGATGGGGTTGAAGAGGGGGAAACAGGGGCTGGTCTCCAGGGGGTGTATACCACCCTCCCCTCGCCTATACCTTTAGCTTCCTCCTGCCTCCTCCCCCACAATGCCCTCGCCTCTCCTCCTCCTCTCAATTCCTCTTTTTCTATATACAGTATGTTGTTGCTGTCCTCTCCTTGTCTCTCCTCTCCCTCCTTCACTCTCCCTCACTCTCTCCTCTCCTCACTCTCATCTCTCCCTTCTCTCTCTCTCTCTCTCTCTCCTCTCTCTCCTCTCTCTCTCTCTCTCTCTCTCTCTCTCTCTCTCTCCCCTCTCTTCAAATTCGCCACTATTCAGCCGTGGTGCAAGGTTGGATCAGGGTGACTGGAGATACATCTCTCTTTTTTCAAACATTCTCCCTATTTTCCGTTCTTTCTTGTGCTCTTGTAGCCCTCTCTATCTCTTTCTCTCTCTCTCTCCCCTTCTCTCTCTATCTTTGTCCCTGTCTCTCTTCTGTCTCTTTCACTCTCCTTTCTCTTTCTACTTTACTCCCTCCTCTCTCTCCATCTTCTCCCTTCACTCTCTTCTCCTCTTCCTCTCTCCTGCCTTCTCCCTCTCTCTCCACCTCTTCCACTCTTTTGCTTTCCCCTGTTACCGTCTTGCTTTTCCTCTACTAGAGTTTCTACCTTTCTGTTGCCTCTCTTCTCTCTCTGTCTCTCTCTCTCTCTCTGCCTCTCATCTTCTCCACAGTATTTTTCCCAGCCACAGTCTGTTTTTGTCGCGCCTTTTTCCTTTTTTTTGAGCCACTATAGTTGTGGTCTTAAACCACAAAACTTTTCTCTAGGCAGACATATTCGTTGTTACAAAACTCTGGTAGAAATGTTTCTGGGAATTCCGTGACTTTGTGGTCTCGGTGCAGTTTCTCACATGCTATGGGAGAGGACTGTTGTGTGTACATTGTGTCCATCAGTAAAGTCTGTACTGCGTTTCGTGACACACACATGTTGGGTAGGCCATGTGCGTTTTCAGAGCTGTTACGCTATGTGTTATGCTATGTGTTATGGCAATACTAATCCATACATACCTTACCTTTACCTTGAATTTAAAACCCAATGTGTCATGTAAATGTCGCACTTTAATACCCACCAAAGTTTACGTTTTGTACAGTGACTTAATCTTGTTAGGTGCTTGTGATGTGTATGACAACCCAGCCATTTAACCACCCAATGTGGAATGGCTGCAACCCACAACCCTGAGAAGTTGATGTTTACGCTGTTTCAGCTATATGCTATGTGTGCTAACGACATAATGTGGATTAGACATTGCACATGTCAATATGTGTGCATAGTGCTACGGCGAACATGATATCCAAAGACCATGGCGCTTAATAAAACGCTGTGTAAGTGTAAGCCAATAAGTGTAGCCATGTGCCGGCTGGTGATTCCATGATTGCATTTGAACTGGTAGACACCTCCACCCCCGACCCTTATAAGCATGTGGAATATAAATACTACATATACTGTAACACTCTACTGCTACACTCGCATATAGCAGTTGGAACACTCTGTGGTGCCCTTTTTCTTTATTGTTACTATTATTAAATCTTAATAATAAATTATGGGCATAAACTTGTTCTTACATTGTCCTTTTGTAAATAAAGGGGTGGAGTGTCTTATATACAGTACAAAAAAGGGAAACATATCGAAGGAAAATATATAATTTATAATTATAATGGTCAGAATCTGTTTTTGTAATCTGTCCGCTTTCACTATACTGTTAGCTTGCTGTTATAATTGTACCTTGAGAAATTAGCAATTAAATAACAGTTGCGTGTGGGTGGGTGGCGGGTGGGTGGGGTGGACTGTTGTCTGTATAGTACCTATACTTACTCTCACACAGCATATAGCCACATGGGTGGGCCACGAACCATTTATGGATTTTCAAGTGGGCCCTGCTCCAGAGAAGTTTGAGGACCACTGCTCTAGCATTAGGCCTATACCCATCGGCCAGGTTTTTGCACTTCCCCACAAGATATCTCAAAATACCACTGGCAGATTGCCATGAAACATAAAGCAGCATAGCTACAGTAGCATGGATTGTTGTATTCTCATGTTATGCCTTTACACTAGAGCAGTGTTTTTCAGCCTTTTTCATACCAGGGCCCACTATTTATTCAGAATTTGAGCCGCAAACCACCAGGTGATGGCATTTTAGCCCACAGATTCCAAAACTAAAGATTTATTTTGCTTTTATTCACAATTCCATTGTGTGGATTTCAGAGACAAAACAGCCAAACATACAGAACAAAAAAATGCCCAATTCATATACATCCTCTATAGACTTGTGTAATTTACATATCACATATTTTTAGTTTTGAGAGTGTAACCATGAAACCAAATAACCCACAAGCGTCCATTTTGACTATATGTTTACCATAGCGTCCACTAGTCTTGGGCAATATACCGGTATTACCGTTTATCACGATATTGGAAATCAATACCGAGTAATATCGTTGGGTCTATAAAAAATATTGAATACCGAATATCATCAAATACCAACATTATACTGTATTCTGTTAAAATATGAGCAATGAGACTTTTAATTGTAACTATACAAACAATTTTAATGTTACACACATGCCTAAAATAGCCCTTATTAGGGCTAGGCTTTTTGGAAACAATGTATTTCCAACTCCAGTTGTCCCTATTTAGGCTGCTTGAACAGAAGAGCGCTCAGTTTCTGACCCCTCAATGTTGCAATTCTGAGAACCAGATGACTGGTGGAACGTGTCCGACTCTGATTGCACGCCATTGCCATCTAGTCGTCCATACCGGTAATATTGAATATCGAGCTAATTAACACGTTATCAATACCGATATTAAAAAAATAATACCACCCAAGACTAGGGTCCACCACCTGGAACCCTCTCAAGGACCACTGGTGGTCCCCGGACCACCGGTTGAAAACCACTGCTTTACACTAAAGCCAAGATGTATTTTGGGTGCACCAGGAATACATACAAGGATAATGCAAAGACGGCACTATTGTGAATGAGGCAAACCATGGGCGATACCAATGAAGCAACATTTGTCTCTAAGTGTCTTCGCTCCAGTTGAAATATCCCATTAGTCTTGCTTAACAATAATTGGGACAATTAGACAACCCATATTTGTAATTTTCTAATGAATGTAATATTGCTTTCACTGCAGGCTGGAGAGAGAGAAAAAATGTTTACCACAAATGTAAGATAGAGTGAGGTAAAATACACATGCCTCAAAAGTGATAGGAAATGCAGGGAAAGTGAGTCAGAAAGAGAGTGAGATGGAGCGGGGGTGGAGAGGGAGAGGGGGCAGAGAGGGTGGGGAAGAGAGAGAGAGAGATGGAGGGGAAAAGAGCTAGTGAGAAAAAGAGAGCAAGAGAGAGAGAGATAGAGAGAGAAAGAGATTGAATTAAAGTTTTATGACTGATGAATATTTCATGTCCTGGGCAGTGATTCCCACTTCTAGTATTGTGTGCATGTGCATGCATGCGCACGCCCGTGTGTGTGTGCGTGTGTGTGTGTGTGTGTGTGTGTGTGTGTGTGTGTGTGTGTGTGTGTGTGTGTGTGTGTGTGTCTGTGTCTGTGTGTCTGTGTCTGTGTGTGTGTGTACATGTGTACGTGCGTAAGTGTGAGTCTGTGTGTGCATGTGTGTATGTACATGCATATACCCCAGTGCGTTTATGAGAGAGTGTGTGTGTGTGTGTGTGTGTGTGTGTGTGTGTGTGTGTGTGTGTGTGTGTGTGTGTGTGTGTGTGTGTGTGTGTGTGTGTGTGTGTGTGTGTGTGTGTGTGTGTGTGTGTTTGGTCTCTTTACCTGGGTCTCCAGTTTTGCCTGTTCCTTCTTCTTATTAACTCAGCTCACAAAGTGTTGTCTTGGTTCATGTGAGCTTGTAGATCACGCCCAGAATAGGTGTGTGTGTGTGTGTGTGTGTGTGTGTGTGTGTGTGTGTGTGTGTGTGTGTGTGTGTGTGTGTGTGTGTGTGTGTGTGTGTGTGTGTGTGTGTGTGTGTGTGTGTGTGTGTGTGTGTGTGTGTGTGTGTGTGTGTGTGTGTGTGTGCGCGTGTGTGCGTGTGTGCGTGCGTGCGTGCGTGCGTGCTTGTGTGTTTGTGCACGTTACACAGTGAAGTTAACAATTAATAATTTGTAGTTGGGAATGACGATTTAATTCCGTTGTAGGCATTGAACATCATGAAACATATGAATCACATCATGTTTGGTTGTTTGTTTTTACGGAGACATTTAAAAATAACATACTTTGGGGAAAAAAAGAAGTCACTTTGTAATCTGCTGTAAACTTGCAGATTAGCTAATTCTGTTATTTGGAGAAATTGTTTCAAAATTCAAAACAAAACAAAACAAAATATGAAAATAGTATAAAAATAGCTGTGATTACCTCAAACAATCACAGAATCCACGATGGTCCAAATAGAGATGTACTGTATGCATGTATGCATGCACAATGCACATCCCTCTACATAGTGCTCTGGCCTGTGTCCTCACTCTGGTTTTAATCACATTATTGTGTTTCTTTTGGTCTCCAGTTCTCTGTGAAGCACTTGGTCACACACAAAGTGACTTAAGTGACTTTATTGATTAAGTATTTTGTCACAAACACCATATCAATAAAGTTGACTGTAGTTGACTTCATTTGGCCACAGTGATTGTAGATTCACTAACAAAGGAGGAGAACGTGGAGCCTTAAATCTATTAATCATTAAAGGACCAGGCAAGCGTCAATACATGTAATGTTCATCTCACGGGCGGCTTTGACCATTATATCATACATAAACACAGATCATTTCCCTGCAAATTGCTTTATTCTCCAGAGACTAATTTGTGATTCATCTACACGTACTGTATGCTTTAACATTGGTTAAAATGCACTGACAACATGCCGTAGAGCTTTGACAAAATAATTGCCAGTTGATTTTCATACTGTACTGAATTAAGATCATTTGGCATTGATGTTAAGCATTGTGTGAGTCGTATCAAAGGACTGAGGATGGCACTTCACTTTTACATAACTTTACATTACTTAACACGTTTATACTACGAGCCCAGCTGAGCTGTTTTTACAGTACTATTATACATGAGTACTATGGATGGTCATGTGATTATTATCGTTTATTTGATCATAATCGAAATAAATCGATCATCATCGTATCACATAGATTTTAAATGGTTGTGACATTTTTTCTCCATCACACTGCGATCAATTTGTTTTTTGGCCAAGCTGAATATCTGTTATACTTGTCTTGGTAAAATGAACGTGTATAGAGCACAATTGGTTGTGCTTTTGTTATGTTTTATTATTATACAATGTACATACCGGTAGCTGATCTACAAGCTCGTAATTATCTATTTTAGCAAACTTTCCTCCCAAGTTAGGGTTCAAGTGGTTAACAAAAGTGGCATTTTTAAAGGCGTAGCTCCAGTAGATCCAAAATAATATTTTTCTACCTATTACTCAACCCATTGAGACATGAATTTGTGGATTATTTTGAGTTTCTTACGCATTTCTACTGTTTCCTATGGAGACACAAAAAGTCACCGTTCTCCACAGGGAACCACTGCTGGTCATCAAATTATTGGCTTAGGAATGTGACAAAAAAAAACTAAAATTCAATTCAATTCAGCCGAGAAGTCCCAGAGGCAGGACTTCCGGTTTGTTAACTTCTCCTGGAAGTTGCCATTTTTCAGCCAATTGTGGCGTGGTGCTCCCGAAAATTAATACCCCGCGGAAACGTAAAGGTTTGAAAGATGGAATCGTGTGCACTTTGCACACGATTCCACTGAGCAGGGTTGTTTCGCTGGGGACTGTAAATACAGCAACTTCCGCAACTACCGTTAGTAGTCTCTCAAGAGCACCTCGAATTCAAATCTCCATTGGGAGAGTAAATCTGTTGGTAGAAAAAAAAAAGTAATTGCTTCGGGTGAAATTTATGCGTATGTTTGATTAACACATTTTTTCAAATTATTCTGTTATTATTTTGACCACAATAAATGTTACATGAAATTTCCCATGGTTCCATTCCTTATCAGCACACAGTGAAAGCAGAGGCTGATGAGTTACATGGTAGACGGGCACAAGGACTATGTTCTTACTACTAGATCTCCTTAAAGTACTGTTCCCTGGGCTGACCTGGCTGCAGCTGCCTGCTAACGATGGGTATTTAGATAGTGATATGGGTCGATACGACAAGACGTTTGTTTGCCAGGTTGCGTGGCTCCCTTCACTCATCGATTCCATACTCTCTGATCAATATGTCAGCTTTGTTCTCGAAAAAAAAGCCATCTCTGGCTGCCGAGGAGCACTGATGGTATGGTAGTGCATGCACACGCACTGAGGAGTTTGGACATGTGAAGGGATATCAATCGTAGCTTATTATTCGTAGCTGTTTATGGATTATGGTGTGAACCAAGCATTGGAAATAATAGGAAAATAAAATGAATCCATGATGACTTATTTGATTTTTCTAATGTACTATTTTCTTCCAGTTCCAATAATAGTTAGCATCTTAAAGGGACAGTTCAGAATTTTTGAAGTTAAGCTGTATGGAATACTTGCCATTAATATAGTGGTGTCAACTGTATTAATTGATGTCCAGATTCCTGTGGTGGGAGTTATGCTCCGGTTTTGGTGAAGTAGTTCCGGTCATTATGTGGAGGTAATTGGGGCCACGCAACAAAAGTAAATTAATCCAGAAAACTAACTGACCTATTTCTAAAATATTAGCATGTCCCTCATTCATTTTTGACCCCCTATCACAGGAAACTATGTTTTTTGTGTCCATATCACTACGTCCAAAAAGTAGTTCCATGTGATAGAGGGGTCAAAAATGAATGAAATAATTCAAAAAATGAATATAAATTCAACAATACAAATGACATTCGTTTTGTGGATCAATGTACTTTTACTGCATGTCCCCGAGGATCCCCACAATATGACCGGAACTACTTAATATTGACAAAAACCACAGCAAAACTCCCAGCATGGGACTCTGGCAAGCAATTAATACTGTTGACACACTATATTAATTGCAGAACTATCCCTTTAAAAAGAAAAAAGAAAGAAAAACGATACTACTACGTTACTTTGAGGTCACAGGCCACAGGGTCAATATTTCTAGACAGCACGAGACTGGCTTTAGTTTGGCAGCATCCCTGATTCTTGTCCAAGTGTCCTTTAGCAAAAACACCAAAGTCATACTGTACTGTCTGTACCTGCTCACAGAGAACAGGACTCCTAGAACTTGAGCGAGGAGTGGAACCCTTAACCCCGGGCCATGCGAGCCACACGCTGCCCCGGTAATTTGATGAATGCATTTGAATTTGCATACAGACATTTTGGAACATCATCTACCATTTCTTCATGTTCTCTACTATAGCCTACTATACTATATAGCCCCCCTTTCTCATTTCCATCTCTTCTCTCTTCTGCAGTGCGGAGAGAGCAGCGTTTGCTGCATAATCGCCCACTGAGTATATCTCCCGACTTTCTCGCCGCTATGTTTTTTTTTTTCCCTCCTCTTCCCTTTTTAATTCTGCTTCATTCTGCGTGAGCTCTCTACTCTAACAGTCTGCAGCCTAATCACCAGCAGCCTGGATGGGCAGCGCAGGCAGTGCAGCGCTGCCTGAGAAACCTGAGACGGGTTCCACCTCAAGAGGGTTTTTTTTCTTTCTCCCTCCCAAATGAGAGGCGCACCGCGTGAGCGACAGCCCCGGCAACACCCATCGTCTTTAGCGAGTGATTGATGAGTTTGAATTTAAAAAGTTAGGATTGGATAGCTGCAGATAACTTCCAGTCTGCGGGTGACAATAACAACCTTGCCGACAGTAAACACTCTTTTGTTGTTGTACGATGTGAGTGATAGACGTCGGCTAGTGAAGTTGTGTGGTGATTGTTTTGTCATTGAAGCTGTTGTGCATAGTTTAATGGGGGGGGGTATATAGCGAATGTACTTGCTCTGTAGCCTGTGTTTCAAGTGTCTTCTCTCAAAAATGTTTTAAACCGCAAATAACATGCATTCCTAAAATTGTTTTTAATACTTAAAGGTAGGGTAAGTGATTTGAAATTCATGGTGTAGTACCAGCCTGGTGCAGTAGGGGCGCCCAAGAGTAGCTACACTGTGAACCTGCTGCTCAATCCTGATTGGAGGAGAATTCACCCTCCACCTGTGGAACTTTTATTACCTCCTCTGCTAACGTGGGGGGGGACTCCATATATGATCTGCACACCTTATAATAGAGCATTTTAACAGAATTTTTGGGGGGGTGATATCTGACAAAAGTGAAATCACTTCCCCTACCTTTAATATCATCATATTTTAATATCAATATTTCTAATCGTTTGACCCCCAATCACCACTGATGGCTGAAGAAGAGGAAGGATTATACAAAGTATAATTGTATAATTGATGACATCATTATGAGTCCAAAATCAAACAAGCTGTTCCTGAGAGCAATTTCCATTAAGCTCCTATATGATATGAAAGCCTTGTGTGGGATTATAAAACACACATGCGAGCACCAACAAAAAATAATAAAAAATAAATAAATAAAAACTTGAATTTCATGTTATTCCCCCTTTAAGCAAATACTATAGTAGATCTGCATGCAGCACATGCAGGTTTTTGTCTCGCTTCGGGCCACGGGCGATGAAGCCGCTCCCATACCATTTTCAGTTACAGGACTTATATTAGTCAAGTAACATCAATAATAACATCAGTTGTTGTTGAAGTTGCAACAGACACGCAGCACGCATAAAGCTAAAGGTTTGACTCAGAGTTTTCTGTTTTCAATGATGAAATGCTGTTGGTTTAGTGGTGCCACAACTGTAGTTAGTTAGTAGCAGTAGTAGCGTTTCATTTCATTTTTATTATAACCACTTTCATTTGAAATATCTTGGGTTGTTTTGCTTGACATCGTGTTTGGTGGGGCAGTCAGGGCATTTAGGGGGGCATTTCCCACCGACACTGACGACATACTACCCAACCAACCTAGTCTTTTTTTCACTATATTTTCTGATATTCATTTTTGAAGCCTTTATTGGCCGATCTGTATAGCCGGTATATCTGCCCATCCCTACATATGACATCATCAACTTGTGACAGGATTCTCTACTTATGAAAGAAATCAAATAATTATTTTGTAGTTTTAGTTGTAATTTAAAGGGATATTTGTCTTATTAGCAAGGGATCCTTTCATTCATGTCCATTTTTGAAATAACACTGTGAGGTGTTGAACAGAAGCAAAAGTCGGTGGGTTGTGATCTCTTCTATCCAACACTTTGGTCCCAAACTAAATACGCAGAATATATCCTAATTTTCCTTGGGATTTTATGTATGTGCACCTTCATGCCCCCATGTTTTTGACACTGGCAAACCTCAGGGCATACCTCTAGTGTTACACAGAGGCCAAAAGTTCCATTTACATACAAGATATGTCATAATTGAACGGGCAAGATTGTCATACGCATTCATGATCCCTGGGGATTGAACTATTATTAATTTGAACTATCCCATGACCTTTCCTCTAGCGCCAAGCATTGGTTGTTACACTAGGAAGATAAAAATTAATCAATGACATTTATTTATACATTTATCTTTGTGACGTGCTATTTCCATGACCTTTCCTCTAGCGCCACACTCAGGCCAACTTTTCTCATAATGATTGTCATGACAGGCAGGTTCCAGTCAAAAATCGTAAGGATCTGCCACCTCTAGGGGGTGCTAGAGAGGCTTTTAGGGCTTGTTTCAGTCAAATGCATGTTTTCAATATGTCTCAAAACAGTGTTCTGAAAATGGTGGTCGAAACCAATATGGTATGGTCATGGTATATTTATTGACATACATAAGCATATTTGCCGTAATTTACACAAAAATGAATTCTAAAAAATGTATAATGTAGACCTACAGTGTAGCGCTTGACCGCTGAAATTCCATCAACGCAAATTAGAAACGCTTAACAGCAATTAACGCTAATTAGCGTTGATGCCCGACATATAGCATCAACCGTGTAAACATATATGTTCTGCTTGGGCTATTCTCTAATCAAACATTTAAGCATGTTTATTGACGTGGCGAGTAGGAGGCCGGGGGGAGAGCACGTCCATGTCTGTCTACGTATGTATGTATATTCAGTCTAGTATGCCTCAGAGCATGTTTACATGCATTTATTTGTGTATATGCATGTGGGATGTGTGCATACGCGAGGAATATTATGCTGTTAGCCGAGCATTTCTCTGCTCCCTTGGTGCATCATTACTGGATGGTTGTGGTAGTGGACAGAACTCAGCCTCTCTCTCCAACCCCCCTTCTGCACGGCTCTTTTCCCTTCCATCAGCACACATACAGTGCAGTCACGCATGCACACAAACACACACACGCACAAAACACACACACACATTAGCAGTCATGCTCTACGTCGCACAAACATTCACACGCATGCACAGTTGTATGTACGTGTCGCCGCACACAGCTGAATGCAAACACCTACGAAACGAATGCACACACGCACGGTGACGCACAACAGGACATGGGTGCGCGCACGTATGCAGGCAGTCATACACACACACGATATTCCTCTTGCACGCTATACCTGGCTCTGAAACGGCATCACCCAATTTCTGTATTACTGTAAACTAAACGCAAGCATGCACGCAAGCAGGCACACACACACACACACACACACACACACACACACACACACACACACACACACACACACACACACACACACACACACACACACACACACAATGAGGCCATGGGGGCAGATGTGTGGGTGCACACTGCATGCATCTGTCTGAAAATGGATCAACGAATGTGTACGTCCATGCGTGCAAGCCGTGCATATGTGCGTGCATGTGTGCATGCACGTGTGTACATGTCCGTGACACAGTGTGTACTGTAGGGCTGCAATTACTCCATCAATTCTTCTTCTAGGGATTATGCTATCGATTACTTCTCAATTAATTGCATCATTGATTAAGCACATTAAGCACATTATTTTATACTTTTTGACATGCAGAAACTGTATAATAGCACATATGAGATCAGTGAGACTAGTTCAGCTGTTTTTATTTTTATTGTTGTAATTATTGTAATTATTGAATTTTTCTTTTATACATACAAAAAACATCAACCCTTCATCAAAAGTAACCAACAAACAGTACAGTACTTTCAAACTTCGGCCAAATAATGTGAAATTACAGTATATAAGAAAGAGGCAAATGTTGCGAGAATAGCTTCTCGACAGGCATGAGGCGTTATGAGCTATTTTCAGCTGCTTTCACAAGATATCTGTTGGAGCCGAGTCAAACTAAATGAAACGCCTCAACTCCTACAACCAGTGTTTCAGTGTGCTGCGTAGTTTACCATGCCAGAGATTGAACCCCAGGAGTGTTCCAGACTCCATTGTGCTGTGTAGTTTACTGAGCCAGAGTTCCAGTGTTCTGTGTAGTTTACTGAGCCAGAGTTCCAGTGTTCTGAGTAGTTTACTGAGCCAGAGACTGGGTCAAAGTTCCAGTGTTCTGTGTAGTTTACTGAGCCAGAGTTCCAGTGTGCTGTGTAGTTTACCATACCAGAGACTGAGCCAGAGTTCCAGTGTTCTGTGTAGTTTACTAAGCCAGAGACTGAGCCAGAGTTCCAGTGTTCTGTGTAGTTTACTGAGCCAGAGTTCCAGTGTTCTGTGTAGTTTACTGAGCCAGAGTTCCAGTGTTCTGTGTAGTTTACTGAGCCAGAGTTCCAATGTTCTGTGTAGTTTACTGAGCCAGAGTTCCAGTGTTCTGTGTAGTTTACTGAGCCAGAGTTCCAGTGTTCTGAGTAGTTTACTGAGCCAGAGACTGAGCCAGAGTTCCAGTGTTCTGTATAGTTTACTGGGCCAGAGACTGAGCCAGAGTTCCAGTGTTCTGTGTAGTTTACTGAGCCAGAGACTGAGCCAGAGTTCCAGTGTTCTGTGTAGTTTACTGAGCCAGAGACTGAGCCAGAGTTCCAGTGTTCTGTGTAGTTTACTGGGCCAGAGACTGAGCCAGAGTTCCAGTGTTCTGTGTAGTTTACCACAGGGATCAGCAACTTTTCAGACATGAAGTGCCATGTTTTAATTTTCCTGATAGTGAGTGTGCCATGTCAACATTATGTTGAGAATACATATATACTATATAAAAAGAGATAATATAACAACATCTCTTTCTTCTTCTGGACTGTTTTCTTACACATCAGGGCACTGTAATAATCATCAGGGAAATTGCACCTCTCTCCCAAGTCAGAGTTCAGTTTGATTCAATGTAGAATTGTGTGCAGGATTTGCATGAATTTGAGAGAGAGCCTAATTTATGACTATTTAAAAGGAGAAATCCTCTCTCTCATATGTATGCCAGTGTGCCTTACGTGTCTGTCTTATGCCAGTGTGCCAGTGATCACCCTTCTCTGTGCCAGTGTTGGCCCCCCTGCCTAAGGTTGCCTGCCCCTGGTATACCGTACCAGAGACTGAACCAGTATGCAGTGCGCTGTCTAGTTTCCCATACCAGAGACTGCAGGCCTTCTATCCTTCCCCTACTGTTTGCCTGGAGCCTGGTGCATGCATGGAGCTGTCTGGTTGGCTGCTGCTGCTGCTGCTGGCACGAGTCCTGGGGAACCGGCAGGGGAGAGAGGAGGGGGGAGGGGGATCCCAACAAAGTGGCAAGAATTAATGTGACTAATTAACACAACGTTAATTATTTGTAAATTGCATGTTTGGGTACATGTTACTTGAGAGGCATATGTTGCCTGTCTTGTTCTTCGCCGCGAAATCCGGCGCCAGCTAATCCCCATCTCTGGAGCGTCCCGCCTATGAAGACGGGCCAATCAACAGCACTGACGACAGCTGGTGGAGAGAGAGAGAGGGAGAGAGAGAGAGAGGGAGAGAGAGAGAGAGAGAGAGAGAGAGAGAGAGAGAGAGACCAGCCGTATAACAACGAGAGAGAGAGAAGGGAGAGAGGTGACTGGGGTGTATGAGAAGTGCACTTCATCTCAGCTTGAAGTTCTGCTTCTTTCTCTCGTAGGTTGTTGGTTTCCAGTTGGTATTAACTTGTGTTTGAAGTTTGTTACAGGGCTGCTAATCTTTTTAGTATAACCTCGGGGTTCATTTGAGCGCTCGCTGTGTTGCTAACCTATTACTTTCCCCCTCGTAACACAAAAGAATGGGCGTATTGTCGTGGCTGATAAGCGCCGTTTTACATTTTTAAGTGATTTTCAAAAAGGCTCTTCCCTTCATAAAGGGGGAGCGTTGAGGAATGATGAATGGTATAGCGTAGTGCTTTTCAAGGAGATACCCCAAATCGACACCCAAGTTTGAAATGTCGTCCCAGATAACACTCTCTACATACTCTCTGCATGGCTGTTAAACTCTGCCACACAGTGTTTTGTGATTGTAACTGATTGTGATTACTTGTAAGTCTGAGTGGATTATTATTTAGAGCGAGCGAGGCCAGGAACTGAAAGGCCACAGTGTTGTGTCCTATCAGTGGATCTGATCTGAGCAGGACACATCCAACCTAGCCTGGAAACCAGACGAATCTGCCCGTGCAAAAAAAGAAAAGGTCTTGGTTAGAAAAAAAGATAAATCCAGTCACAACCAAGCTGGGACAGACTAAATCAGTCTGCCAAGCTCATTTGTGATTGGATTTTGCTGCCCAGGGTGAAAATATGTATCGTTAGTTTATCATCAGGTACGTTTGAGAAGGGAGATGAGCTAATGCAACTTTACTTTATTTTGCGCTAAATATGTTAAAAGCCAGAGAGGCCCATTGGTGACTGTTATTATTATTATTATAAACCATTGGATTCAGTTCTAAAAGAAGCTAATTAAACAGTCTGGGTAGTTGTACTTCCCTATTTTCATGGATGGGGCGCAAAAATAATATACTTCCCTTTTATAAGTAATATGTAATATTATTCACAAGTAATAAGTAACATAATCCCAGCAAACACAGTCAGGACCACGATGAATTAGTTGTCTTGATTGTGGCCAGATCAAGGCTACCCAAGACTAATCCTGTCCACTAAAGACGGACGCCCCTGGATGAATCGGAGTCATGTTGAGGCCACTCTAACTTAAACCAGTCATAACTAGTCAGATCTGGCACAGAATAGCTTAACTATAGCTTTATTATTTAAATTGGTGAAGACGTCCTGAGAATGACGTAAAGATCATCCCCATATGGGCTGTGACCTGGACTAGTCTTGAACGTCACTGGGGAACGTAATCATAACGTTGAAGACTAGGCCAGACTTCACAGCCCATATGGGGATGATCTTTACGTTGTTTCCAGATGTCTTTATCAATTTAAGTAATGAATCTTATTCTGCGCCAATTCTGACTAGTTATGATTGATTTAAGTCAGCCTCAATCTGACTCTCTCTGTTTCATCATGGACATCCGTCTTTAGTGAACAGAATTTGTGTTGGTTGAAATCAGGTGATATTCTGGGCCAGATTTGACTAGTCTGGGATTTCCTTGATCTGGACACAATCAAGATATCACTAATTTCTCCCGGGCCTGACTCCTGACTGTGTTTGCTGGAGATATTACTTTTGTAAGGAGTAATAAATAATTCATAATATATCACTCTCTTAAGTAATATTGCTCAACACTGATCATCAGATGCATTCGTCTTGTCAAATATTTTTGTGAAAACAGATTATATATTTGTTCTGAAAATATCTTGTTATATAGAAACAAAAAAAAACACTGTAACAGAAGGCCAGACTGCACACTGTTACAATATTATAGTGTTGAAATGTACATGGAAAACATCTTAAAAGAAGATGGCATACAATCAATACAATACAATTAACCACATCAGTGGCATCTTGTTTAATTGGCTCTGCCTAAATAATGGGGGCAGGCAAATATCACCAAACTGTCTCTTCTTGTTGTTCAGGAAATACCTTATTCTCTCAAGATGCAGTGTGCTATAGTCTTCTCATTGCCAATGTTTAAATGTAGGAGCCTCCTCTATTTTTCAGTGTGTGAAAATATTTTTTTGCTGTAATCAGACAATATGAAACAAGAGGCAAGTTGTTTCTGTGTTCTCGTCAACATAGAAACGGAGTCTGATAAATCAGTTGCATTTTTTTTCTTATCTGCCCCCTAATCTCTACACAGAGATTATTAGACTGGCCAAACCAGTGCTAAACAGATCCAACCCACTTGCTCAGTTCAAAGTCACTGCAAACCCAAAAGAGAGCCTGAGAAAAAATATGCGATCTCGAGTTCGAGCTTTAAAAAAAAGAAGCGCCAGAACGGAGGAGCCTGAAATGGTCCAAGTCGTGCTAGCATGGCTACCGTGACCACATGCTCATCTATCTATCACTCTGTCACCGCGGGCTACACTTGCTGGGTTTTATTATAGGCCTTGTTTTGCTTGACAAGTCTCCACCCAAAAACTACACTGGCTTGGTCAGGTAGGTACGAAGCACATCTGTGTATCATTCCTTCTCTCCTATATTCCTCTTTTGTCTCTCTTCTCCCTCTCCTCTCTCTCTCTCTCTCTCTCTCTCTCTCTCTCTCTCTCTCTCTCTCTCTCTCTCTCTCTCTCTCTCTCTCTCTCTCTCTCTCTCTCTCTCTCTCTCTCTCTCTCTGTCTCTATCAGGGGTGGATGTAACATTTCCCAATTGGGGGGGCAGGAGAAAATGGGGGCGACTTCATCGTCCCCATACCATTTTCGGTTACAGGACTTTTACTAGGCAAGTAAAGCATCAATAATAGCATCAGGTGTTGTTGAAGTTGCAACAGACACGCAGCATGCATAAAGCTAAAGGTCTGACTCAGAGAGTTTTCTGTTTTCAATGATGATTGATGAAATGCTGTTGGTTTAGTGTTGCCACAATTCTAGTTAGTAGCAGCAGTAGTGTTTCAAACCAGTTTAAATACAAGCACCTTAATTTGAAATATCTTAGGTTGTTTTGCATGCCGTCATGTTTGGTGGGGCAGACTGAGCATTTAGGGTGCATTGCCCCCCCATGCCCATGCCTAGATCCGCCCATCTCTCTCTCTCTCTCTCTCTCTCTCTCTCTCTCTCTCTCTCTCTCTCTCTCTCTCTCTCTCTCTCTCTCTCTCCCTCCCTCTCTCTCTTTCTCGTGCTTTTCTCAATATTTCTTTTCGTCTTCTTCCTCATTCTTCCCACCACGAATCCTTCCCTCCTTGACAAGCTCTGCCCCCCCCACCGCCCCACCACCACCACCACACACCCACCCGCCCACCACCACCACCCTCTTTCATCCCTAGCTCGCTCATTTCTGCCGCACCGCTCTCTCTCTCTCACCACGTACCCCCCCCCCCCCCACCGCACACACACACTCTCTCCTCAGAGCTCCTCCACATTAACAGTCAGCTCCACTCCTAGACGCACTTTGTTTTTCAACCGTGAGGTAGAGAGACAGAGAGAGAGAGAGAGAGAGAGAGAGAGAGAGAGACAGAGACGGTGAGATGTAAAATGCAAGAGAGAGCAAGTGATAGAAAGAGGGAGGGAGAGGAGCGAGAGAATGTGCGTGAGAGAGAGAGAGAGAGAGAGAGAAAAGAGAGGGAGAGAAATAGAGAGAGAGAGAAAGATTTACCCAACCCCCGCCAAACTGCTCGCATGCCGCCAAACATTTCACGTGTTTATTTAGTCATGCCTAACTTTATGGAATTAAACGAAACACACCATTCAAGGCTACCCTCACACCACACCAGCACCTAGACCTGCCCCCCCCCCCCCCTCCCGGCTCTCATCTGTATATTAAACGACGTCCAACTTCTGCAGGAGCCATGCAGCATCTTTAGGGGACGTTCTCGTTTCCTCCTTCGGCATGTAGCTTCTGCTCTGAGAACGATGGAATGGATGTGGGGGTTTTATTTGGGAAGAGCACGGAGAGGATAGGAAAGAGAGGCGAGGATAGGAAAGGATGAGGATCAGGGACGGATGTAACATTTCCCAATTGCGGGGCCAGGAGAAAATGGTCATCGCCTGTACCATTTTCGGTTACAGGACTTTTATTAGACAATTAAGCATCAATAATAACATCAGTTGGTGTTGAAGTTGCAACAGACACGCAGCATGCATAAAGCTAAAGGTCTGACTTAAAGAATTTTCTATTTTCAATGATGAAATGCTGTTGGTTTAGCAGTGCCACAATTTTAGTTAGTTAGTAGCAGCAGTAGTGTTTCAAACCATTTTAAATATAAGCACTTTAATTTTAAATATCTTGGATTGTTTTGCATTTAGGGGGGCATTGCCCCCCCTCTTGCCCATGCCTAGATCCGCCCCTGGGAGTAGGGGGACTGAAGTGTTGGAGAGAGGAGCTTCATTTTTAGCCAACACAGTGATGACTCCGAGATGGATCATCTCGGCCTGCTATCCGAGGCCGTGCTCGACTGGATAATGAAGCCATTTCATGTTTTTGTTGTTGTCTTTGTTTCATTTTGCTTTTGTTTTTGGCCAGGCAAGTGTTCTAATGATGAAAGTTTAGACAGCAGAGGAACTAAAAGACATGCACCTCTGTGGAGAGAAACAGTGTGGGCTGCACACACACGATTGTAATTAAAAAAAAAGTCGTTGGATACGTGGATTGTATTGTATTTGTCCCACAGAGCTCGGTTGGCATGACAGAGTAGCAGTAGCACTGATACTAACATGTATTAAGGTACTCAGTCGATAGACTCCATCTGTGGTTTCTTCACCTTAGGGAACTTAGGGAACACACCGCTAGTGTTGCTAGTGTCTCAAACTGTTTCATCACAAATCACACTTTAGAACAGTGGTTTTCAATCTTTTTCATATCAAGGCCCACCATTTATTCAGAATTTTAGCCACTGACCACCAGTTGGTGTTGAGTTTAATCTCTTGAACCCAAAAGCAAGGACGTGTTTGTTCTCAATTTAGGCAAGACAACTGGCAAAACTTTGGACAAAATAACAATTCTTCTACATTTTCTAATTGTGTAGATTCTTGAAAATTATTTAATTCAGAAATTTGAATATAATGTAACTCTTGAGAGAGTAAAATGAAACCAAGTGGACCCATGACGGACCATTTGGTTTCATTTTAACGCTCCCAAGAGTTGCAGATCTATAAGGGTCCATTTGGTTACCAAATAACTGTCCATCATTTAGCCAGGGGCCTCCTGGAATCCTCTCATGGACCACTGTTGGTACCCGGACCACCTGTTGAAAAACCCTGCTTTAGAGCGGTGGTGGTGTGATGTAATCATCAACTGTAGGACAATATGTTTTCCAAAGAGTTACCACAAATGTTAGTAACATTCCAGAATAGTGTGTTTGTTGTTTCTGAGCTGCAGTGGGTTGTTGTGCACTGTCTACAGTGTGTTTGCAGCCAGTCGCTGTGGCAATTGATTTTGGGTGTGGAGAAGGACTTGGAGAGTTTTGTTGATGGACACTTGGTACTCTAAAGGTCAGCAGCGTGGGATTGCAGCCAGAGCATTGCTATTTCAAATGTCCAGATTGGCCGTGATAATCTGGGCAGTTAAAGAGGTGACTATGAAACAGTCTCTGTGTCAATAAGTGTTTACAATAAAAAAATGAAGTTTTTTGAATAAGAAGCTATTGTGTCTTTGATAGCATGTGTGTATCATAGTCACAAATCCTATCTTCACGTGCGTTCAAATTTGGCTCACAAACGTAATTAACTCTGTTAATTTCCTTGTACAGAGAAATATTGATAATCATTTAGGAAGGTTATAAAAACATATTGTTAAGGAGTTGTCTGTCTGAATGTCTGAATGTCTGAATGTCTGAATGTCTGAATGTCTGAAGCGAGCATAACTCATCACTGGCTGCACCGATCACTATGATTTTCCACACAGTCATTGACCATAACATTAGGAAGAGACTGAGGAAGCCCCTTTTTCAAATTAACAAATTGTTGATTAATAATGAATTTATTGGTGAATTAAATTTCCCCATTCGCTTAACATTGGCAATTCCCTCTTTGGCCACAGGGGGCAATGCAAATACCAAAACACACACACACACACACACACACACACACACACACACACACACACACACACACACACACACACACACACACACACACACACACACACACACACACACACACACACACACTTTATGACTGGCCATTGCAGTGTCTGTGCGTGTGCATTAAAGCAATCCTTCATCAAATCCTTCATCACATAATGTGATGAAGGATTCACATTACCCACACAGTGAGTACATCATTTGGTGTTCATATATTCATAATCATTTAGGAAGGTAGTAAAAACAAATTGTTGGTGAGTGGTGAGTAATGCTTGTGGGTCTCAGTGACAGTGACTCATGAAACAGAATCAAAACAGCAATATTTTGTTTCATTTTTTTTATTGTGAAGCACAGGATAAAGACTTACAATTATTTACCAACATATGAAATAAACAGGTATGTCAATGAATGAAATTAATACAAAACAATGACTACATATGCAGTGTATTCCTGTAACTGTTTCACAAGCAAGGCTGCAGCCTTGCAATATGTACTGGTGTACATTGTAAAAAGAACCCCCCATTCAAACCACACCTCCCCAGGAGTGCTGCCTCATATCACACACAACCCGGATCATCCATACTAGGATTTAGCTTACCAGGGACGTGCAAAGATCGTTAGAGGGGTAAGGGCTGAAATCCCATAAGAGGGAACTTTTGGATTTAAAAACTAAACAGAGAAAACAGCAGATCTACGAGGTCACAATAGGGATTTGCAGATCTGCTACACTCTTTAGCCAGTGGAGATGCGGTGTATGGATTGGATTTCTAAATACCTTTTGCTCTACACAAAATTATGCGCTTTACTTTTTTTCCTTTTCTTTTTTTGGGGGGGAAAAAAACTATTCTCCAGAATGCTGCCTTCCAGAATGGCATGGAAAAGAGTGGTTCGTGTTTTATTTTCTACCATAGTGAATGCTACATTTGTGGTCTGGAAAGGGCAATTGTTTTACAGATGGGTAAAAGGGCCAGGGGCTCAAGCTCCCTTGGATGTCTATGTGTGCACATCCCTGTACCTCGTCCTTTCAGAAAGTAGAGCTTGCAAACCTTCCCAAAATCTCCGCCTCTAAGTTTATCTTTGAGCATAAATCGAATTCTCGGTTAGTGTGCAAAACAGCAATATACAGTTCCTAAATCAAGGAGTATTTTTTTATTCATTTATTTTGGTCAGGATATAAACAGCGTTTCAGACAGGGCCTGGCTAAATGATGCTCCGTGACACCGTGCAGAACACCTGATCTACATACTAAGCTGCAGCATTCGGAGAGAACCGCACTTTATATTCAAACCGTGTACACAGTAAACATTAGCATCTCATTTTTCAATCCCAATACATACCCCCCCCCCCCCCCCATCAAGGGCTGAAAAACAAAAGAACCCTGTACTTAAACGTACTTATACATACTATACAACCACAAAGTTGGGCAAAAGAAAACTAAATATATACAGAATACAGTTCATGCGTTTTTTATATCTATTCTGATTTGTCGGTAATGTCACACAGTCCTCATCATGCAGGTTGTACTTTTCTCCATCCATCCACAAGGCATGTACTGTACTGTATGAGGATGTTTTGGCTGCTTCGCTGGGGTAGAGGTATGGACGGGGTGCTATTTTCTGCTGATGTTACAGAGGCAGAGAAACTGTGAGGTAGACAGAACTCTGAGGCTGCTGCGAATCCAAGGTTACCATGGAAGGAGCGCTGCATGCGTCTTCAGAGAGAGAGAGAGGCAGCAGCGTTTTGATTAAGACGGTTAAGGAAAGTACGACGAGGGCCGTGCGGACGGGAGCACATCCATTATTAAATGGAAAACTGCCAAAATTGTATTATTTAACGAGGTTGAGTGGGAGCTTGTTCTCATTTTAACATGGAAACGATAATAACTCATTGTTCATTAACAAGACAAGTTGACGAGTAACTATGGTTGTAAGCACCATATTTTGGTTTGGGCCCTGGGACTGGCAATTTCTGTGGGCCCCACAAAAACTTTTTTTGTATTTTTAAATTTTTGGATCAGGCTTTCCCCCACTTTTCCCCCATTCTGATGTCCCTGATAAGAACATTTCTTTTATTATTTGTGGTCTCACGGCCACAGTTTACATCAGAGTACTCACACGCAGTGTTCGTCAATATTACTTAGGAAAGTAACTTCTTTACTTTACTTGTTACCCCAGACAAAGTAATATCATTACTTTACTTATTACTGGAATCGAAGAGTAATATACTACACATTACGTTATTACTTTCCCAAGTTCTCAACTCCCACCTTTGAAAAAATAGAGATGTACAACATAATCTGTTTAGTGAGCTCTTTTTAGAACTTAATCCAATTTATTGGAATAATAATAGTCTCCAATCCCAAAAACTGCACCTGAAAACAAAGCCAACAAAATCTGACATTGTAAATGTCTTTCTTAGATAAAAAAAATAAAATAAAAGGAGCAGAGACAAGCAATGGGAACATTTTAACCTTGAATCACAAAACAGACCTGCAACTAACAAAACCAGATTTCGAAATTTGTCTCTTTGACTTTTTAAACTTTTTCACAATTGTTTTCAAAGACAGTTGAGGTCTTGTATTTAAAAATAAAATACAAAATAAAGCAGCAAGCGATTAGTAGTGTACATAACTGTGCGCAGGATGCAGCGTGTGGACTGGATCTACAATCTAGTGCAGTCACAGTACCTGTCGATAGCTTGTAAATCTGTTCTATTTTTGCATGCAACAACAAGCTCATTTTTAACTTGGCATTACTTGCAAAGTAATGCATTACTTATTACCAATTTTTGCAGAGTAATCTCGTTACTTTACTTTTTGGAGCAAAAGTAATATGTTGTATGTAATCTAAAATTTGTTACTGCCCAACACTGCTCACACGTTTTGAGAACTGAAATAGAAACTGGCATGGCAACTATACTTGCAAAAGAATTCCAGTATGTACAGTATCATACAGTATGGTGCATCGTGGAACTAGCAAAACTTGTGACTTGACATGATGAATCGCAAGCAACGCTGTCAGTCGCTTTCCTACAAGCAGAGATGGAGTAATTTACACTGCCGCCACTTTTCTCTGCAACACCCAGAAGCGGTTTAATCTCGAGGTGAATCTTTGATGTAAACTGTTGAGTGCTGCTATAAGACTGATAGAATAAATGCACGATAAGGTCACAGCAAGCGGAGCACTAACAGGGGTGGCTTCTAGACTGCATTTCAACTTTAATCTTGTATCTTCCAAATACTGTACAGTATACTTGTACTCTGTACTATCCACATCTGAACAACAAATGAATAGGGCAGGGGATAGAGGTTTTCGTCACACTGACGAAAAGATGAAAAACACAGCTGGTACTGTAGCAGAGACTAAAAAGTTGAGGTTATTCTCTCTTGGAGCGCATGTTAGATGTTTTGGAAATAAAAGCAGAGGGACCAGAGTGAGATGGTGTCTACCTGTAGTATATTGGTAGAAGGTTGCTGAGGTTGTTAGTGCCATGCAGGAGGCCTAGAGGAAAACTAAATAGAGCATTATGGATTTACAATAGTGAAAGAGGACAGGAAGTTAGTTGGTGTGAAAGAAGATGAGGCAAAAAAACAGAGTGAGATGAGATGGAGGCAGATGATTTGCTGCTGTGGCGACCCCTGAAGGGAACAGCCGATAGGAAAAAGAAGAAAGAATAAAACAGTGCCAGTGAATGCATTATACCGTACAGTATGTCATATTTTGAAGTTAAACTGCATCTCATATTTACATATTGACACTGTACTGACTGATGCTGGCAAGTAACCAATGGCAATTTGAAAGTGGTGTAAGGTCCAAAGAATAAGCCTCATTCCCATGCAGGCGTTTCTTGTCTCTGAGGAGAAAATCCTGTTAAAGACCTAATGCAGAGCCTGTCTCTGTACAGCAGGACTTGCAGGACCTGCAAGCTGTCTTTTTGACCGATCATAACAAAGGTTTCATGTAAAGATGTCTGCATAGCATCAGCGTAACTTTCTCTCCCTGCATCCCTCTTCTGGCTGAATATAATTATCTGTAGAATTATATGTTAGAAAAAGAATAAAATTACTGCTATTACTATATTATACTGCTGCCCTATAACAATATCATGAAGACACTATATATCTATTTCCGACTCATGGTGTAGCAGAGCTTTTTATGTGACATTCTAATAGGCTATGAAACAAGCTAAACAAATACTGTGACCCTCATCATAACTTCGATATAAATTGCACTTGTAATATTATCATGTCAGACATTATTGAGCACTTCATGTATTCATTCTGACCTCTCATTACCCCCTGCTGCCTCAAAATAGATGATCTAATCTGCCTGCGCTTTGAGCTTGTTTATCGTCAACTTTAGGGGTGGGACAAGATTAGAAGTGTGTGTGTGTGTGTGTGTGTGTGTGTGTGTGTGTGTGTGTGTGTGTGTGTGTGTGTGTGTGTGTGTGTGTGTGTGTGTGTGTGTGTGTGTGTGTGTGTGTGTGTACGTGCACATTTGTTTCACAACAAAGATGTTGTAAGGATGGATCTGGATCTAAAGGATGATATTTTCCCCACCCGAAAACATGATCATCAGGTATTAAGGTATTCTTGTTATATAAAGAGGAAGGCGTTTAAACAAAAAGAGGAGGTGATATAGTGATGTCACTGTATCATTGCCATGCCACATTTGACTGGTCAAGGTTTCAGCCTCCAGGAAGAAAGCCGAAGTATAAAGGGATTTCACATACCAACCTCACCAATGAGTCTAATGCAGTACTGTCACCACATAAACCAGGCGTTTCAACAGGTGATCTGGGGACCACCAGTGGTCCCTGAGAGGGTTCCAGCTGGTCCACAGCTAAATGATGGACAGTTGGTAACCAAAATGAAACAAAATGACCCGCGAGTGAGGGTCCATTTGGTTTCCTTTTGCGCTCTCAAGAGTTAACTTATACTTAAACATCTGAATTATGTAGTTTTCAAGAATCTGCACACTTAGAACATGTAGAAGAATTGTTTTTTTGACCAAGATTTTGCCAGTTTATCTCTCCTAAAATGTCAAAAAACAGTCAAAAACTTGAAAATCCTTGCTTTTGGTTCTGTGAGATTAAACTCAACATCAAATGTGGTCCGTGCTTAAAATGCTGAATAAATAGTGGGCCCTGGTATGAAAAAGGTTGAAAACCAGTGACATACGTACACATTTACATTAACTGGAACATAATACCAAAAAGCACAGGGTCTTTAACACATCTCTCTCCTGGCTCTCTGCAGCTATTGGCCGGACGCTGATCCCTCGCTACTTCAGCACGGTGTTTGAGGGCGGCGTGACGGAGCTCCACTACATCCTCAAGCACTCCAAGGAGTCATTCCACAACTCCTGCATCACTGTGGACTGTGACCAGTGCACCATGGTCACCCAGCACGGGAAGCCCATGTTTACAAAGGTAGGAGAGGCCCATGTCTGCAGTATACTGTGTCAGTGATGTTTCTAAGCAATCTGGATCTCCAGGCAAGATTTTCCCTGGAGCCCCCCCTTACCAGTGAATTTCATTGAAACCAATGAATCAATGAATTTCTCAACGAATTTCATTGGTTCCTTGATTACCAGCATTGCAACGTAAAACATCGACGTATATATATACGGTTCTGTTTGTAATGAAAATGGCGACCCCCACTGGTTAAATAAAGGACTATAAAACTTACTACAGTAGGTGGACAAAATACATCCCCCCAAGGCATACAAATATGAACTATTTTTAAACTAAAGAATGTTCAATAGTTATAGCGGCAAGTATAATGTATTTATCCATATGAGGCTTATTAGCCAGGGATTCTTTTAAAGCATGTTTGGTGGTCGCCCCGGTCTACTACACTACATTCATTAACATTCATTCAAAAAACCTTAGCTACCGTATTGTCCCGAATATAAGATGACCCTGGTTCTAAGATGACTCCCATTTTTCATTTGTGTAAAAACAGCTTTGAATTCAAATTGAATAATATAGTCCCTGAATATGAGACGACTCCCTTTTTTTAGAATATTTCCAATGAAAAAACAAACAAACACTGTTTTATATTCAGGGCAGTAGGGTACTACTGGACTGGTAGTTAATTTTCATTTTGATTATTATTACAGAATATTACGCCAACCACTCCAGCCCTTCAGCCCAAGAAAACATCCGACATACAAGTAGATCTGCTATTCTCAAAATACTTTTATACGTTTGGAAACTTATGGAATTTGGAGTATTTCTATATTGCAATATTGATCCTTAAGTAAAAAAAATAAATAAATAAAAATGTGAGTACCGTCTCACCGCTGGTATAGGAGGTGACCCCTACAACTGTCCCTGAACCGTGCTGTGAATAATTGATCACAGGATGTAATAATAATGGACCATGCAAGACGCGTAATGGTCAACGATCAAAACTGTCTCCATGCTTTATTTTTTCGGGGGTGGGAGGGTCCATATACTGTACCATATACTGAGATAGAGAGAGAGAGAGAGAGAGAGAGAGAGAGAGAGAGAGAGAGAGAGAGAGAGAGAGAGAGAGAGAGAGAGAGAGAGAGAGAGAGAGAGAGAGAGAGAGAGAGAGAGAGAGAGAGAGAGATGCTTGCAAATCACATAGGTCAGTGTTTTCAAATAGTGGTTCAGGGACCTCCAGGTGGTCCGCAGCTAAATGATGGACAGTTGGTAAATTGGCATGATTAATTCATATTTTAACATCTGAATTACTTCATTTTCAATGGCCAACATTTTGCCAGTTATCTCTACTAAATTTTGGACCAAAACGTGAAAATACTTAGTTTTGGGTCAGAGAGACTGCAGAACTCAACATCAAATGGTGGTCTGTGGCTAAAATGTAGAAAAACTAGTGGGCCCTGGTATGAAAAAGATTGAAAAAACCTTTACGTGGGATAATTTATCCCAAAACAAGCATCACCTCTGAAACTGCAAAACAAAAAAGTAGTAAGAACAATAAAATCCATTTGGTTCCTCTTTAGAGTGTGTGCGCGTGCATGCGTGCGTGTGTGCGCGTACGCGTGTGTCTGTGAGTGTATGTGTGTGTGTGTGAGACTGTGAGTGTGTGTCTGGTCCAGTAGATCTGTGATACAGATGGCTTGCTGGGTTTGGCCTGTTCCTCTGCTGACTGCTGCTTAAATGAATGGGAGCGCAGGCACCTTGTCAGCGCTGAGCGGCTGGAGCTAAAGGGATTCCATGTCCTCTGTACCATGAACACAGAGATGTGCAGCACTGACTTTCATATTGGCCTGACATTAAACCGCTACACCGCCCTTTATTTCCAGGAGTCGGAAATTATGCACTGGTCTCTTTTTTTTGTGTGTGAGAGTCTCTCTCTCTCTCTCTCTCTCTCTCTCTCTCTCTCTCTCTCTCTCTCTCTCTCCTCTCTCTCTCTCCCCCTCTCCCCCCCCCCCCCTCTCTCTCTCTCTCTCTCTCTCTCTCTCTCTCTCTCTCTCTCTCTCTCTCTCTCTCTCTCTCTCTCTCTCTCTCTCTCTCTCTCTCTCTCTCCTCTCTCTCTCTCTCTCTCTCTCTCTCTCTCTCTCTCTCTCCCGGCCCCAGTCTGTGTACTGTATAGCGGTATACATTTTTGGGGATTCTTTGTGTGTGTGCGTGCGCAGTACCGGCATGTATTAGGATTGTCCCCATCCGGTCACGTGATCCAAAGTACCAATATTAGATCCGTATGATGATGATGATCAAACTGGATATTGTAAGCAAGTTGCTTGCACCACCTATAGTATGGTATTATGGAGTTTGTAAGTCGTGCCTAAATATGGACTACCGGTATATGCAGCCAGGTTGTGGAGTTCTGTGACAGGCAGGCTGGCTGTGAGGCCAGCTCCATATCTGGACACAGAGGCCTTTTTGGGGGCGGTTTATGGACAACTGTAGGTCCGACCAACTCAACGCCACACAGAGCTGTGCTGTGGTGTGGAATGCCGCAACACGCATGTCAAATTGGAAGCTGGTGGGAACACGCGGTTCTAGTGTTATGTGGATTACACACACATTGCATTTATATAGGCCTACATTGTACAATAGTGATATGGCATACTAAGTGTTCTATGAAAATATAAATATCGTATCAGAAAAAATATAGTTATGTATTCAAAAATACATGCTTGGAACATGGAAGTATTATTTAGCTCCTATATTTGTTATATAAGCACAAACAAACGTGTAAGTATGTATACTTTACTCTATACTGTATGTACAGACTGTGTATGCGTACAGTATAGGTCTTGTTTTTTATAGAGAGCTAAATTTGCGTCTGGCAGAGCTGTTCTCTTTTCATCTTCACCTAAATTGGATGAGAAGAATTAATTCATTAGAAAAAAAAGAAGGAATTCCAATAACTGAGCCTGTTCTCCCAGAGCGCCTAGCAGCAGCCTGCTCCAGAGGCTCCCGTCTAAAGCAGAGCTCGCTCTCTCAAGCTCTCTCTCTTTCTCATTCCCTTTCCGTCCTTCAATCTCTCTCTCTCTCTCTCTCTCTCTCTCTCTCTCTCTCTCTCTCTCTCTCTCTCTCTCTCTCTCTCTCTCTCTCTCTCTCTCTCTCTCTCTCGTTCGTTCCTGTGGCCCCTTGCTTTCTCCTCTCGCTCTCTCATCCACAGCCTCATTCCCCTCCCTCCCACCCCTCTCTCATCCCCCCCACCACTTCTCATTGCACCCCACCCACCCCCCACCCACACACACACACACAGGCGCGAACGTGCGCACACACATACACACCCACCATCACGCTCCCCGCATCCTTCATCCCTAGAGAAATCATCCCTAGCTACCCAGTCGCTCTGCCTCTCTCTCTCTCTCTCTCTCTCTCTCTCTCTCTCTCTCTCTCTCTCTCTCTCTCTCTCTCTCTCCCTCTCTCTCTCTCTCTCTCTCTCTCTCTCTCTCTGCCTCTTGTCTTGTTCCCTCTCAGTCTCCCACTCTCTTGTTATCTCTTGTTATCTCTGTCTGTCTGTCTGTCTGTCTGCCTGTCTGTCTGCTTGCCTGCCTGCCTGTCTGCCTGTCTGTCTGTCTGCTTGCCTGTCTGTCTGTCTGTCTGTCTGTCTGTCTGTCTGTCTGTCTGTCTGTCTGTCTGTCTGTCTGTCTGTCTGTCTGTCTGTCTGTCTGTCTCACTGTGTGTCCCGTTCTGTCTCCACACCTCTCATTCTCTCTCTCTCTGTCCTCTGTCCATGTCTCGGGGGGCTGTGGGGGGCCGGTGGGGGGCGGTGCATGGGGACGGCTTCTGGTCCGTGGTCCTGCTGGGAATAACCCGCGCCGCGGGGCCACGGTGCTGTGGGAGGGTTTAGCTCTGGGACAGAGAGGTAGCGGGGGACGATGGGTGCTAAGCACAGGGTGTCGCCGACGGGGTCCCCGGGCAACGGGGAAACTTAGTGGCAGGGGCGGATTGGCCATCTGGAGTACAGGGAGTTTTCCCGGTGGCCTGCGCCACCTAGTGGCCTGGACAAGATCCAAAATGCACTAGTGGCACTTCCAAAATGCACTAGAACGTGCTAGATGCTCGCCTGGAACATACAGATCAAAATGACCATTAATCTTCTACATTCTGTAGTTGTGTAGTTGGGCTAGTTCACATGTAGTAGTTGGGCTAATTCACATGATGAATATTTTAACTCTTGAGGGTGTAAAAATGAAACCAAATGGACCCGCAAGGGTCCATTTGGTTTCATTTTTACGCACCCTTTGCCAGGCCCCCCCCAGGGTGGCCTGGCAAAGGCAAAATTGTCCCGGTGGGAAAATATGTGCCAATCCGCCCCTGCTTAGTGGAGACTGGCTATACAGCTGCTGGCAAACAGCTCTGTCTCAGTGTTGCCAACTGCCAAAATCCAAAATGCACTAGTGGCACTTCCAAAATGCACTACAATGCGCTAGAGCAGGAGTTTTCAACCATTTTCATACCAGGGCCCACTGTTTGTTCTCCATTTTAGCCAAGGAGGACCACCTTTTGATGTTGAGTTTAGTCTCTCTGACTAATTTAGGAGAAATAACTGGCAAAGCGTTGGTCAAAATAGCAATTCTTCTACATTCTTGAAAATGAGGTAATTCGGATGTTTAAATATAATTTAACTGTTGAGAGCATATGGTTTCATTTTACGATCTCAACAGTTACAGAAGGAAGAGGAACTATAGGAGGAAAAATGGTGAAAAACAAGGTTTTTATCTATGGCCCATGTCAACCAATTTCGCCCCAACTCAAAGCACTAGATTTTCCGCCAGGAGTTTTTCACTAATTTTGGCTTGGGGGGGCAGGTCTGGAAAAAGCTAAATATAGCAACAAAAGCTGGCGACACTGCTCTGTCTCGCCAGAGAGCGAATGAGCAAGACATCGGGCAGATTCTCCAGGACGTGTGAGTTTACGTGGGGAGGGGGTGGTGTTTGGTGGTGGGTGAGGGTGTTGATGGGGTGACACGGGGGTGTTGATCTGACCAACGGGACCTCCAGCCCAGAGCCACACGCAGCCACAGCACCTCTATTCAGAGCCCAGCAGGGCCCTGTGCAGCGGGGCAGCAGGGTGTCAGCTAGGAGAGCCTGACCCTGGTTAGTGCTGCCCGGCTGGAGGCTTCAGAAGCCAGGGATGGACGTACAGGGGAGAGAAAAAAATAAAATCAGATCTTTAGCGCTTATGACAAAGTGGTCCCTGCTGTTAAAGAACCTCCAGTTGATCTTTGCTTTGTAGTGAGAATATATCATTTTTCTATTTTCACCTATAGCCATTCTCCACTATTACTGGTCTTTAAATTACAGTTAGAACTAGAAAAAGTGCCCTTCTGGGCATAGGTCTCCTCATGGCTTTGGTTGCATTTGGATAATTTGAGGCATTTTGTTCCAAAAATGTGTTCTGCAAGAATCAACCTGTTGGTGCCGCTATAACAGGCCAAGATATATTTCTAAGCCTAGTCGGAAAGTAAAGATTTCATGTAAATTCTATGCTGCATTCATGATTTAATGCTTTTTGTTCTATAGAGGCCAATCTTGCAAACTGAAAGCCAATTATTGCCAATTATAGATCTGTCTTGAGCACATGACTATAGATACTGCTCAACAATTTGCGTGAATTCTGGACATAATCTGGGGGAGTAATAGGCCTATGGAAAATGTGTTTTACAAAAAATGGCCTTTTGGTGGCGCTATAAAAAGCAGATGTGAAAAATACAGGTCAAAGTTTTGTTCTTGCATGCATGTTTCAAGCAGATCGGAGCATTTATAGGTAAAAATGTGAAAGGCTGCCTGATGGTGGCGCTATCACAGGCCATTCTACAATATGTGGAGCAGAGGGTTGGCTTTCTGTGATTTGATTGTGTGTGCATTCTGTGCAAACTTTGGCATCAACTAGATTAACGGTGCTAGAGATTCGCTGGTAAACAGACGGACACACACACGCGCACGCGCACACACGCACACACACACACACACACACACACACACACACACACACACACACACACACACACACACACACACACACACACACACACACTCACACACACACACACACACACACACACACACACACACACACACACACACACACACACACACACACACACACACACACACACACACAGAAGAGAGAGATAGACAGATAGACAGATAGACAGATGGACGGACAAAGTGCAAAACATACTCAACTATTTATTATTTATCATTTACTATTCATTTATCTTATTTGCATCAAAGTGACCAATGTAAATCCTTTGTGTTGGAAGGGCGGCTCTCACTCCCTATATGTGTGTATATTGATTGAGTCATATCTGTTGCACATTCATTGCTCTCTATTGATTATTTGCTTAAGTTGATTTATTCCCCTCCATTGACGTATTGTCATTTTGATCAGTTGTTAAATCACGGGTGTCTGAAGAGGTGAGGTGTGAAAGCTGCTTATATTTATTGGTAGATTGACACACAGGTCATGTTAGGATACAGACTAGCTTTTAGATTTATTAGTAGATTGACACAGACTATGATACAGACTCCAGGTTTTATTGACAGAGGTCATGTTAGGATACACACTCAGTTTTGGTGAATTTATGTCTAGCAAGACACGGACCTTTAAAAACCTGGTTGAATAAGGAATGCATGTCTATTTATCTGCTTGCTCTGTAAAATCCTATACAATTATTTCCCGCATTTGGAAACTGATTGGGTCACAAAATAACTATATTTTTTTTACTGGAATCTGGATGAATAAATACACAATAAAATGTCAGTGTTATTTTAACTCCATGAGTGCATAAAAACATAACCAATTATGGGACCAATTGGTTCCGTTTTTACAGCAAGTTAAATTAACACAGAGGCTTTGACTGTGTACACTCAGTGCAATCACTGTTCACCAGCAACCTATTATTCCACCAAACTCTTATAACAAATGACAATTAAGTAAACTCATGTGTAAAGGGCACACAAAACCGCATAGTCCTACTGTTTACCCCCTTTTCAACCCAAATTAGTCAATATGCCAATTGATTCTGAGCTGCGGACCACCATTTGATGAGATTTAGCCTCTCAGACCTTGACCAAAATATATTTCGCTGTCATTGGATTATGATTTTGTCCACAATTCTTCTTCTTCTTCTTCATTGCTTTTGTCAGACCAGCTGAAACCCCATCCCAAGGACCACTGGTGTTGGTTCCCGGACCACTGGTTTGAAAACCACTGCCCTAAACACATTTTGCGTGCATGTCACTGCTGTCGACTCCTAGCAAGGAGCCTCCACTGGGAGGATGTAGAGACGGTTGTGTAGGCGTGTACATCAGTCAGACCCCCATGCAGCCTTCAGGTGGTGTGGAATTAAGCCACTTTACCAGTGCTCCGCCCATCCACTGTGCCACGTTTAGTATTGTCAATGATGTTGAGGTCACTTGGATGAGGTCAGTGGTTTTCACTGGATTGCCATTTTAGAATTAGTAGCCTATCGTTCTACTGTCATTCAGTTGCTCTTCTGAGCTCAAGATCTCCTCATCCAATCATCGTCGGGACGCTACATGAGCTACTTTAACCACTTAACCCGGTGAAAGTGGGAAAGCAAAATAGCAGTGAAACGCAGACAAGCTAGATAGCAGATCTAACAGCTCACAACACACCTCACATCGCAAGCTTGTAGATTTTTTTTTTATTATTATTGCAGTTTGGCCTATACTGAATGTGTATTGTATTTCGTTTAGTATACAGTAGTTACTTGGTCCAATATGGTCTTTCGTCTTCTTTTTTGAGTCATTGCCACTTCACTGTCATCTGGGGACCCCTACAAAATTATGAGAACCGCTGTTTTTATAGGCTAGACCAGTGGTTTTCAACCAGTGGTCCGGGGGCCACCAGTGGTCCTTGAGAGGTTTCCAGGTGGTCCCCAGCTAAATGATGGACAGTTGGTAACCAAACCCTTATAGATCTGTAAATCCTGAGAGTGTAAAAGGAAACCGAATGGACCCTCATGGGTCCATTTGGTTTCATTTTTACGCTCTCAAGAGTTATATTATAATTAAACATCCGAGTTACTTACTTTTCAAGAATGTGTACACAGTTAGAAAATGTAGAAGAATTGTTATCTTGATCAACATTTTGCCACTTGAAAATCCTTGGTTTTGGGTCGGAATGACTAAACTCAAAATCAAATGGTGGTCCGTGGCTAAATAAATGTCAGAATGATTAGTGGGCCCTGGTATGAAAAAGGTTGAAAACCCCTGGGCTAGCCTGTATACTGTACACACAATGCTGTGAAGTTCACTGCTTGGATTCTAAACAGGCTGTCATGCAAAGTGTCCCTAGGAGCCCTATAGCTGGTGGCTGGTCCTCAGAGCCAGAGCTCCCCTGATCCAGTCTCTGGCGAGGAAGATTTATGACCCTGCTCTCAAATCGATGGGGACTCTCTTTGAGGGGCCGTACCTTTTAATGGCCCTGCTTTTAATTCAAGGGGACTTTCCTCCTTCAGCCACTTTCATTTTCATATGGGAACGGTGTTCGTATGAAAGCTGTTTGTGTTACATTTTAAAAGTATTGTCAGATATTTTTGCTGATCAACTTTTACTGTGAAGAAGTATGGTTCGTCTTCCCACTGAATTTTCCACTGGAATGGCGTTTGCATAATTTTTCTTCTGTGCTTCTACTCAGTGTAAATATTATATACTTTTGTTGACCATTGTTCCCCAGGGGTCAACAAAAGTAATCTATTTTGGGTTGGGGTAGTTAAAAAACTTGGCTAATAGAGTGAATCAGTAAGTACATCATCATTTTTCGACTGCAACCAAGCTCATAGATTTCACAACCCCTGACTTCCCGGTCCTTCATTGCGATCCCCGGTTCCTGCCTACTGATGCGTGTGTTCCTAGTAGCCATGTTTTCTCCTGCTGGTCTGCTGTTTGAGGCAGGATTCCAGAGAAGTAGGAACGATATAACGCCATGATCAGCTCTGTAGCAGTGGGCAGCAAACTGTTCTTCTGGATCGGACCAGTGAAGAAACACAGGGAAGGTTGGCGTATACAACGTATATTAGAGAAGTCGATGGGCGGCTCTTCCAAGAGAGATTTTTCCGCTGCCATTAGAATTGCCATCCTGCCATTTCTCTAATAATATACCATAATTGGGCAGGCGTCCGCTGGCGAGTGTTTGAATCTCATTCATTCATGGAGGATCTTTGCTGCATGTCAATACCCTTGTCTCTCAATCTTTCATGTCTATTTTCAGGTGAATCTATCACTAAAGGCAAAATGCAAAAATAAAATAAAATAAAATAAAATAAAATAAAATAAAATAAAATAAAATAAAATAAAATAAAATAAAATAAAATAAAATAAAATAAAATAAAATAAAATAAAATAAAATAAAATAAAATAAAATAAAATAAAATAAAATAAAATAAAATCTTAAAAATAAAAAATACCATAATTGGGGGAGTAGCGAACCATTTTGTGTGGGCTGTGGTATACGCCTCTTTATTTAGTGATTCCTACATTTTGTTATCTATTTTTTGTTACCTCTATTTCAAATAAACAGTTAATTCTGAGTGAACTCTGTAATGTTAATGTTTTTTTGAGTGGGATTTTCTGCCTTTTCTTAATAATATATGCACAGTGTACCTGGAGAGAGAGGTGGGAAGTGACGTGTAGCAACGGTCTCCGGGATCTAACATGTGACGGATCTAACACATGACGGATTTAACACGTGACGTGCTGCTGGGCTGCATTAGAGTCTTTATGTGTCTGCTAGGCCAGCGTGTGTCCATGTTTGTTTTTTGTTACTTTTCTTATTCTTCGAAAATAATAAACATTATAAGCTTTTAAAGTGTTTTGTCAAAACATGCCCAATGCCCATTACTCTGCTATTTGCATATACAGCAGGGTGTCTCAAATCACTTTGGTTTTGTAGGTCACATGTTGGAACAGGTTTAGAAGTCTCGTCTGCAGCCTTCCTGGGACTAGAGTCGTCTCTATTAGACTCTATTAGAAACCACTAACCAGCTGAAAATATTCCATCAAAAGTAAACAATGGAATAATAGAAATAAAAGCAAATTTTCATAAACAAGAAATTCCATTAATTAGAAAGCAAATGTTAAAGAAGTCGTCAACTCTACCTGTAATATACATTTAACTTTATTTTGCGAAGTAAACACTATATCTAACTTGTTTTTAGAACGGAAGAACCTTCTACCTTCTAAACCTCTACCTACAGTCTATAGGCTACCTCACTTCATTACGGGAGGAAACTATATATATATATATATATATATATATATATATATATATATATATATATATATATATATATATATATATATATATATATATATATATATATATATATATATATATATATATATATATATATATATAACTTCCATGGGGATGAACTAATTTAAGACTGCACCATGAACCCATTTATATCCTGTGAGACATTTTGCACAGCTGCATTTGAAAAGCAGAGATAGCAGCCAGGAGGAACCTCAGAGAACTGAGATATCCAGTGTAGCGAGGTATTTCTGTGGAGCGAAGCTGCCTCTTGTACATTTTGTTTTTGTTGTTTTTTTGTTTGTTTGTTTGTTTGTCTTTGCATCACGGTGGAGTGAGCAGAGAGACGACCATGTGACTGGGGAGGTGGGGGGTAGGTGGTGGGGGGTAGGCACTTGGTTAGGTTGGGGGTGGGTGTGTGGGTGGATGGATGGATGGTGGGGGGCAGTGGGGGGCAGATGCGAGAGGGGAGGGGGGGCTGTATGCCCGCCAGCCTCTTTCTTGTTGATCCTCAGGAGACCATCTGCGCTGGGGGCATTGATTAGACTGTGTCTGCTGGGATTACATCTTTGCGGTTGCCATGCCAACTAATCAGCTGATTTTTTTCCCTCCCTCCTCTCCTCTCCCTCTCCCTCTCCCTCTCTAGCTTTCTCTCGGCCTCGCTCGCTCTCTCCATCTATCTGGTGATCCGTTTCCCAGTCTCATGCGCTCCATCTCTCTCTCTCTCTCTCTCTCTCTCTCTCTCTCTCTCTCTCTCTCTCTCTCTCTCTCTCTCTCTGTCTCTATCCAGGGGCAGATCTAGGCATGGGCATGGGGGGGGGGGCAATGCCCCCCTAAATGTCCCAACGGCCACAACAAACATGATGGCATGTAAAACAACCCAAGAAATTTCAAATTAACGTGCTTATATTTAAAATGAGTTGAAACACTTACTACTGCTACTAACTAACTACAGTTGTGGTATACCACTAAACCAACAGGATTTCATTGAAAACAGAAAAGTCTCTGAGTCAGACCTTTAGCTTTATGCATGCTGTGTGCCTGTTGCAACTTTAACAAATTATGTTATTATTGGTGCTTATGCTAATATAAGTCCTGCAACTGAAAATGGTATGGGTGCAGCTGCTCCCATACCATTTTCTCCTGCCCCCCCATTGGGAAATGTTACATCCGCCCCTGTCTCTATCCCTCTCTCTCTCCCCTCCGTCTCAGTCTTTCTGTCTATCTGTTTGTCTGTCTGACTCTCTCCCTCTCTCTCTCCCTCTCTGGTTGTCACAGCAACGAAACATGGAGAAGCGCAAGGGCCCCGGCAAGTGCTGAATTCAGCTAAAGGGGCAAAAAAATATGTTTTCTCTCTCTCTCTCTCTTCTCTCTCTCTCTCTCTCTCTCTCTCTCTCTCTCTCTCTCTCTCTCTCTCTCTCTCTCTCTCTCTCTCTCTCTCTCTCTCTCTCTCTCTCTGTCTAATTCTCTCTTTTCCTCGCTCTCTCTCTCTCCCGTTCCTCCTAATTGGCAACTCTCTCTGACCTGAAGTTCTTTTGTTTCTGGCGTCAAAACACCCTCCTCCTCCTCCAGATTACATTTATTTTTTTCCTACATTTTATACGGAGCTGGTTTGGTTGTGAGGCCCAAGGACAGATGCTCTGAATGGCGTGAAGCAGGAGTAAAAATTGCCATGCAGCGTCGCTGCGCTTTCTACGCGTGCCGTGATACTGTTTTTCGGGACTCTTCGGGACTGCATGTTTGGGTCATGGACACATTTTTAGGGGTCACAACTCAAGTGAATATCTCCTTAATAAAACATGTTTAATTAAAACATGTTATTAAAGGAACAACCTTTAATCACTTAAAAACGAATCCAACATTTTTCGAATGTAGATTCGTGAATTAAATAAAAGAAATGAATGAAAAAACGTGGTGCGATGCTCCACGCTCTGGGCAAAAAACAAACTTCCAGACATTCGATTGAAAGTCAATACAACACAGATCCCTTTCATTTCCTTTGTCGTTTGGGCTTTAGAATCATACTTTGTCACAAGGAGGATTGACAGTACTCTAGCAGATCCAAGTATGATGCGCTCTGCGTTTTGAACATTTGTCCAAATTAGGGATACTTTGAATAATGTGGTAACACTGTGGTGTTCTTGTGTTGTGAGATAAACATTCTAAGTACCATCCATGTGTTCATAACAATCGTTTAGCTGGGGACCACCTGGAACCCTCTCAATGACCACTAGTGGTCCCCGGACCACTGGTTGAAAAACACTGATGTAGACTCATCATACTGACTGGATATTTGAAAGCCTGGGTCATGTACATAAACAGATCATGAGCGGTCTAATAATGGCCTGCAAGACAATGAGAAAAGCCAAACAACTTGCCGAATACTCTGCTCTGTTTCCGCTGTAGGCAGTTTGTCTGTGCGGAGGAGGAGATGCCATGAGTACCCTTAGGTGTCCATGAACTCTCAACCCTGTTTAGTTTGCGGCAGTGTTTGCGGACTTGAATACAGAACTAAAGCAATGGTTTTCAACCTCTTTGATACCAGAGCCAAATATTTATTGGACCAAATGGAACCGCAAGGGTCCATTTGGTTTCATTTTTACGCTCTCAAAGAGTTACATCTGGTTAACCAACTTTCCATCATTTAGCCACCACCTGGAACTCTCCCAAGGATCACTGGTTGAAAACCTCTGAACTAAAATATGCACGTGTGTGTGTTCGTGCGTGCGTGCGTGCGTGTGTGTGTGTGTGTGTGTGTGTGTGTGTGTCTGACAGGTGTGTACTGAGGGTCGGTTGATCCTAGAGTTTGCCTTCGACGACCTGATGAGGATCAAGACGTGGCACTTCACCATCAGACAGTACAGAGAGCTCATCCCCCGCAGCATCCTGGCCATGCACGTGAGTGTGACATCATCAACACGGGACGGACCATACCTCTGTCTCCCCAGGTCCTTTAAACCAGTGGTTTTCAGCCTTTTTGTCTCCACCGTAAGGTGGTGACTATGGATCGTACCCCGTCATTCCGCCCGTGTCTGTCCGCCATCATGTCCGTGCATAGGATGATGTCATGATGACGTCATAAATCTCCAATTTAGTTTCAAATTGATTGTTTACTTAAAAATATGTTTTCTCCTAATAGTTTTGATGTAGATCAGGAAGATTCAACAGTAGGTGGTCAAGAGATCTCCACGGATGAATCTCAGGAGTCTTTGACAAAGGTGTTGGACTACATGAATTCGCCCAGAAACTTGGTGTCAACTAGCTTGGAATACCAACACTCCATTCAGGAAGATTCAACAATAGGTGGCCATGAGATCTCCATGAATGAAACAGTAAACACGTTCAAACCTGAGCCGGACGGTGGAGACCTGTGCCCCGTAGGGGCACAACTCTTGTTCATACCAGGGCCCGCTATTTATTCTGCATTTTAGCCACGGACCACCAGTTGATGTTGAGTTTTTAGTCTCTTGGACCCAAAACTAAGAATTTTCAAGAGAGATAACTGGCAAAACAATTCTTCTGCATTTTCTAAATGTGTACATTCTTGAAAATAATTAATTCAGATGTTTAAATATAATATGATGGTATAATTTCACGCTCTCAAGAGTTACAGATCTATAACGTTCCTTTTTTACCAACTGTCCATCATTTAGCTGGGGACCCCCTGGAATCCTCTCAGTGACCACTGGTGGTCCCTGGACCACTGGTTGAAAACCACTGGTTTAAAGCATAGATATCAAGGTTCGGTGGTTCAAGGTTGTGCTTTGTTGTTGCATCTTGTGTACCTGTAGTGTACCGGTACATAAGAATAAAACTTATTTTGGTTTGGTTTGTTCACACTAGGCAGCAGCATACACGATAAGAGCAATTAGAATAATGATTTTTTTAAAAGACGTAAAACAATTACAGAAAAGAAGAGGGTGCAAAAAAGGAAAGAATACAATACAACATAGATTCAAGACCATCTACAGTATATACAGAAACCTACTGTAAATTCATCATTGGCCACCCATGTGGAAAAAAAACTTCATGTAATCTCTTGAATGTGGCACCTTTCATACAATCTTCATATATGAGATTAAAGTTAATACAAGATACATAGTATTTTGTGAAAACTGAAACATATATAAAACATACTGTATATCATTTTGTGATTTATAAGAAGTACAAAATATACTGTATAAGATCCATAGTATTTTTTTGTAAAGTGAAACATATATAACTTTGACATTTATAGAAAGAATTCATAGAAAGAATTATATATGACATACAAATTGCAAGGTGATTTGTATGAAAGGTGCCACTTTCAAGAGATCGCATATAAAGATTTTACTATATGGGCGCAGCAGTTAATTAGAGAGACTTGTATCCTGCCATATTTGGGGACGGCACGGTGCCACACAAAGTGACTACTGGCCAATCACTGTGGCTCTAGCCTAGACACCCAGGCTTTCATTTTCGTCTGCGTTGAGCGAAAACGGAAAGCCTGGACTAAGTTGTTACCCACAGCGTCCTAGAGGGGGGAGTCAACCTTCCGGGGTGGATGTCACTCTAAATGATGTGACGTATAGAACAGCAGTGGAGGGGCGGGGGAGGGGCTGGGGATGACGACACGTTGGTGAGATCAAATCAGATAAGCCCATCTGCCGTGGAAATCTCACGGCACCCCACGCCCCCTAGTCCAAAATCATTTCAGGTTAGGCCAGGCTACTGTGGCTCAGACACCTCACCTCGGTTGCCTCTTATGAGCATGCACAATGCCTTCCCATACGGAGGAGGCATCTTATACTGTATGTCTGTGGTTCAAAGTGTCTGATTTGAATAGTAACTAGAGTGGCTGGTGTGTCTCAGCAGTCGGCACCATGAGGATGTTTTGGAAATGATTTATAACCACGTTGCGTTTAAACGCTAACAAAGCAGTTTGCGGGAATTGTTATTATTATTGTTTTTTTTTTTGTTTTTTTTTACAAACCAATTTATTTGCAGACATCAAAGGACACTGATGATGAAAATGGGTGCTCTGCTGCCGAGAGAGAGAGAGATGGAGATAGGAGGGGGGGGGGGGGGGGGTGGAACAAGGTCAAATGAATAATGTGCTTAATTCCTCAAAGTGTGATGCACGTTCGTTCTAGTCCCAGGGACTGAGGAGTTGGGTATGTCTAGAACGAATCCCCCTGTGCTCCTTAAGACATATTTAATGTGACTTCTAGACTAACATACTGTATGTACCATATCTCTGCCTTAAAATATATAAATAAGTGAATGAATAACTAAATAAATAAATAAGAGGGGAAAACTCACCCAATTGGGCTTTTATCCACTTAAGCACAACAGAGTATATTTCGCTATATAAAAAAGAAGAGGAAATTACAGATGTTGTCACTGTTGTGCACATTTCTTAAACAACACTTTATATTTAACCCCTGTTTACCTGTAGGTATGTTTGAGAGGTAGTATTTTTTCCCCTGTGTGTAAGTCAACATTTTTTGAGGGGAGTGGGGGGGGGCAAATCTCGCATATGAAACTCACACACATACAGTGTACATCTAAATTGGCCCCTCTGGGCATTTCCCACTAATTCCTGGAGAGTGAGGAATGGTGGGTCCCGGCCAGATCTTTTCACACTCAGCCGGGCCTGCCAGGGGAGTGATGTGTGTCGAGAGTGAGCTCACGCTTTTGATGGTGAGCTTTGCTAATGAAAGATGAGACGGACACATCTGGGGAAACGGGAATAGTGTGGTTTGAGGGACCTCTTGCTTAGAGTGACAGTATACAAAACACACTGAAGTTTTGAGCTAGTGTTTGTACCGGCACACACACATACACACACACACACACACACACACACACACACACACACACACACACACACACACACACACACACACACACACACACACACACACATGCGCGCGCACACACCTTATTGATATATGGTTATTTTAGTAATTTTGAGGAAGTGAATTCATCCTGCCAAAACCTTAAAGGGGAACTCCACCCATTTTCAACATTCTGTCATTAATATACCTTAGAGATGTTAAGTGGACATGATAAAAAGGTCCCACCATTCTGTGTTTCCTAGAAATGGAAGTCTGAAATTCATTAACATGGTCAAACACAACTTGATTACATCATCAAGTTGTGTTCCAACATGTTAATGATTTTTCTTTCAGCCAAATGGACGCGCTAGGGTCCATTTGTGTCACATTTGTATCGTCTCAGGAAATTTGTACAAAATGTTGTATGAGAACATTTCTTTCCACGATGACAGCCAACTGGAGACATCTGGCGAAAGCACTATTTTATGACACTAAAATAGACCTTCTGCCTTAATTTGTATTAGGATGCATTACGCATTAACTGCCTCATCCTCTATTTGGACTTGTATGCTGTCCCCATAGATTGAGTGTTAGGACCTTTTGTCCGTGAACCATAAGCCCCAAGTTTGTGCGTTCTACTAATTTAGTAGTCAATAGCTCCCTGCGTCAAGGTCAGCTATTCATACGTGGCCTGCTGTGGTCGTGGGTGAGCTATAGAACATCTTTCAATAGAAAATATGTTTTCAGTGAAATATGTTTTTTCCCACCTCACCGACGAAAACTGAATATATACTAAATAACAAGCTTTTATGATGATACTAAAA
>CM076984.1:22820452-23010452 GCA_039105355.1 Benthosema pterotum | reverse complement strand
ATATATATATATATATATATATATATATATATATATATATCATCAGACTTGCGAACCTTTTTTTCTGAATGGGTTAACAATGGCTTTATCTTGACTTAATTGCACCCTTGTTTCATTGCATTTTCCAGAGATATCTTGAAACTGGACGAATCGTTTACCTAGATTCAACATAACCATTACGTCTCGGGATTCAATCACATTTAATATAGATGTGTACGATCTCAGTTCAACAGGATTTCTCACTGTTCATTTTAACAACTTGTTATGGAGGATTTCTTGCAGTGCGCGTACTGAGCTGCTGAAAACCAATCCGTCTTGTGTATCAAACAAAGAGAGTGTGTGAGTTGTTTTGTTTTTTTGTACACATATTGTTATCTCAGCGTCACTGGCTGTCACAGTGGTACACCCTTTCCTCACATTAACGCACAAGAACGTGTGTGGGGAAAATAAGGCCCTTTCTCCTGCTTTTATCAGGGCTTCCAAAGAAGGAGGCATTTTCCTGGGCCACGGGGTTATAACCGGCCTTTCTCTCTCTCTCTGCCTCTCCTTCTCCCTATCCCTATTTCTCTGTGGCGTATTTAAGCCTTCCATGTATTGGAGCTGCTGGCTTCCTGCTATTGAGGCTGAAAATAGCCCCTTGTTTTCAGGCCGAGAGCCAGGGCTAGTTGGCTGAGCTTGGGGATGACTATTACCATGCCAGGAGGGGGGGGGGGGGTATGGGGGGGACACAGGATTAGTCCGCTACAAGGATGTTCACTTCACTACAGCACATGGTATCCCAACAGTCAGTGCCATACTAACAGAGTGAGAAGCGGCAGGCATTATTCGATTTTTGCTGCCTAATTGGGCGCAGGCAGACGTGTATAGTGGTTCCAGTGGGTTTGATTATTGGTTAGAATGGAGGACAACAAAGTGGTCATGCCAAGGCAACCAAAGTGGTACCACACCACACACATTGTAGCCTAATTTAATACCTCGTTCAAATGGTAAAATTGTCATGATGTACGAATATACTGTGATGAATGATGGATCGTTAGGAGGATTGTTAGTCTAGGTTGTACAGTCAAAACCTGTGCTTAAAAGGACAACACAAAAAGATAATTTAGCCAGAAATATCAGACAATGTCAATGTACACATACAAGTGACACAGTAGAGCAGAATCTATACACACCAAGCAATCCGGTGGGTGTCAGGACAGCCTGTGAAGCTCAGCACTTGTCCCTACAGCTTTTGTAGCTAGTGGAATTTATTTTGGTATTGCCTGGCCGTGGCTGCATCACTGTGGCTGGTGTAGCGAGTGTCCTTGATGATCCACTCAGCCTTGCCTACTACCCAAGTTTCTCGTATATTCCCTGGAGGAGGAAGTGTGTTGATGTGTGATGTGCTGGGCTGTCCCAGCACCACGTGCGCTAGGAGCGGACAATTCACTTACTGTACCTCCCGACTCCATACGATCTTGATTCCTATGATTCCAACTTGATTTATATTGCAATTCTTAATTATATCGAGATTTTTTTGTTCTTCATTTTGTATACTACAACATTTGAAAACAATTTACAGTTTAAACAGTGGTTTTCAGTGGTTTTCAGCCAGTGGTCCGGGGACCACCAGTGGTCCTTGAGAGGATTCCAGGTGGTCCCCAGGCTAAATGATGGACAATTGGCAACCAAATGGACCCCCAAATGGACCCTCCTAGCTCTGTAACTCTTGAGAACATTTTATACTCTCAAGAGTTAGGTTATATGTAACATCGGAATTACTTAATTTACAAGAATCTACATTAGAAAGTTATTTTGACCAACGTTTTGCTCTCCTAAAGTGAGGGAAAACACTTGAAAATCCTTTGTTTTGGGTCCAAGACACTAAACTCAACATCAAATGGTGTCCGTGGCTAAAATGCAGAATAAATAGTGGTCCCTGGTATGAAAATGGTTGAAAACCCCTGGTTTAAACCATGAATAGACTCATATAATTCAATGCAGCCAGCCAGTCAGTTTTTTTTCTGACAAAAAAATAATAAATTGACAAAAAAAATGATTCTGAACTTTAAATTTATATAATTATAAAAAACTAAATATTTGAGTGATATTACCCCTACTACTCTGTAGTGCCTCCCAGTGGAGGAAGGTGATGCAGCTCCAGTTCCAGGTGGTGTTGCAGTTTGTCGGGATGCTCTCCATGGTGCTGTTCTAGAGCGACAAGAGGCCTCACATGCTGGAGGCATCGCAGAGACTTTTCCAGATGTGCAACGTGGTGTGTGGCCCATTGAGGTCCTCACTTGTGTGTATGCCAAAGAACTTTTAATCCCTGACACTCTCCACTTGCAACACCGTTGATGTAGCCAAGGAGCATGCTCTGTCCTTGGTAAATGGTGCATTTGTGCAGTGCCTTTATCCAAGTTGCTTTAGATTAGATTGTGCGTTCCATCCACCCATTCATACACTGATGGCAGAGGAAACCACACAGGGCAACAACCTGCTCGTCGGGAGCAATTAGCTAGGGGTTCAGTGTCTTGCTCAAGGACACATCAACACTAACTCTGGGGATTGAACTACAGTAGTGCTAACATTCCGGTTCCCAAGTTCTACCCCTAAGCCACTGGTGCTCACTGTCCTTGGCCTCATGTAGAATGAAAAGCAACAATTCTAAAGGCAAATATGATTATAATGGTGGTTTGGACAGGACTGGAGACACAGACATGTTCTTTGACATGTTCTTTGATAGACCTTTGATAGATAGGCAGGACTCTTAAGGTATTGTACTTGTGCTATTGCCAAGGAATATCCATATTTCTGCCTACGCAATGAGTCGGAATACAATGTGCATTTTGTAACTCTACTGCACAGAAGGTTAATTTATATTGTCCTTAATATGCCCGACTCCTATCTTAATTAGCCATTCAGTTACCAATTCAAGTTTTTTGTTATGACTGTTGGTGGACACATCCAGGGATTTGAGCCCGGGCCACTCCAGCTATTAGGACACTTTTTTTTCTCAATGAAACATTGATTCTGATGTGATTGTTGCAAAGTGGTGAGCCTGGTGTTCCGACGTGTACTGAAGAGCATTTGTATGTTTTGCCTCTGGTTGAGACAAGTGCGGAGGAGGAGGGGAGGCGGAGGAGGAGGGGAGGGTGGGGGGTTGCTCAACCACATTGTAATGTTACCCAGATGTTATGTTGTCCCTGATGTATTGAAAATGACGGCCTGACCCCTGGCTCCCCTTCCACGCACACATCTCTGGAGGCTTAGAGCTTTCTGCAGATTGGAGCTCATACAACGTACTTATTGGGCTTTCCAGTCTATATGCAATGCAGCGCTGCTGGGTGGGAATATATTATAACCCCTGCTAATGCTATAAAAAATCTTTGTCCAAAACGCATACGTTGATTGTTATCTGCCCGAAATGGGCAGCTAACAATCAACGTATGCATTTAAACTATTAAACAAAGTACCTGAATGACCCTCTCCATGCTTCCTTTGAATATCGTCACTGTCAGGCATGCAGAAAACGCGTACACCATACAGTATGTTTTTTCCCTCAGTAAATTACAAATGTAGTGAACATTTTCAATCTCTCTTTCCCTCACACTGGGTGCATGCGTGTGTGCATGCATACACAGTGGTACACGTTGTGAGTTGTAACCTGCAGTGCATAAAATCTTACCTTTTTCCAGTTTTACTATTATTTGTTTTCTGTATTTATGGTATGCCCTTGGTAGAATGCTTTACGATGAACATGCTGGTTAAAGGCAGTGTAATTCAAGTTACGTAAATAACGTGAGTACGAAAAGTACCGTACTGCTCCCATAGCTATCACAAGCACTCAACGTAGCTTTATTGATTAGGATTGTGGTGAAATTATTGCCTGTAAGCCTATTAGAGCTTAAGAGACCAACCTTTATGTACAGGAGACTGTATTCTTTCGTACGGGCGCATGCAGGACACCCTGGAATGTGCTTGAATCATCAGTCATTTAAGGATAGGATTGTGTGTGTGCAGAAGGGGGGGGGGTATTAAGGGGGCAACTGTGGTCCCCTGATTTTATTCCATTGTCATGCCAATGAAAGGATTTCCCCTCTGATGCATTATAGATATTTTTGTTGTCGCTTTCTACTCTATATTGGAAGGTCACAATTAAATCCTAATTCTAAAGGGTAGGAAGTCATTTCGGCCTGTTGATGAAATGGATGGATGAAATTAACGTGAAGTGCAAAGCAAGCCACGCTCAAAATTTCCAGGGCGACACACAGCGGTTCTAGCACCCCCAGAGATTGCATCTTGGCTGTTCTTTTCCGATACTGGTATGGGAACGACTCTAATTAGGAGTAGGGGGGCCCACGGCCATTCTGGCCCCCAGATCCCTTATGTGGCAGACTGCACCCCCGGTGTGACCCAACAGTATGTGAAGCTGGAAGAAGAACTCGCACCTTAAAATCTATTTGGCAAACTGTAGAACCAGTCTTCTCTCAATAAATATTGTCGTTGTTGGGTCTAAAGTAATCCTGCACTGTACAGTATGTCCAACAACCTTTATTTATCAAGAGATGGAAAAAGAACCTGTGCTTACTTACAGTAGTTGTGAGTAGAGCTGCAAATATTGTGATTAAATACTAAATACTAATACTAATAGTGCGATTAAATGTGTGTGTTCTACCGAGGAAGGCTGTTAAGGAGTCAGGGGCGGCATCCCGTAACAGGGCACTTCTGTATTTTAGACATGTAAAAGGGCATGAGCTGTAGCTCCTTTTAATGTCTATGTATGCATGTCACTGTAGACTGTAGACTGAGAGAAGCAGAGCAGACCAGTGCGTGCGATGTGATAGTATGCCGGTGTCGTGTGGTACATATAAATAATCTACATGCTCACCACGTGTTGCATATACCACCCTTTAACTTTTAACTCATCTCTCGTTTCCACATGGCACCGTCATGTGGCAAAGCTAGACTTTTGTCTCTGGTGCAAATCAACATTTTTTGGCTATTATTTCATATGAATGTGAATCTTAATTTTCCATATCTGGTTCGATAATTCGTTCAAATATGGAATATTCTTTTGCAGCCCTAGTTGTGAGTGTGTTTTAGTACTTTGCACCAAAGACAGATCTTCAACGTGCCAAATGTATTTTCAGTATAGCAAAAAAAAACCTTGTAGATATAATAACTGTGTTATGTCTGTGTGCCACTATCACTGTCAAGTATGAAATGGCATATTTTGTATTTTCTTAAAAAATATAACTATGGTGATACACTTTTTCAGACCAACAGTCATGAATGAGTCATTATATGAACATATGTGTTTGTGGCAAGACTTGGCCTTGTCTGTACATATTTTAGATTTTGTTTTTTTTTATATTATAATGATCTATTGATCTTTATTTTTCCGGAATATGTATGGCATTGATTTACTACGGCACATTTAGAGTCCGCTAGTACAGTGACTCTAACTTTTTATTTTATTTTCAAGGACACTCAAAATTTGGAGAGTACACAAATGGAACCAAATGAAAGGGTGCAATTTGGAGAGTTATTTGTGCACTTATTAAGTTTCTGGTAATATTATTGTCCACTCATTTGCTTGTTTGTTTGTTGGTTCATTGTTGTTTCTCTAGTTGTGCGTCATCCTGGAGCCCATGCAGGAGCTCATGTCACGTCACAAGACCTACAACCTCAGCCCCCGGGACTGCCTCAAAACATGCCTGTTCCAGAAATGGCAGAGGATGGTCGCCCCACCAGGTAAACAATAACACTCTTAGACTTCTCTACTGCATGTCCATTTAAAGGTTTAATCAAATGGAGGTTTAGACATGGTTTAGGACATTATGACATTCTGTTTTTCTACAGTTGAATGTAAAGCCAAATATATCTAAGGTTAATTGAAACAGTTTAATTTATTCTTGTTCTGCCCGAAACTATCGTGTGGCAATAAAATTATCAATTTAGAGTGCTCTTCCATTTTTTGGTTGAAATGAAGGATATTATGGAATTAAAGCTCTTCTAATGTTTCTATTGCCCCACTTCCATTTCCCTAATAGCTGTCATAATGCAACCTAATACTTTGAAAGCGGTTCACCTGTCTGGTATATGAAATGATCCACCAGTGCCTAAACACGTAAGCCATATAAGACCTCTCTCACCTCCATGATTGACGTTTTAAGGGATGTTTCTTGGTGGGGATACCAGTTTTTAAATTGGCTCTTCGGCACAGTCTTAAGCCATAGAATTTATGAAGAGAGAGAGAGAGAGAGAGAGAGAGAGAGAGAGAGAGAGAGAGAGAGAGAGAGAGAGAGAGAGAGAGAGAGAGAGAGAGAGAGAGAGAGAGAGAGAGAGAGAGAGATACAAGGCTGGATTTTGGACACTTCAGAGGGGGCTGCAAATTACAGCAATGTTCGGTGAGGTGTGACGAGATGTCTTTAAGAAGCAACAGCAGTCAGAAAGCCTTTGACTTGGACCAGGGTTACTTTAATTAAGAGCGGCTGGTGTAATCAAACCCGCCGATCCAACTCTCTCTAACCCCGGCCAGCGGCCCCAGGGGCATCAAGCATGTTCAAAAAGAAAAGAAGAGTAAAAAAAAAGAGAAAGCATTTCCTTTCACATTGGACATACAGTACCGTAGAAGAGGCTTGGTCTGCTTTAGAAATGCTCTACTCTCAGATGGCTAATTGCACACATAGAGAAATAGTGTAGTTATCCCCGCCAGGCCGGAACGGCCGAGGCAAGAGATTTTTTATTCACTCCAGTGAATCTGTCCATGAGACTTGAGATTTTTCAGTTTCAATTGCTATTGGTTACATTTGACATTCAAATTTTGTGGGAGGGTCCTGTTTTGCACAAAAGGCCACCAATTATGAACACAGCGCCCAATCTACTCCAAAATGTGATTCACACAAACAACATGGAACCAAAAGTGTCTCCTTCTCCGTTTCAACAGTGCCTATACTCGAGGTGGAGTTTATGAAAGGACCTTTCTGTGTGGAGGTTGCATGTTCCCCCCACGTCCCCTAGAGTAAATGCCCTTGCGAAATCATGCAGTAATCTTGGGCTCTAAACTGCCTCCCCCTGGCCAGTCGGGGCACCTGATGGAGGGAACAGGATGGAATAACATGTTCCCTCCATGTGCTACGTCCAACCAGCAGAACTCTCCACTGTCAGGTTAAAAGAAGGCAACTTGGACTCCTCATGCATTGAAGGAAGCATGAGGCCGGTCTGCTGCCTCCCCAAGTTGGCGGAGGCTGTGTAGAGCTCAGGATCAAATTAGGCAATTGGCACTTGATGGATAAAAAATAGTTATAAAATTGTGGGATAAATAATAATAATAATAATTATTATTATTATAATTTTGTGGTGAGTTTTGAGATCGATTGGGCAGAGTGGTTACAGTTCATCAAGGCGTCCTGTTTGCTTTCACTCAGACCTCCAAGTTCGAAATCCTCTTGTTTGTGTCAATATAGTACAGGTAATATATGAGACAAAAGTGAACTTTTTAAAGCTCAGCTGTAGAGGTGTTTTTTTTCCTTATTGATGGCATTTTTTAAAGCTTTTTCCTTCAATTCTTCTCACAACCTGGAAACTGGGTCTGGGTGTATTCAGGAAGGAAGCATGCATGCATTTATGCTCCGATAAGTCCTTCTGGGTGGAAGTGGAAGTGATTTTAGTGCGTCACTGGTCGAGCATCGAAGGAAACACGCCGGGATAACAAAAGTGATTGTCTTTGTACCAGTGTTTCGCAAACACTGGTGCGTGGTCCATGTTGGGTCGTGGACCTGCATCCCAAAGTGAATATGCAAATATGCCATTCTTTGACCATTCCTACAACGTATAAAAGAAGATCTGTTCTAAATAAACAAATATTTTCCAAACACGTTTTCAACAATGGTGAAGGATAGATGTACAAGCTCACAGCTGGTGCAAAGTGCTACACTGTAGTTTGAAGATATGCTTTTTTTTAATAGCCAAACAGTGAAATATATTGAACATTTTCAACAATTTTCTAAAATATACAGTAGAAAATAACATGATCTACATGTCCACGGTACATCACGGTACTTGAGTTAGAGACTAATTGCTCCTGATGTGTAGCTTGGTGCCTTGCATGGTTTCCTCTGCCATCGGTGTGTGAATGTGAGTGTGAATTGGTGAATCTACAATAAATATGTGAAGCACCTTAGATGAAGGTGATGTAAAATTGTAAATTTCTCATTTCTCATGATGAATTTCTCATGATGCACTGTATTGTGAGTGGATCCATTTTTTCAAGGTATCCCGTATTTCTGTTTCGGGCCTTGAGGCTAAAAGGTTTGACTCTGCCGGCCACGTTTTTTTTGCGTAGAGTTCTTATTAAATACGCATGTCTGGCAGAATCAAGAATCACACGATATAGACTTTGGCGTTTTCTGTTTGTGTCATGAGTGGTTCATTGCCAGTTTGCCGTAATTGAATATGAAAGCATCTCCTTGGGTGTGATTAGTAAGAACCTCATGAAATGCATTTCATTTTCAGACATCTGTTTGAAGATCACAGCCATGTTCTTTTCTCTCTTTTTTGTCTCCTCAGAGATTATAAGACATATCATTTTCGAAGCAACACTGGTTGGAATTTGCAAAATCCGTGTAGTCATAAATTATGTATTGCAGAAATTATATTTTGTAGATGTAAGGAATGCTAAGATCTGTACTTAACCTGCCTCATTAGTTCATAACTCCATTAATGAAGGGGCTTTCAGATGGATGCAGTTATGATTTAATTGCATGTTTAGAAATTATGTATGGCTTATAATTGGAAATAAATCATCTTTTACCTAAACAGGCTTATCCAAAGGCAAAAAAATGTAATTTAGAGGCATGTTATGTATTGTAGACAGATGCTATGCCATTTGTAAACTAGCATCCTATAGTGTGTATAGTTTCAATCTTTCTTTCGATATTACACTGTTCTGTTCTTGGTTTACCTATGATCCAAGACTAGACTAAAAATAGTTAGTGTAAATCATTCTGGATTAAGAGTGTCTGCTAGTGCTGAATGCCTAAGTTGTATATTGTAAGCACATTTTTCTCTGTTGTTTTCAAGTGCTAGTACTAGTACTGCAGTGACCATGAATGATGCACTGTTATATGCAGTTATTCCGCCATGTCATCCAGTACCTGGCCTCATACTGTCTTATTGTATTGATTATTATTCAGTAAGAAACTAGTGTACTCCCTCAGTAAAAAAAAGAGAAAAAAAGTAAACCTTTTGGCTCCGGTTTCAGCTGGACATCCACAGAACTTCAAAACGGAAATATTTCCCACAAATCACAAAAAAGGTATCTTTTTCGTCTTCTCCTGTCCTGCTTCCTTGGGGTTAGTCCTGTAGGATGCAGTAGCATGCTTCTAGAGCTCAGTCAAATGCCTTGAGCAGTGGTGGAAAAACTAGTTTACCAAGAGTACCAATTCCTGTGTGTAGAAACACTCTTGTTATACACAGTAAGTAAAGGTCCAGTAACCAAACTTTACTTGGGTACAAGTACAAAAGTAAGGGCATGAAAAAGTGCCAAATGCAACCTCAGAGATGTACTTGAGTAAACAAACTTTCCACCACTGTGAACAGCTACTGTACATTTGTGTGCACCTTCAACATGCATGCTCAACTAACTTGCTCAAAGAAAGACCAATTTACCATAGACATCATTAGATGCGATATACTGCACATTGCATGCATTTCTCTTTTCTTTTTGAGTTTATTGCATGTGCTATACATGATGGGCATTTGAGAGGCACAAAATAAAAAAAAACAAAAAAACAAAAACAAACCGAAAGCAAAGGGATGAAAAGGTATGCTATGCGATAGCGCAGTCACGCTCGACAAATAAGCGCACGGTAAAGACAACAAAGAGATACAAGAGCGGATACAATATCAATGCATATTCAGTGAGAGACACACGGATGTGCTTTCTGCCTCAGCAGACTAGTTTTAATCTGGCAAAGGCTATTGAGGCGCGCCGCACTCTGTAGCGGCACCAAAATCATTAACAAATTCACATTACGCTGAGCAGCGGGGTCCATTGTTGAGCATTTATGCAAATGAAACAGGAGTTCCTTCTTACCAGTGCATGTCTTGGGAGATGTTAACGCTTTTCCACCTCTGAAGGAAAAACATAACATGGATCATTTTAGATGAGACTGCACGTGCAGCACTGTGTGTGTGTGTGTGTGTGTGTGTGTGTGTGTGTGTGTGTGTGTGTGTGTGTGTGTGTGTGTGTGTGTGTGTGTGTGTGTGTGGGTGTGGGTGTGTGTGGGTGTGTGTGTGTGTGGTGTGTGTGTGTGTGTGTGCCCCCGCATGTGCGTATATGCAGCTTTGCATGTGTACTGTACAATACATGTGTGAATGAACTTTCATTTTCTACGAACATGTGTGTGCATGTGCATGACTTTTGTCCATACCACGCAGTCTTAATGTTGTAATTCAAGATTTTACTTGACTGTTGCATGCTGAAAATAGCTTTAACCAAGTTCATAATACATTGCAGCTTGATGTGTTGTTGCGCCACCAAACATAAACTTACCCTATGTTTTAACGGCGGGGATGGTGGGCGATGATAAAAGCGTCGTCGCCCGACATCCATTATTTCTCTATGGGAGCTGCCGACGTCGGGCGACGAGGGTGGGTGACGTCGCCCGGAAAGATAAAAATTGGTGAGCTTTTCGCCCGAATCGGCCGACGTTTGGTATATCGGCCGACGCCCAATATCATCCCCGGCCGTTAAAACGTAGGATTACCCTACGTTTTAACAGCAGGTGATGGATAAAAAACATCGCCCGATATCAGCGACGGCGACAGTCATTACCGTAAATTCTCGCTTAGAATGGCATGCCAAATGAGTACCGTAAACGACGGTGTTGTGGTGCACTGAAAAAAATAGTATGGTGGAGGAGGATGTGGGACGGAACTAGGAACCAAACTGCGCAGAATGGTTTTGGGTCGAGGGCAAAAAAAGCAGAACTTGGCTCTGATTGGTTATCCCCGGCCAAACGTCGGCCGATTTGGCCGAAAAGCTCACCAATTTTTATCTTTCCGGGCGACGTCGCCCACCCACGTCGCCCATTCTGCTGCTGTCGCCCGAATCGGCGGCTCCCATAGAGAAATAATGGATGTCGGGCGACAACGCTTTATCATCGTCCGAGGTCCCCCGCCGTTAAAACGTAGGGTTACGTGTCTTTTAGTTTTACTGAATCTCTTCTCCAATAGTTCCGTAACATTTTGGTTGAGCTATTTGTTGACGAAATTTGCCGGTAATAGTCATAACCTTGTTTTGCTTTTGCCAGTGAAAAAAGGTAGTCGACGGACATTTTTCGCCCTAGTTTTAGTTGACAAAATGAATACTTACTGCGCATCGATACTGTGTCACTGCTACCCCTCCGCTCCCGCCGTCGCCCTGCATCCCTGTGTGCTCGCACGGTGTGCTTTATGTTGTCGTGGTGGCTTCTCTTTCCCTTTGCTGGTCGCGCCAAAGCTGAGCCCGCCCGACAGACGACCACCAAGAGGAGGAAACGGAAGAACTCGGCCAGCAGCGCCAACAGCAGCGTGGGGACGGCGGCCAGCAAGAAACGCAGCCCTGCCACCAACTTCAGCCTCTCCAGCCAGGTACCTGTAAGCATCAGCCACCTCCTCTCTGGTTTGACTATTGTTATTCCATTGTTTTGTTGATGCTGATAAACTGTTGTTCTTTGTACGCATTAAAACCTGCAGAGGCCGATTGTACAAATTCCTAGCAAATCGGTACAAATTCCTAGCAACTCTCACATTCTCACAGATTGTTCAAAAATGTTCAAACATAGCAAATGTACAAGCACTTTTGAGCTTGTATGTACAGTAGCCCATATCATATGCATATCATATTTTTGAATAGCCATTTAAAATGTAGTAATCTCACCGGCTCTGTAGTTAGTCTACTATTTTTTCACTCTGCACATACAGTAATTATGTTTTTGCAGACAATTTCCAATCTACAAGCTAACAACAGCAATACAGGTTATGTGCTTGAAAAGGAATGCTGGGGTCCAAGTGCCCCCTTAAAGGGACCTCCGAGTAGGGACCTGTTGGTCTAGACCTATGATTTTAGAGGTTAGGTGTGTGCGTGTGTGTGTGGGGGATGCGCACATACGTGAAGTGCATGTGTGTGTGCACTAATTATAACACCTGGGCAATACGCAAACGCATGCTCTGCAAACCTTCACCAGATGGGTAAAGTTTGGAAATATAAAAGCAAATCTTGACAAGAACATAATTAAAACCTAACTAGACGCAAAATGATCAAGAATTGATAAAAAATAATAATAATAATAACTAAAAGACCAAATCCAGAGAGAAAAAAGCTCCTGACTCCGGTCTAGGCTGCATGGTGCTGTGCACCAGCCAACGTATGTACATATCTAATGTCAGCTCTCTGTCTGGGGTCTCTGGGCCTCTTGACCCAGAAGGAGGTTAAACAACCACTTAACCAGCTGAGCATCACGCGGCGGGTGCGCCGCAGCTCAACACACTCCCCCGGGTTTACGATGACTGTACTATGGGTAATCTATTGTCTGCCCAGGGTGTAGTTCTCTATTTTAGTGTGTGTTTTATTGACTGTACTATTGGGGCACTGGGAAAGGGTGAGTGAGTGTGTGGATCTTGTCTGTTTGCAGTAGTATCTCTGCCGGATAAAAACTAGCAATGAAACCCCGAAACACATACCCTGATCCTGCAACAGTCCAAGTTTGACAACAAATTTTGATTTAGTTTAGTCATAGTCTTATTTTTGTGCCGTTATTGACAGTTACAGTGGCGACAGACAGGAAAGACGGACAGAGAGAAAGGGGAGACACATGCAGCAAAGGTTGTGAGGGGACTCGAACACACAATGCACTGCCAGGCGAGAGTCTGTTATGTGGCATGTGCCTGACCATTGGGTCAGCGGGTACCCCAATCATAGTCTCTTGAATACAATCTAATTTGGTTTTACTGAGCTACAGCACATTTTATCGACAACGGCCCTCGATGGCATACTAATAGCCGATCTACAAGCTCACAGAAAATTGGCCATACAATACATCCTGCGTTACACTTGAGTGTGTGTCATGTGTGTTCTGCTAAAAATAACAGATCTACAAGCTCATGACCCCTTTATAAGTTTGTACATTGGCAATGGCTATGCGCAGTGTGAGGCACTGATGTGCAACATATACAGTATAAATCAGGCGTAAGCATGTTAACGTCATACACAGACCCCAGTATAGGCCTGGCACAGATAGCCTGCAGCTCTGGGGAGGCTGTTACTGTACACAGAACCATATAGTAAGAGCTCTATATACAATATATACATGCATAGCACTGCTGCTGCACATCCCCGTATAGCCAATTTATACGTTGTCGTAAAAAAATGACTCGGTTTTCATCCGAGAAACATGACACCCGCGTCCCTGTTCCACAGTGAGATCTGTCCTCATCTCTCTCTACTGTAGATCTGTTCTTTTGTCCAAATGTACCAAATCTCTCTCTCTCTCTCTCTCTCTCTCTCTCTCTCTCTCTCTCTCTCTCTCTCTCTCACTCACTCACTCACTCACTCACTCACTCACTCACTCACTCACTCACTCTCACTCACTCACTCACTCACTCACACTCACACACACACACACACACACACACACACACACACACACACACACACACACACACACAAACTGTTGTTTTCTCTCTGGAAGACGTTGGCTCCGTGCCATCTCTCATTACCACTGTCCACCGATGTACCCACGCACACACGCGCACACACGCACACACGCACGCACGCACGCACACACACACACACACACACACACACACACACACACACACTCTCTCTCTCTCTCTCTCTCTCTGTCTCATTTTCCCTCCAATCGCTTTTTTTCTTTTCCTTTTTGCCCTATATGCCCCCAACACCCCCAACGACTCTATAAAGCCTCATTTTATACTTCATTATACAACCATGATCGCGCTCGCAAAAAAAAAAAAGATGTTTTGTTTATTTCATTTTGTAAATTTGCAATTAGTTGCTTTTTAAGAGACACCACACGTTTTTTTTTTTTTTTTTTTTTTTTTTTTTTTACAACAAAATATTATTGGGGCTTGAACCTGTCCCGTTCCGTCCCTTCCTGCTGTTTGCATTGCTCTGTGAGACAGAGACAGCGTGCCGTGGTTACATGCTGGGTACATATGTTACGCTGCCTGCTGTCTTTGTCTGAGAAGTTGTTCGTTTGTGGCTCGGCACCAAGCCTACGTGAGTCCAATGACAATAAGAAGAGTGGACTCTCGCACGGGGGAGTGTGTGTGTGTGTGTGTGGGGGGGGGGGGGGGGGCAGTGTGTGTGTGTGTGTGTGTGTGTGTGTGTGTGTGTGTGTGTGTGTGTGTGTGTGTGTGTGTGTGTGTGTGTGTGTGTGTGTGTGTGGAGGTGGGGGTGAAGGAGGAGGTAGCGGAGGAGGGGGTTGATGCCTCGTACAGTGTTAAACAGTGAACTCTAGTGGTGGCTGACTGGAACTGTTTTTTGTGTATTACAGTATAATATGCCTACACTAATAGGATGTTTTGCACTTGCACAATAGGGATAATTGTATTTAAGCTTATTTACTTAAACATTTCAGAGATTCTTCAGGTATGTGATGTTCTGGGGGGAGGGGGGGGGTGACCTTGTCAAATCCACACTGTTTTTTTTTTTTTTTTTGCATAATTGGGTTTAAACCAGATTTTGATTAGTTACATGCAGGTATTGTACACTTTAAATAGCCAATCTGCAAGCTCACATCACACTTGAGCTTGTAAGCTGTCTATTTTCAGAACCCAGCACAAGTATAGATCAGACATGTGAACATCGTCTCTGTTGCGGGTGGAAAGTAAACCCCATAATGTCCAAACTGTTACTTTTCTAGATTCTAATTCAAAAGTGTCAGACGTAAATTAGGTTGTTAATTTATAAAACATGCAATTCCAGGCGGCAGATTTGTCTCACCATGGGAGCAAAAATACACCCGGAAGTTTGGTGGAATGCGTTGGAGACTAATGAGAGCTGACAGTGACCAGCTCCTGAACAAATACTGTAATGTTTCTGAATAAGTCAGACCTTTTGTAAGGTAATCATTTCTGGAAAATAACAGAAGAAATATAACACATTATTGTCTGACATGTTGCATATCAATGTGTGCACTGTGTGATTTTAAACTTAAGAGGCATAAAATAAAAGAAAAGTAGCCTATGTTTCTAAATGCGGCAAATATCGCAACTGTCCGCCATTTCCTGCCTTCCCAAACAGAAAACATATACAGACTGCTGTTTAGATCAGATGTATTCAACAGTGGTCCGGGGACCACCAGTGGTCCTTGAGATGGTTCCAGGTGTACCCCATGCAGCTAAGTTAGTTAACCAGATCTAACTCTTGAGAGGGTAAACACTGTTTACCCTCTCAAGAGTTAAAATATTCATCTGAGTTAGCCCAAGTCTACGCAACTAGAAGGTTAATGGTCATTTTGATCTGTATATTTGCCTGTTTTGTTTCCCAAATCCATATTAAAGCAAAAAGCAAAAGAACTCTTTAGCTTTGGGGGTCTGTGGGGCTAAAATGAACTCAAATGGTGGTCTGTGGCTCAAATGCTGAATAAATAGCGGGCCCTGGTATCAAAAAGCTTGAAAACGCCTGGTTTAGATGCTGAAATAAAATCATGTACTGTGCACTTGGGAAAAAATAGGACCCGGTTCAGGACTTTTATAGACTCCTAAACCATGACACAGGTCTTAATTTTTCACTCCTGTGAAAGTGTCATGGTGCATGGTGGTCACATGACCATGACATTTCCTTGTAAAGAGCTTCCTTGGTGAAAAACATGGAAATAACCAATGACGTGTGTCAGTCAGTCAGTCTGACCAACACATACACAAACACACCACCACTACCACTGCCCACTCCTCCATTTAATCTGGATTAGGTCCCACGGTGTCCTCAACACTCTCACCTCATGGCTAATCTCAGTAAACTAACGGCGACTGCTGCTTCGCCCATGCAGTGAAGCCAAACACAGCATTCGTCATCAAGTTCAGTGCCATTCAAGGTCTCGCAGGTTCAGCTAACAAGATGAGTAGACGTCGAGTAGGCGCCATTAATTAGATCACAATTAGAGCCTCCTGGTCTCGTGGCTAGCCAACAGCTGGTGCCATATATATATATATATATATATATATATATATATATATATATATATATATATATATATATATATATATATATATATATATATATATATATATATATATATATATATATATATATATATATATATATATTATTTGCTGTTTCAGTGTTGGCCAGAGAGGTATAGGTTGACAGGCACCCTCTCACAGGAACAGATGGTGAATGCAAGGGATGCTGGCAATCAAGCGCATTTTTTAGCTAATGACTTAATTAGCTATGCAAATTGACAAATCAGTGTGGATATTGTCATTTAGTGGGAAAAGCTCACCTAAATTAATTAGGCTGATTAAGGCGTACTGGGGTGTGCCGGTGGTGGTCGCTGGAGGGGTCTGAGAGACAGCGATCTGGATAAACCACAGCCTTCCCTATTGGTGGCCAGCGTCAATATATTCTATTCTATTGTTTTGTTTGTATTTCTGTGGCAGAGGTTCCCAAACCTTTTCATGTCAAGGACCCCCACTAGCCCAAGGACGCCCATTAGAAATGATATGCCCGAGACCCCCATAAGATTCTACGGCTCCGGAATTGATTTTAAACCCCAGGTTTGACCTGAATTTGTTACGAACCGCAATTTAATGTGATTTCTCTCTCTGGGACCCCTATGTACAGTATATTATAAAATCACTGCCAATTTAACTCTGAGTTACAGACCCATAAGGGTCTATTTGGTTCCAAATGATCATTTTATCTGGGGACCCGCTGCAACTTAGAGACCGACCCCACCTAGGAACCACTGTTCGATGACACTGGGATGGTCGTACATGGAGTAGAGTTTGCATGAGTGTGCACACAAGTGTGTGTGTGTGCGTGTGCGTGTGCGCTCGTGAATTCCTATGTTTTGTGGGTGTGCGTTGTGTCGCTGGCCGTGCAGGCTGAGGAGGAGATGGATGAGCAGAGAGCGAGAGCGTCCCAAGCCACCCAGCATTGACACACATGGTCGGTGAAGCGTGTGCTCCATTTAACCAAACCGCTCCTATCCCAGGTTACTGTGGAGCGCTGTAAGGCCGCTATAGGGAGAGTGATGCTGCAGGCCAGTCGTGGTGGGAAGATAGATGACATTTACAGATTGATAAAAACATAAACCACCGTGTTATTGACAGCGCGACATGGCCACGTTTCACAGCTTATCGATCATCGTGTGAATTCACAAAAGTGTCACTACTCCCTGTGTGTTGTTGTTCCCGGTCTGAATCCTAATCACTTTGCACAGCGAGGACAGCAAATTAGAACAGGTGTTTGTCTCAGTGACACTGGTTTAAAAATTGATATAATGATGATAACTATATGTCGCTATACATTTCCATAACGTCACAGTCGGGCAGAAAGCCGTTTCTCCATATTTCATATTTGTGTTATCTTTTTCCCATGTGCACAAAAGCAGTATTTCAGCCTATACAAACAGTTTTGCACAGATTAGGTAGCAAAGATCCTGATCCTCTTAGCTGATCTAACAAAATCTTTGGAATTAAAAATGATTTCCATGATGAACCAAATGACTAAACAATAACTTTCGTGGATTTACAATTCTTTTTTTTCGTCCTGAAATTTAATTGCACTTCAGTAAAAGTACAAAGGTATCGGCATCAAAATGTACAACGTTGTACATAGAGTACCCAAAGTAAAGTACTCATTACACAAAATCTCCTGTTTCAAGTTTTCAAATACATTAAAAAAATCTTTGGAAAATAGCAGATCTACGAGCTCACAATGCGTTGCATCGCCACATCGTGAGCTTGTGGATAGTACTGTATGAAGTGGAAATACTCAATAATGTACAAATACCTCTACATTTATACTTGTACAAACATACATAAATGTACTTAAAGAGGATCTCCACCCATCACCACCCACCAGGCAAACCAGGCATACTTAATGAACTCGTAGGGTGGAATCATAAAAATGACAGTTTAACAAACACTGTACACTTTTTGGGAAAAAATCCTACATTATCTTCTCACAATCTCATATAACATTAATACCTGATGATCATGTTTTAGGGTAGAAAAAATGGCAGTCCATCTTGAATCACTTTCCACACCTGGATATGTCCTACATGATAGCTATTGATTGGAGTGGGCAGGTGGGTTGACCGTGTGCTACAGTACAGTATAAGAGGGGTCAGCATTTCCCCCCCAGGCGTTTGAAAGACATACAGCAAGAGATTGAGCTAAGCCTTTGACATTATCTAGCTACTTATAGATACATAGCTATTCTCTTTTGGGTTCTTTGGGTTATCATGGATGATGGTTGTAGGATGTTTCAGGATTAGAGTGAGAGGATGAAAAATAGAAATGCGGGCAAAGCATTTAGCCCCAGGCAACATAGAGATGTACTGTATGTTTCAGTCTTACAACATACATCAAAGCATGAAAACTGTTTGAAGGACTTCAAGGACTTTCAGCCTGAGAGTAGTAGTACTACTAAAGATAAGATAGACTATGCACTGTATATTATATGCTGTAGTTGAACTTGTCAGGTATAGTATTGTAGTCATTTCAATTTGGGCAATATGATTTTGTCTAAATAAATGCAGTTTGGGCCCATTTTAGAAATGACAGCACATATCCACAAGATAAATCATGGCAATTTCTGAGATTAGAGCGAGAGAGAGAGAGAGAGAGAGGGAGTGAGAGAGGGGGATATCTAAATGTAATGAAAAAGATACATCTATAAAAGACTTCAGCATCGAAAAACAAAATGGGATGGCATTTATTTGGTCAATGTTGAATTTGAAACTGAATTACGCACAGCAATGGGATAGACAGATGAATGTCAGAGTTATAATAGCTAGTTAAAGATTTGTGTACCTTATTTGTGCAGTCTGCACAATTAATTATTTTGACATTCATCTTAAACATTTTCAACACAATACCATATGAGGCAAAGCAACCCAATTAATGTGTCTTCACATGATAGACATGATGGTTGAGTTGGAGACCATCCTAAAAAAAAAATTCTAATAAAGTTGTCTTTTCTTTTTCTGTTCCCCCTGCCCCTCCACATATGTAAGGCGACTTTGAGTATCTAGAAAAGCGCCATATAAGTCCCAGATATTATTATTATTATTATTATTATTATTATTATTATTATTATTATTAAAAAAGTGGACCAGCAAGAATGTCTACAGGTCCCTACTGTTAGTATCCTTGTATTTCCTGGCAGTGAATTGGCTATTGCTTTTCTGTCTTTTTTTTTTTGTAGGACGTCATGGTAGTGGGTGAGCCCACGCTAATGGGTGGGGAGTTCGGCGATGAGGACGAGCGCCTGATCACGCGATTGGAGAACACTCAGTACGACGCCACCAACGGCCTGGACGACGACGATGACTTCACCAGCTCCCCGGCGCTGGGAAACAACAGCCCCTGGGGTACCAAGCCCCCACCGCCCCCCAACCAGGACACCAAGCCTGAGAGCACAGCGCCACAGCAGTCACAGTAAACCACCACCACCACAACAACAACAACAATAACAACGAAGAACACTAAAGAAGAAAACAATGAGTTACCCTTCACCACATGGACTTGAGCTTGTTTTGTTGCCTATACCGACTGGGATGGCACCAATTGATGATGTTGTTGGGACAGGATGAATGGAAACCCCCATCTGCAAAACTCCGCCTCACCATCGGCCAGTAATGTCCCGGGACGTTTCCTCCGTCTTCATCTCCACTTTCTTCTTGCTGTACTATCTTTGTGGAATAAACCGGGAACTGATGGCACTGCACAGCAATATTCATACCGTCAAAGACTACTCTTTTTGCTTTTCAGAGACATGCGTACAGCTTGTATGCAACACTTATGTAAAAAAAAAATTACAACAAAACAATTATGTAAAAAAATAAAAATAAAAAAATGGCATGGCCGTTTCCTTCACAACGCAGAAGATGTGAGGTCATAGCCATCTTCAGCAGACGGTCAGTGTGAACACGGCTGTGATCGGTTGACCTGCAAGGTCACAAGTCATCACTCTGGATGGCTGGAAGTCCAAAAAACAGGTATTTTGCGAACAGCAGACTCGACCCAAAGAAGGTGAGATGTTCCTAAACGGCCAACGGAGACACCTAACCACGATGTGGAGGCGACCAAACCCTTGTCCAAGGCATTTGCATTTTTATTGGAATTTCAAGTTGGCTATTTGGTTGATTTCTGCTGTTACTGTTTATTTCCATTTCCAATTAAAAGGAAATGAACCAACCCCCACCACCGCTCTGGACTCCTTTCGAACAAGAGAAAGAAAGCTGTGTCCGGGGATTGTTTGGGTTTTATTTTTTTGTTTGTTTGTTTGTTTGTTTGTTTGTTTTTTTCCAAATAGCTGCAGTCATCACAGATTGTGATTTCATGCAAACCTCTTCAATTGTGTTCGCAGTCGTTGGTATTTTTGCTTCTCTCAGAATCCCTTGCAGTCACATTGTAATTCTGCCAATCAGTATGTGAACTTTGCTGTCATGCATATGCATTGATTAACATTGATTTATTCCCGATCCTCGACAATTTGACTTCTCTCCCTTTAACGACCTACTCCCAAACGAATACCGAAGCTTTTTTCCTGCATGATTTTATATGAAGATACTTTTTAATTTGAGATATGTACTTTTGAAAAACACATAGTCCAATCTTTGGTCGCTCGGTTTGGGAACACTGTTACAAGGTTTTTAGTTCTGTAAATAGAGGTGGGGACCTATTTTAGCCACTGTAAATGAGCCACTGAAACCATTTGGGGTATGGCAGCTGTTGTTCTTTACTTTGTTTTTGTTTTTTTTGTTGTTTTTTTCTTGTTTGTTTGTTTTTTTCAATCAGGGGTTTCATATTTCTGTAGGGTGGTTTGGATGCTGGTTTATACATCAAAAAGAGAAAAAGGAGATAAAAAGCACTACGGTGTCTGGATTTACCTGATCTTTTACAGTTCAATAACTACAGCAGATACCAAAGTCTATCGACTATTATTCTATTATTAGTACTGTATCCTGATGCACTTATTTCAAGATTATTCTCTGATCATGAGAGGATGTTTAACAAGTAGTGAAATACATTATAACCCCATTAATCAATACAAAAATGTATAATAATACATGGCTTAAAGCCCAGCTCCAGTACAGTTCTACAGAAACATTTTGAAATCCCTGGTTTGTGTGTTAAGCGATTGTTCTTTAACCCTTAATTGAATTGATCCCTGATCTCTGGTTGGACTTTGTTTGAAAATGGACGAGAAGACAAAGGCGGATTTCTTTATACATTTGGATCCTCTGGGTATTTATTTGTGCATTTCTAAGGAAGGCTAACACATTTCTAAATATGTCTGAGCCTGGTATTAGACACCATTTGTACATTATATAGCAGAGGCGTTTAGTGTCATATCTGATGTCTGGTATGTATGCTTTACCATTATGTGTGCCAATAAACCGTGCTTACAAATCGCCCAGGTTTGTTTTCATAATGTGTGGTGCAGTTTGCTTATGCAGCCAGCGGCTCGTTATTGTACCTGCCAGTATGAGTTTGCACACATACTGTTGCAATTTCATGTATCACTGAAGTTATCCAAAGCAAATATGGGAAATGATTAATGGAATATTCATCAGGGATCCAGAGAACAGTTTGATAGGGGTGGTGGTCACCGAATCTGCCTAGTAACAAGGTTAACTGATTAATTCTCCCGGTCTGCAGCACAAAATACTGGTACTGGTTTGATTCCCATTTCCTACAATGTGTCCTTCAGCATACCTCTCATGTCTTCAAGTTGAGATTTAACTCCTACCTGCGTAATCATTGGTATTAATGGTGAATAAGGTATTATTAAGGCATCGCTCACATAGATCTAGTGATTTCAGGAACCCCCACTTTCTATAGAACACTTTAATTATTGTGTCATTTCATTCTAATATCTCAAGATGACTAAAGATGTTAACCTTTTTTTTTTTACATTCAGGTAGTGAGAGCGCTTTCCCTTTGAAAGTGGCCATGAACTTGGTCTTTTTGATAGAACAATGTCGCCACCTAGTAGGTTAGATGCAGTAACTACAGAAGCGTTTTAATGGTGAAATGTCTTTCATTTAAAAATCTGTCACTTATGAAAACAGCCATTAAAATGCATGTGTCAAGTCAATGCTTGATCAGGTAAAACAATTACCACATAATGTAGGCTACGTATGCACATGTGGTGTGACAGTCAGCTATATATTTTGCATTGTAACACAATCACCATATATCAATGTACAACATTAACATTGAATACATGTTTGATCTAATGTGAAGGACAGTTGATGTAATGACAAATTTAGAGAAGTAGCTAGGGCTGCTAGCCTGATCTCAGTCTGAATTAACATTTCGTTTCACTTCATTATTCAGACTGAAGTCCCTCTCTAGCAGTTTGTGGGATGGGCGGTACCAAAGCAGCAGTCTTAACGGTGATTGGTTCATATGAACCCCTAGGAATATTAGGAAAGCAGACGATGTTGGGAACGAAGTGAGTGACAGGGCTGTTGGCCAATCAGGTGCTGGGATTGGATTTCCAACCGGCACAAACGGCCCCACAGGCAGGGAAGCCAGTCCTTGAATCACAGGGAAAAAATGAGATAGTATTTTTAAGGTGCTGATTTAGGGCTGAGCCAGGCTAAGGGCTGCCAATGATAATTTTATTATTTGTAAAAGGAAAAAGCCTTGGGGTAATAATAATTAATTATAACATACTCCTCGGTCAAGTGGTCTCAAACTTTATGTATGTGTACAGTTATGTCAGAGGGACGTGGCTGTAATCCAGCCCTCATTTGATTATTTCTCTCTCTCTCTCTCTCTCTCTCTCTCTCTCTCTCTCTCTCTCTCTCTCTCTCTATATATATATATATATATATATATATATATATATATATATATATATATATATATATATATATATATATATATATATATATATATATATATATATATATATATATGTGTATATATATATATATATATATATATATATATATATATATATATATATATATGTGTATATATATATATATATATATATATATATATATATATATATATATATATATATATATATATATATATATATATATATATATATATATATATATATGCAACCAAGGACAACTTCCACAGTAGGAGGAAGGAACCGCACACTCCAAAGATGCTCAGGACAATTTGTTGCTTCATTGTTTTATTGCACGCACGACGCGTTTCGCCATGTAGGCTTCATCAGGTGCTTTGCATACACAGGTGTGGGCATCACCCTTATTTATAGTGACAACCCATAATTGGACGACTCCGCCCAGGTGGCTGTGCAAAAGGGGCAGGTCACAGGTGAATGCAGTAAAGTGAAATAAAACCAAAACATAACAGACAGACAATAATTAGTGATTTTAATTATTGTAATTGTAAACATATGTAATTGTCCTGAGCATCTTTGGAGTGTGTGCGGTCCCTTCCTCCTACTGTGGAAGTTGTCCTTGGTTGCATTCATACATACGCACATCCCCCACCTGGAAGCTACCTGTTTATATATATATATATATATATATATATATATATATATATATATATATATATATATATATATATATATATATATATATATATATATATATATATATATATATATATATATATATATATATATATATATATATATATATATATATATATATATATATATATATATACACGCGCACACACACACACACACACACGCACACACACACACGCACACACGCACGCACACATGGGTGATTATATTTTTTATAATTTTCATATTGTTGCTGATGTGTGAGGTGGGCGGATCCTTCAGTAGCTTTTTGATGCTCAGTGACACAGAATGTAGGTTTGTTTCCCTGCACACACCCTTAGTTTTTTCTCCAGGACAGTTTTAGGTAAATTTTACCTATGTTTAGGGATATAGGGTGAAAAAAAAATCCCATTAATTCAAAATGGACATTTTTATTAATTTATTTTATCTTCACTGGACCAATCTCACAGGTCTTAGGAATGTCTGGACCAAAGAAGAATTTCCCAACATAATTCCTCTTTTTTTTAAGGATTTTAAAAAATATATAATAATATGCACATTTTTCTTTTTTGCCCCCCACAATTAAAAATATAGAAACATAGAAAGACAGAGACAACATAAGAATCAAACCTGTGAAGTACGGGGTGCTCATACATAATTCTGCCCAATTGCAATTTGGGTTTTCACAGTATTTTTCACAAATACTCAAAACTGGCTAATCATTGTCAATATGTTACAATCTATATCGCACAGCCCATCTGTTAACAGTCATATGCATGTGTCTCTTTCATGAAATTCATGAACATGTTAAGTGCCTGCTGCATAGTCAGAAAAGGGCTGCCAGACATAGGCCCCCGGTCGAGTAATTAAGCCTCAAGTTTAAAATGCTATATGCAATCCAATTGGCCGCACAACCTGAATGTCACCTCACCTGGTAACACAAATATTGCAATTAAAGGTTCATGGCTGATCTCATACAAAAAAGGCCTTGGGAAAAAAAGGATCCTGCCAGCTTTGGGCATGAACACAAGTAAAGAACGGTTGGATCTTGATAACACTTGGCACAAGTTGGATCTACATTGGGATAAACCTGATGTAGCCCTGAACTATGGAACACTATGAATTTAAGTCAATCACGTCCGATGGTTTACTTAAATTCCTATTCAAATTGAGTGTTTCATAGTTTAAGTAATCCATGTCGATGCAGATTGTCATATAAGCCTAATCGTTACATTTTAGAGATATTTTACGCTTTCTCTGGTCCAGAATATGAATGCTGGGATATTCGTGGGGTAGTTGAATTCTAAATAAAGGCCAAAATAGGCCTACCCAACTCCTTAAAATATTCAGGGATAAATCTTTATCCCTGAATATTTGAAAGAGTTGGGTAGCTGGCTTGACATGTGAAACAAAAATCACACTCATGCGAAGTGAGTGGCGCTCTTCAGATTCATACATCATCATACATCACCACATTCTGACCAATCACTTTTGGTATCCCCACTTTTTATCCTCACATTCTGTGATCAGCCAATCCATGTGTGGGATACACTCAAACGCTCAAAACTGGGCTCAATGTGACTTTGGACCAGAGCTCAAACAGCATGAGGGAGATGGGGAGACTATTTTATCCACAGGATAACTTGGTCGCTGCTGTGTACCGAAACCTGAACAAACTGATCAATGTCATGGATCAAAGGGTTGTCAGCACAATAACACCAGAAAGGCCTAATAAAGGTTTCTGGAGGTGCTTGAGGGCTTGAGGGAGTTCATCTAATTGTAAATGGGTTTCTTGTTCAGACAAAATGTTTGGCCCAGCAGGTCTAGGCTCCAGGGTACAGCATATGTTTGGTCGTCTACTGTACATGTGGGTCCTTTTCTCCATTGCTGATTGATTTAATACTTTATCAGAGCATAAATCATCATGTACACATAGTAGCAGAATGACATGAAGTAGAACAGCAGTTTGCAGATGCCCTCGTTAAAACTGTATGCAAGGATGTCAGCGTTCATTATGGTCGTCGGGTCATACAGTCCTGGGTTGCTCATCAGCGGCCTGTTCGTATACCTCCAGACATGGTAGCCTATCAGTGGCAGGTTGAGGAGAAGGGAAAGCCACTGTGAAGCACAGAAGAACACCACGCAGACCAAGACATGGAAGAGATATTCTGGGATCACGAGAGGATTTAAGGTTTTACATTGATGTATGGGGTTCTCGTTGCTGGACTTCAGCTCATCGAATGCTATAATATGATAAATCATCAGGGTGATCGGGAGCACTGTGAGAAACAGAGCCAGCACATAACAAAAGGCGGCAAGTGTGAAGGCCATTTCCCCTCCTGGCAGCACTACTAAGACTGTTGTTGTCTCGATGTGTTGTTGTCTCTATGTGGTTGCTTCCAGAAGTCTCTCTGGTGTAATAGTATAGACTAGCATATATACCAGCAATGGCAGATTTGCAGTCGAGACGTGTCCAACGTAAGCACAAATTGTCAAATATTGTGATGACGTCATTCCTGAGCTGCTCAGTCTCAGAGAGAAAGATAGAGAGAGGGGCAAGAGATTATGGTGAGAGATAATCTCACACAAAAAAGATTGAAGGAGTGCATCTGTGGCTGGACTGACTCCATGTGGTGACTTGAAGTGGTTGTCATTGCAAAACTGCCTTCATCAGGGTTTTTATTAGCAGTAATTTACGCACATTATGTTTAATGTATTTGTATTCTATAAGTTCTAGAGGTTATCTGCACAACATAACATACATTACATGACATGACTATAGACATGGTGTATAATTTGAGCAGAGTTTGGCATCAACCCGGCCAACAGTGCTGGAAATTAGCTGTACACAGACGGATGGACACAGACCGACGGACAAATGGAAGGAGTGCAAAACATACTCTTCCTATGCCTTCGGCTGGTAGAGAGAATAATTGGCCCATTTTAACCTCAAGCCATCCTTTGACCTTCTTGTGTTCACTCTTGCTACATGGGTTGTATCACGGAAGCATTTGAAATTTGTGTGTTTGTTGTCTTGGTGGACATTGTTGTTTTTGCCAAGGCCATAAGGGCATTAGCAGATACACATAAATAACCTTAAATTACCTTACAGTTTTTTTACCCGTTTTGATTGAGTTTTTCCACTTTACAGGCGAGAGAGTTGATATGCCCTGTATTAATGTGTTTAAAAGAGATTTTTTAACTTTTAAATTTAACTTTCAAAACAAACTTTTGGTCACTCAGGCTCATGTGAACATATTCTGGTGTCCAAATGGTGAAAAAAAAACCTTCAGAAAATGACCCTGATGGCATTTTTGAGGAAAGTTACTTAACGTGATGTTTCTATATGATTTTGACATGCTGAATCCATTTCTGCCTTATGCTGAGTGATATGAGTAACCGTTCTGAATTGAATAATTATCATAATAAATCATTATAAATGGCTAGAATGAATGAATGGCACGTGGGTTGTTTCTACATGATGTTGACGTGCTGAATCCATTTCTGCTGCATGCCAAGTGATACAAGTGACTTCATTAGAAATTGAGTAATTATCACAAGTAAAGATACCTTAATTACCTGTAGGCTACTGGAAATATCTTTAATTCTTTAAAATTTCTTTAAAATGACCCACAAATTGTTCCTGGCCCTCTTTGGGAAAAGTTTCTTTTCAAATATATATATAAGACTAGGAATAACACACGTGTGTGGCCCTCTTTGGGAACAGTTTCTTTTCAAATATATATATAAGACTAGGAATAACACACGTGTGTGTGTGTGTGTGTGTGTGTGTGTGTGTGTGTGTGTGTGTGTGTGTGTGTGTGTGTGTGTGTGTGTGTGTGTGTGTGTGTGTGTGTGTGTGTGTGTGTGACTACAATGTTTTGGTTTCAGGTCCAGGGGGCCACACAGGGCAGTGGTTCCCAAACTTTTTTCATGTGTCAAGATCAAGGACTCCCAGTGACACTAACCACCAGGGTCCTTGAGAGGGTTCCAGGTGGTCCCCAGCTAAGTTGGTTAACCAGGTGTAACTCTTGAGAGCGTAAAAATGAAACCAAATGGGCCTTTGCCGGTCCAATTGATTTCATTTTTATGCTCTCAAGAGCTAAAATAATCGTCATCTTAATTAGCCCCAAGTCTACACAACTAGAAGATTAATGGTCATGGACACAAGCAAAAGAAATCTTTAGTTGTGCGCTCTGTGGGGCTAAAATGTCAACAAATGGTGGTCTGTGGCTCAAATACTGAATAAATAGTTGTCCCTGGTATCAAAAATGTTGGAAACCACTGAGCTAAATGATATTTTGGAACTGGAACTCCCACAAGGACCCGTGTGGGTCCCCTGACCCCACTTTGGGAACTGATGTAGGGGGGGCGGATTGTTGTTTATCTTTGGCCTCTGTGATGACGTTGCACTACACTTCAGTGAGGCAGAGAGCAGCACCGTCTGTAACTTGCAGCGGCTCGTCTGCTAGTCTCCACCACTGAGTGAAGATGGCGGACCCACCGGGGGCGACAGAGCTGTCAGAAGAGAAAGAGACCGACATTGACGGTAATAAGAAGAATCGCAGCAACAACAATAAGCGACCCTGGGAGGACGTGTCCAGGTCGAGGAAAGCGGCCAGAGGAGGAGGAGCGCCGCGGTTGCCCGAAACGCTGGGATTCTACGACATAAAACATGCCGTCAGAGGAGAGCCACTGGACCACTCAGGTAAACGCCGACCCATTCTATGGGGTCAAATCCCCGGGCCATACGGAATTAATGATATATTATCTACATACTGGTTCGTGTGGGTTAAGTGTGGCTACAGCACACAAAAGCTAAATGTTTTAATAAACGTTACTAAGGCTCTGCCACTCCGCTGTCAACGTGTTGTTTACAGTTTGGAGTGTAGACTGGCTCATGTTCGCTCTCCCAGCAGCCCAAGGCTGCAGATCCGGTATAGAGCGGATACGAAAGAGGGCTCTTGTGCGCGTGCTTAGAAGGTAGCGGATACAGTAGGCGGGCTCAGTGCTCTACACCGGATCTCGCCAACTGAGCAGGAGACGGAACACCCCGCCGATTTGAACATGTACTGCGGTCTGGTCTTTTGAGGAAAGCCTGCTGAAAGGCGAGGGTTTATCTAATATCATCTTCATTGCGAGTCCGACCACGTAGATGCAGCTCGCCAACAACACAACAGATCTGCATCGTGGGCCTGTGGGATCTCCATGGTCGACAGCTTGTAGATCTGTTTTTAAGGGGACAAGATGCGACATGCACATGCAGCGTCGAGCGAACGATCGGGAGACTGGATCAGTTCCAGTTCATCGCAAAATAGTAAAGAATACCGTACATAGTACACATCGGACCGCTTGATCAAGAGACGCTTTAAGTATAGTCTTTGTTGAGGTTTTAAAGTCCAGCATCTCATGCCAAGCGGAAATGATACCCATACGATCTGTGGTGGGGTCATTTCAGGTGAAAGAGTGACAGAGAAGCCTATTATTACCAGCTAATTTAGCTCTGTGCATTTTAGATAATAATATTAATTACATTTTGAAAAGTTGGGATTGCAGAAGGAGAACGAGACCCCACCGAACCCCTGCCCACTTTGACAGACTGGGTTGGACGACAGCAAGAATGCACTTTGCAAAGGGATGGGTCTGAGGTTCTGAGAGGTGCTGCTCATTGCTACATTGTAATAGCTAAAAATATGATGTAATTGCTATTATATAATATAATATATAATATTATTATGTAATATAAATTATGCCTTAAATATTTCCACACAAAGCACAAATCTTCATGAGTTGAAAAAGTTTGCATCACACATTTTGTGTAAATAAAATAAAAGAGAAATAAAAAAGAAAGTCCCTAAATTATGATTATTTCAGGCAGCACCAAAATCAGGGGCAAAATCAGTTCGCAACTGCAACCACTGGTTGCAACCGCTATGAAACGCTTGCGACTGTTGGCCCACCGGTCACGACTGATTTATGTTATTTTCCAACAGCCGCAAAATCATTTTGTGACCACGACCACTGTGGCCACTATGGCCAACGATCAGGACCGTTGGCTCAATGATCAGAACCATTGGCACAGTGGTCGGAGGTTACGGTTTGGCAAAGGTTTTACTGAGGTTATGTTTAGGGTTAGGGATTAGGTTTAGTAGCGACCGGTGAAGAACAGTAGATCAACGGTAGAGGTGTTATTTTTTTCAGTGAAATGGATCCCAGCAAACATCTTATTTCTCTTTAGGGCCGTGTGTGTGTGTGTGTGTGTGTGTGTGTGTGTGTGTGTGTGTGTGTGTGTGTGTGTGTGTGTGTGTGTGTGTGTGTGTGTGTGTGTGTGTGTGTGTGTGTGTGTGTGTGTGTGTGTGTGTGTGACAAAGGGCCTTGTGGTGACAGTGTGTTGTTATAATAAATGTTGTTGTTCCAGACCCTTCGCTGGGGCGCTTCATGTGCGCTGAGCTCACCAGGGATTACTTCCTGGAGCACAACGAGGCAAAGTACACAGAGCGCCGTGAGAGAGTGTACACGTGCATGAGGATTCCAAAGGAGCTGGAGAAGGTAAATTACATGCAGACAGCTGTAAAATCTGGATTTTTGACGGTGCACCGTGACCTCACCAACATGTTCTCTGTGACTCTCTGTGTGCAATCACCCCCCCCCCGACACACACACACAGTCTTGCTTCTGTAGTACAGCGATTCTCAACCTTTATTTATTAAGATAACATTCTCTTAAAATGTAACAGACCCCACCCGCAGACAGCCACCTTGTTAAGTGGCCGGAATGATTTTGAGATTTTCAAGTGGACGCTGAATCATAAAAGGTTCAGAACCACTGTCCCAGCTCAAGAAACTGTTGCATGATGAATCAACCTTTATCTCTCTCTTTTTGAAAAGAAGAAAAGAAAAATATTAATCTGTATATACAGTATATCATGCATATGGTAATTATATTATACAGTAGAGAGAGGTAGGACACAGGAGAGAGCGAGAGACATGGAGACAGCAAAGGTTGTCATGCTTGGGAATTGAACCTGTGACTTGCTGTCAGGCTGATTAGAGGCTACGGTATACAGTATGTGGTATATGCGCTTTAACCGCTAGGCCAGCGGTGCCCCAAAGACTCTTTATCTCTCAATCTATCTTTTTCTCAGGCACTCACTTGCACATACTGTACAGTATGTGCATGAGTAGTACACATTCAGGTACAGTATCACGGCTCTCATTATCAATTTTCCAACCTCAAAGGTCACTTGATGGCGAATATCTTAGAGCCACTTACCTCTAACTGCACTAGTCCAGATAACACCACCAGACATGAACACTTCACACTACCCATAGAACTCTGAACATTGTGCACACATTTTAATCATATATTCTGATTTGTTACATGACTATGAATTTGATTTTCTTTTGTTGAATGTTTTTTTGTTGAATATTTATTTATTTATTTACAAATTTTCTATCTTCTTCTTAATATCTTCTGTCTCTCCCTGGAGCAATGTAGCCAAATATTTCTTTTTGGGGGTCTTTGGCACTTTGTTGTTGTTGTTTTTTTTTAGAACAGAGTGGCATTTATGACTATGCACAGTAGCCTCTGCTAAACACCCTGTGTGTGTGTTAGCATCATATCTCGGGTTGGTCTTATTATTGAATGCATCAGAATGGCAGTGGATTAGAATGCTGGTGTAACCATTTAACTAGTGGTTCAGAAGGCATTTGTAGTATTAGCTTTGATTGACATGGACATGTGCCGTATGTTATGTATCCAGCTGATGATCTTTGTTTGACTTGGCGCATGTTGTTTGTTTCCAGCTGATGATCTTTGGCTTCTTCCTGTGCGTGGATGCCTTCCTCTACGTGTTCACCCTGCTGCCCCTCAGGGTGCTGCTGGCCCTGCTCCGCCTGCTGACCCTGCCCTGCTGCGGCGTCAGGTTGGACACACACACATGCACACACACACACGCACACACATGCACACACACGCACACACATGCACACGCACACACATGCACAGCCAGTCAACATATTGGACACCTATTGCAAAGAGTAAACTCAGTTATGGTGTACCCCATATTCTATACCAGTGGGTTTCAACCTTTTTCATACCAGGGCCCACTATTTATTCAGAATTTTATCCACGGACCACCATTTGATGACATTTTGGCCCCACCGACCCAAATGTAAAGGTTCCTTTTGCTTTTGTCCACAATTCCAGGCTGGATTTTGGAGAAAACAAAACAGGCAAACATACAGATCAAACCTGACCATTACTCTTCTGCATTCTCTAGTTGTGTAGACTTGGGCTAATTCAGATGATGACTTTTTTTTGTAACTCTTGAGAGTGTAAACATGAAACCAAATGGACCCGCATGGGTCTATTTGTCTTCATTTTTGCACTCTCAAAAAGTTACATCTGGTTAACCAACTTTCCATCATTTAGCCTGGGGACCACCTGGAATCCTCTAAGGGACCACCTGTTGAAAACCCCTGATATATATCATATCTACAATTCTGTTCACCATACTATAGCCACCACCCACAGTAGTAGTGGATGAAAATAACGGTTGCAATACAAAATTGGTTACAATGTGTATGCTAGAGTTGTTATTGGCCGACCTACAGTGTCATCTAGACACACCATTTCCTATGGTTGGGTGCAATCCTGTCCACTACTGGTTGACAAGTGGTATTGTTTGAATGAAACTCGGCATGCAATGACTTTAACATCTGCTCCGACAGCCCTTCTAGGCTTTTTTTTTAACTGTAAAAAAAAAACATTAAAGTGGGACTATGTCCAATCCCACTACTGTTGAATGTCTCAGATCTTTTAGAGAGACTGAGAGTTAAACATCTGTACAGGTGGTTGTCCAGACCAGTCCATGCCATTTCTCCCCCTGGCTCCTCACCTTAACAGTCTTGCAGTCTTGTTCACTTTACTATTCCTCCTTTCTTCCTTTGCTTCCCAACGCCGCAGGGCACACACATGCCCCTACTGCAGGAGAAGCAGGTACTGTATGATCGTGCCAAACATTGCTGCTGCATACATCCTCCATGTCACAGTCTCAGCTCCCCCCCACCCCCATCTCCACTTTATTGTATGTTGAGATCCGATGTCTGGCACTCTCTTTGGGTGAAGCAAGAGTGCCAGGGCTTTTGTTTTATTTTAAATTCCATCAGTGTAGATAATGTTTCGGTCAGCTCAGTAGTTCATAAAAGTACCTTCCTATCCACTCACCTGGACGTTACAATCACATTTAGAGCAGTTCATGGTCTCCTTAGGTTCCTTACCTGAGGGCATCCGGACGGACCGTCGTTGTTGACAGGGAGAGTGCCACCTACCTACCCAAACCTCCCCCTTTCCAAAACCCAATTTTACAAGTCTTTCTTGGGAATTGGAACCTGCAACCTCCCTAGCAATGTTCTGTATCCCCAAGTCAAGTTTGAAGTTTCCCTCCTCTGTTCTCTTCTAGATCTTAAAGGCTAGCAAGGCAGAGCAATCTGACTGACACACACACACAGTGACATAGCTGACTGCACGTGTGCACGGTATTGTGCACCACCTGTGAGGAACTGATAAGGTAGCTCATTGCGAGCTGGTGGCCCCATGCTTTACTCAGCCTACATTAACTGAGCCAGCTGCAGCCAGCTTTGCAGCTACCGTACATTATTGTGTGTGTGTGTGTGCGCGCGCGCGTGTGCGTGCGTGCGAGCGTGAGCATGTTTGAGATGCAGATGCTGTGTGGGCAGATGGCTTTGCTCTCATTGCCTCCAGTTGAACTAATGTGTGCCCCTTTCACAAAGCAGTGAGGCTAATATTAGCCAATTGCAAGACATTGTTTCGGTGTTGAGATTTTTAATGTAACCATGTCTGCTATTTATTAGAAAAGACAGCGGAGAGCATGTAAAGATTTGGCTACAAATTACTGGACTTAGGGGCATACAAATTCCATGATCGGTTGAGTCACTGGTTGAGTTTTACTGGATTATTGGTCAAGTCAGGGGCAGTCGTCCGTCCATCGGACACCTGTAGTTCCTTGGAAATGCTCTGTGCAGCTTCAATTCATATCACAAAATCTATTGCACAGATTGACTTGACTCACTCTTACTTTGGGCAATAATGCTCAGTAGAAGATAATCAGTCAAGCACAAACATTAACTCCAATGTTGTACATTATTTCGTATTTGAGCACATGCACCAAGAGATATCAGCAGTAGTGGTTTAAATGCAAGTCACACTCAAACTGACACCATATCAAGTTTAATACCTACTTTACTTTGCTTTACCCTTGATTACTGTTTAACCAGCATGTGTGATTTGTATATTTGTATAAAATTGTCTAAACATACAAATTGTGTGCCTTTATCAGGGGTTAGGGTTAGTTACTTCACACAAGTTTACGTTAATATTGAGAAACTGGTAGGATGAAATCCCTCTGATGGAACCTCGTTTCCACCAAAGTCGGCTTTCCAGTGTCCATAAGGGCTGCTACTAGTTGGGTGGCATAGCGGAACAGTCAGTAGCACTGTCAGTAGCACACGCCTCACATGTACCGGTCGAACTTTAATTAATCATTGGCCCAAAGGACTTGTTTCCTTTTGTATTCATGGAGTCAACAATCTCGGTGCGCATGGGCACTGATGTTTGGCAAAATGTCTTTTCTGTGTGGGGTTTGCATGCTCTCCCAGTGTCACCTAGTGTACCCACACAAAAAAAGATGCAGTATCTAGCCGGGGTGCCTGATACAGGGGAAGGTCCAGCCTGGAAAACTCCCCCTTTTGTGTGAAAAGAAGTGGCTTGAGAAGTGGCTCTCATGCACTGAAGGAAACATGAGGTCAGTCCATTGCTCAGTGGCAGTGTAGAGCGTAGAATTACACTACATATTCGACACTGGGTGAAAAGATGTGTTACAAAATTGTTTGATTAAAAAGTATAAAATATGTAATGTTTGCATTTATATATGCAATGTGAGTGACTGGATTGAATGCATTTCTTTTTAATCAAGGAAAAACAAAAACAACAGTATTCTGACTCAATGTGCTGCATTTCTTTCCTGCCTGCACCACAAGCCTGACAAGAGTCACTATCTCATCTTTAGTCTGTTTAAATGGTTTGTTCACTATCTCAATCCCTTCCTCATTGTCCCAATTCCCTTTAATTCTGTCTCTCGACTTCCCGTTATCGATATTAGAAAAAGTATAGGAACCTGAATTCTGTTCTGAAAACCCCTCTAAATTGTCTCCAGACATAGCCACTAGATGGAGCCCTAGCACCAGGAACATAATGCAGAGATTGCAGACTCAGTCACTGTAGTCTCTTAAAGAGGGAGAGTGAGACTAAGCCATTGATTGGCCTTTTGGATGACAGACATTGCTAAACCTTAAGAAAAAGAATGGAAAAGAAATTGAGCCCCGGTTTAGCGTTCCAATTTCACCTGCCATTGCTTTTAATCTGACCTTATGGAAGTGCAGTATTAACGCGGATCATAATACTTAATGCATTGTGTGGTTGTTGTAACCCTATGTGTAATCATATTTTCCCGATCTTTTGGCTTTTGAACACGCAGCTTGTTGGGTATCTTTCATTCATCTCATTCTCAACACACACACACACGCGCGGACACGCACAGCTCGCTTCTTGACTGCACACTGATTCCAAAGCCAGAAACACTTTATTAGGTCAATTTACACATCTTGCTGAGCTCAAGTCCCTCTACTTTTTCAACATCAACACAGCCCAGAGCAGTGAGTGTGTTGTCACTAAAAATATCCTTCATAATATCCACACCTTCCAGCTCTCCTTCCCCAACAGCCGATTGTTCAGTCATTTGTGTTTTTCACCACATTTTTTTGTAAGGGATATGAACATTTCACTGTGAAGCTAGGCTTAACCAACGGCTACCGTAAGTTCAATCTCAGAGGCAGCCACTGTAAAAGTCGCCCTTTTTTGTGCATTTATCTCATATTCTAACTGCAGGCAACTGTATTTTTCTTAAATGCTAAGCAGTAGAACAGAATCTCCAGTGTCCCTACACAAAGTTTTCAGCATTCCTTTATTTCCTTATTCATTTCTGAGATGGCCTGAAAGGGAGAAAAAATAATTCATCTTGGAGATGGGGCATAAAGGAATGGCAGTATTTGTTTGGCAGAGTTGCAGTAAAAGAATTTGAATTTTTGGCGGCATCTGTAGGAGAGGGGTAGCTTTTCAAGTAGTTGGTTGTCATGGTTTTTCAATGTCTTACTTTAGTCCACTAACTAGGTCACCCTAGGTCTACCCTACCGGATGTTAGGGCTGGCCAATATGGACAAAATCTAATATCTCAGTCAAATCATGGTATACTGTATTTGACCGAATATATTTATCAATATTGTGGTGGGAATAACAAGGTTTCACAAAGGGGCATTTTACATAATCACCTGGCACATTAAATACTGTATCTAAATAGTACAATTTCCAAGATCACCTAGTCTCACAATATCAATATTTATTGTATTACTATTACACTGGCTGGCCCTACCATAGTAGGTGTATAGTAGGTGATTTATCAGTGAGAGGTCATGCCTATGTACTATGAGCAGGACATCTGTGTTTCACTAGAGTTATCTAGCTAGATAATTAATGTAAAGTGCTGTTACAGAGTCACTGTATGGTAATCACAAGGTTGCCGGTTCGAACCCGGGCTCTCCCACTGTTAGTGTCGAAGTGTCCTTGAGCAAGACACTGAACCACAAATTTCTCCTGGTGTGCTAGTAGGTACCTTGCATGGTTTCCACTGCCATCAGTGTATGAATGTGTGCGTGAATGGGTGAATGTGATGCACAAACTATGTAAAGCGCCTTGGATAAAATCGCCATATGACAGCACCGTTTACTATTTACAGGAACTGTGGTGAGAATAATCGCAAGTGTCCTATGGCGATAACTAGCCTGCTTAGTCACAGGATGGGAACTCGTCAATCGAGCCATTGCAATATCCCTGCTTGTGTTGTCATCATCATGACATTTTACTTTGGATATGAATTGTCACTCAAATAATTGTGATTTATTTAATTGTGCTTTTGGAAAACAGGTATTACATTTCTGCTTTTAGGGTTTATAAACAAAAGTTGCAAAAGGGCAGATACAGTAACTTAACCCATGAAGTACTTGAGGCTGGTTCTAACAACGGCATATTCCTGACATGGGTTGCACTTATATAATGTATTCAAAAAATTACAAATAAATTATGTTGCTAGCTTATAGTACTGTATATAGCAACAATTCTTTACTAGAATTTATAGTACTTTAAATAGCAACAACAACACAACTAGATCTGCACTCGGTAGAGTGCCAACTTGCGCATTGCACACAAGTAGTCCATGGCCTACTGGTGCATGAGCAGAGCAAGTGACCTAATACTTATAGAGACGACCCATGACGGACGGTAACAACCGCAAACTGATCGCTTTACTTGCTAACTCTGCTAGTGCAAGTGAAAATGGGTTCCCTGTCAGAATGTTAAAATACCCAAAATGTCTTCCTGTCCTTTTTTACCAAATAACTTATGTTTGAAAATGTATATACTGTATATACAATAAATCTAAAATAATTGCGATTAGGCAGTTGTGTAGGCTAATATTAATCCATTAAAACAGATGCCACACTACAATGCCAATGCTGCCATGTGGCTGATAGTAACGCTCCACCCTGTCGTACATTCGCAAACATAAATATTACTCATAGTCATCTGGTTCAGTGGTTCCACACTGACCCACATTTCTGCAGCGCCCGACCATGATGTTGAGACTTAAAACACGTAATATTCCTGTATCAAAGGGGTTCCTGTCAGATTAACTTGTGTGGCCCACTTTTTGCAGCTCTTTCCACCAGCCCAGCTCTAAGGATTTGGCCTCCGTTCCTTTGCACCCTCTAAATCCGTCGGTGTCATTTCTTTCCATTGCTTATGAACGTGACATGTTTTCCTCCCATTTCATTCCCCCCAACAACATGAGAAGACTTTCATTCCAAATGACATAAGTGTGGTGGTTTAATTAAACCACAGTGGGGGATGGGTTAGATTGTGTGTGTGCAGTCAGTGCGTACACGTGCGCGCCTGAGCCTGTGCGCGTGCACGTGCGTATGCAAGGATGTCTGTTTTTATGCATGTATCTGCATGTGAGCCCGCTCCAATAACTCTGTCTGTATGCACTCAACCATGTTGTGAATATAATGAAGGGACTGTATAACTACGTGTGCATTTACATGCACACACGGTTAGCTAATTATCCTGTGTTTGTGTGGTTTATGTGTGTATGCATGTTGTGGTGGGCATGGATGCATACGTGTGTGACTGTATGTATGTATATGTGTGTGATCCTTGGTGTCCCCAGCGGGTCGCGCCTCCTGCAGCCAGCCCAGGTGTGTGACGTGCTGAAGGGGCTGATCATGGTGCTGTGCTACTCCATGATGCACTACGTGGATTACTCCATGATGTACCACATCATCAGAGGACAGTCCGTCATCAAGCTGTACATCATTTACAACATGCTGGAGGTATACACATACACGCACGCATGTAGCAGAGCAGAATCAACTATATCCCAGAAGCCGCATATTGCCAATGGCCTGGAGGGGATTTGCCTTTGCCTGAGTGGTAGATGATAGACGTTTGACCGCACACACGCACGCACACACACTCACACTCACACTATGACTATGATCTTCTACCATCCACTACATACATAAACCCTCAATTATATTTCTTGTAATTTTTTTCTTAACACCAAACCTTTTTGCCACAGCATTGGGAGCTTGTAGATTAAAGTAATAAGCCACAAGAGGGAGCAGGTTACCATGGATTTTACCCCGATGAGGCGTAGCCTAGGCAGGGTCTTCTACCTTCAAGATGTAAGATGCAATGCTGTGGAATTGCCTGCTTATCTCTACAGGAACATTGTTCAACTGACCATACACTGTCCGATGAGCAGATGAGAGCAAAGTGCACTAAGGCCTTGAGAATAGTTCTGAATCGCTGGCCATTCAGATTTCGAACACCTAAAATGAAAGCGTTTGCCTCTTGCTCGCCAGGTGGCGGACCGGCTATTCTCCTCATTTGGCCAGGACATCTTGGACGCTCTCTACTGGACGGCCACTGAACCCAGGGAGCGGAAGAGAGACAGCATCGGAGTCATCCCTCACTTCCTCATGGCAGTTTCCTACGTCTGTATCCTTCTCTGTGGCCTCAAAACCTATATTTTCTATAGCTGAGGACAATGGGGGAGATTAAGATGTCTTTTGCCCATGAAACCGTGGTTTGAATCCTGGACGTTACACGTGCTGTGCACCCTTAGAGAACACATTTTAAACTGGGTTTGAGTCCAATGTCGGTAGTCTTGGGCGATATTGATTTTTCAATATCGATATCGATAACGTGATTAAAACCGGTATTGTCGATATTACCGAGTCTAGCGGCCAAACCACCGACTGCTGTCCACGCGGGCTCGTGATCTTCTCTGTCCGTCCCCCCTGTCAATCACGACGAGCAGCGCAATCACGACGATAACCATTTCCCCCATTATACAGTATGTTAGATTAAACCCTTGTGCATCCACCCTGTGGACATCAAACATCTACATCAAAGGACAACACCACAGCAGACGATCACAGCACACCATGCACAGACAGAGTAGCCAATTGTATCTAAAAATCAACTGAAATATAGCCTAACTTGCTGTGCCACCGCACCGCAGCAGGAACAAGAGAGAGAGCAGACGGCTGCGCACACACACACACACACACACACACACACACACACACACACACACACACACACACACACACACACACACACACACACACACACACACACACACCAGTAGTCTGGGGACCACCAGTGGTCCCTGAGAGCATGAGGTCCATTTGGTTTCATTTTGTGATCTCAAGAGTTACAGATCCATAAGGGTCCGTTTGGTTACAAAGGATCCATCATTTAGCTGGATCTAACTAGCGATCCTCAAACAATCAGTGCCGCCATTACAAAAAAAACAGCAACCAAGGCTTTTTTTAACCTTACCTTGTCTCCAAATAACAGGTCAACCACCAAAGATCAGGAAAAAGATCGCTATTAGATCCAAAAGTCAATAAATCCAAGCTCCTTCAGTGTACAGATCCATAAGGCTCCTTCTCCTACACTCTCTCCGTCTCTCTCTCTGTGTTTGTTGTGTGGTTGCTATGGAAACACGTGGCTGACACACGTGGCAGGGAGAGCCACGTGGTGAGGGTGAGAACCCCGTAGACTCTACATGCAACACATGCTCTCTCTCTCTCTCTCTCTCTCTCTCTCTCTCTCTCTCTCTCTCTCTCTCTCTCTCTCTCTCTCTCTCTCTCTCTCTCTCTCTCTCTCTCTCTCTCTCTCTCACTAATTGCAGCTGGCTATGTGCAGAAGATAAAAGGTGGCATTCTCAGTCCATATTATTTCATTAAACGGTATATAATTATACACATCATATACACCCAATGAAACCACTCAATGGACACAGCAAATACCAGTTTGAATTATCAAAATCCGTTCAGAATTGAAGATGCATAGAAGGAATCAAATCTCAACTCTTTGCGATGCGACATGAGCGGGGCGGTGCTGCGTGGTTGTTTTTCTTTTTTTGGACGATATTGTTTGGAGGGGACGGTAAAATACGATATTCGGTATTCGGTATTTTTTGTAAATCCTGCGATATTACTCGGTATTGATTTTCAATATCGCGGTAAACGGTAATACCGGTATATTGCCCAAGACTAGTTACAGGAGGTTGTTGCTTTCCAAGTAACGTGCAACGCAATATTCATTTGTAGCAGGGCAGATGTAACATTTACCAGTTGGGGGGGGGGGGCATGGGGCGGCTGCACCCATACCATTTTCGGTTACAGGACTTTTGTTAGACAAGTAAAGCATCAATAATAACATGAGTTGTTGTTGAAGTTGCAACAGACACGCAGCATGCATAAAGCTAAAAGTCTGACTCAGAGAGTTTTCTGTTTTCAATGATGAAATGCTGTTGGTTTAGTGGTGAGACAACTGTAGTTAGTTAGTAGCAGTAGTAGTGTTTCAAATCATTTTAATTATAAGCACTTTAATTTGAAATATATTTGAAATTTGGGTCATTTGCATGACATCATGCTTGCTGGGGCAGTCAGGGAATTTAGGGGGACATTGCCCCCCCATGCACATGCCTAGATCCGCCCCTGATTTGTAGATTTTTTGTTTGTTTTGGCTTTGGGTTAAATAACAATAATGCAATATGGAGTAAAATATTATTTTTTTAGCGTGTCTGTCTGTTGGTTTCCTGAATGTGTGTTCTCAGTCCTCCATGCCATCCTCATCATGGTCCAAGCATCAACGCTAAATGTAGCGTTCAACTCCCACAACAAATCCCTGCTCACCATCATGATGTCCAACAATGTAAGCACATACAGTACATACATACTAGGGGTGGGAAGATTCACTTACCTCACGTTATGATATGTGATGACATCGATATTATATCAATATATATATATATCCAAATTATATAGATTTATATAGTGATTCTTAATTATGCTGTGATATATTGCATTTATATTCCCACAAATTACTCTGATTTTATTATACTAAAACATTTTAAAACAATTCTAAAGTATATGGACCATGACAAGTTCAGTCAAGTAGAACATTTTAAAGCAATCTTAAACACTATACCAGTACATAATGAAAAGTTCAATACCGGCAGATAATGAAAAGTCCAATAACATCAGTCAGTGTTTTTTGACATGAACAAATTAACAAATACATAAATAATCCCCCCAAATGATTTTGAACCTGGCAGTTCGATATTGATATCATGGCATTAAGAATTGCAATATATTAGCCTGTCGATTTGCCCACCCCTAATACGTACCACAGTCCACAGCCTTATGTCAGTCTCCAGGTGTACTGTCCAGAATATGGATGACACTGATTTACTATGACACTCTGTATGGCACAAGGAGTCCTGAAAAGTTTTATTCGATCGGCAGTGAAAACAGAAACATAGAAGCGTGCTGATACATATTTTTTCTTTTGATAATAACTACTGTATTATGCAAAGTCAGTTGCCACAACACGGTACATTTAAGAAAAACTTGTTTGTATGCAAATGCAGCTGCAGAACAACATTGGCGCATGTTAATGCAATGATTCTGTAGCAACTGCAGTGTGTTGTTTCTTTTGTCATTTTTCTTTTGAATACAATTCTCTGCCTAATATACATCGCTTCAGTTTGTCCCTCTTCGTTTGTTTCCCCCATGTAGTTTGTGGAAATCAAAGGAAGTGTGTTCAAGAAGTTTGAGAAAAACAATCTCTTCCAGATGTCCAACAGCGGTAAGACAATCCATGTTTAATCTACTTAAAACGGATATGTCTGTTTGGGATTAGGATTCAAACCCGCAACACAAATTAGATCTGTGGTATGTGCCTAGCCTGGCCCCAGCCCTGAATCGCCACCTTAAAAAAACTCTACTTTATTTTTTTTTCCCCCTGGCATTCATGGACCTGCGTCCCTGCCTTCGATGTCGTTAGTACTAGTTTCAAATCCGGCTAGCCGCTAGGGCTTTTGCTCACATGCTAGTAACCAGTGTTGGTCAATATTACTTAGGAAAGTAACTTCTTTACTTTACTCGTTACCCCTTAGACAAAGTAATATCATTACTTTACTTATTACTGGAATCAAAGAGTAATATATTACATATTACGTTATTACTTTCCCAAGTTCTCAACTCCTACTTTTGAAAAAATAGGGATGTACAACATAATCAGTTTAGCAAGCTCTTTTTAGAACTGAATCCAATTTATTGGTATAATAATAGTCTCTTTGCCTCTTTGACTTTTTAAACTTTTTCACAATTGTTTTCAAAGACAGTTGAGGTCTCGTATTTAAAAATAAATACAAAATATAGCACCAAGCGATTTGTAGTGTACATAACTGTGTGCAGGATGAAGCGTGTGGACTGGATCTACAATCTACTGCACATCTCTGTTGTTACAGTACCTGTCGATAGCTTGTAAATCTGTTCTATTTTTGCATGCAACAACAAGCTCATTTTAAAAAGTAACTTGGCGTTACTTGCAAAGTAATGCGTTACTTATTACCCATTTTTGCAGAGTAATCTCGTTACTTTACTTTTTGGAGCAAAAGTAATAATATTACAGTAATATGTAATCTAAAATTAGTTACTGCCCAACACTGCTAGTAACGCTCACTGGCTGTGTTTGTTTAGCAACCAGGCTAGCACATTAGTAACATTAGTAACATTAATGACAACAACGTTGTCTGCTTTCCCAATATTCTTATGAACTAATCACCGCGAAGACTGCCGGTTGGTAATGCTCATCCCAGAAACTGCTGTGGTCAAGAGTGACTTCAATCTGAATAATGAAGTAAAACAAAATGACAGTTCAGACTGAGGTCAGGCTAGCTAGAGTTACAGATCTATAAGGGTCAATTTGCCTACCAACTGTCCATCATTTAGCTGAGGGCCACTTGGAATCCTCTCAGGGACCACTGGTGGTCCCTGGACCACTGATTGAAAACCTCTGCTATAGGACAATGGCAAAATGATTTTAGATGATAATCTGGTTTAGGATTTGGACCAACGGTTCTGTTTCACTTACCTTTTAGCAGTGGCTTTGGCAGGAAGTCATGATAGAACATTTTCATCTCACCATTTCAAACTAATTGCAAAACCCCTCAGCTCCATCAATGGGATGGCTGGTAGACAGATGTAAGGACATGGCTAATGATGATTAGAACACATCTCGGCTGTTACTATTAAATAATAACTGCAACAGAGAAACATTATTCAGCCTTGAGGCACAGCAGACAGTATTTGAGCATCCATTAAATTCCTAGACCAGCACAATTTAAAATCATGCAAAAAGGCTTGTGAAAGGATTAGATGTGGAAAAATGATGAGAAATGCGAGTTGGCTTTTGATTTAAGGCATTTCATATTGGGTTTTATGTTGCTAATTATGTAAAGCACTCTGTAACCTTGTTTTATGAAGTGCTGTATAAATAAAGTTTATTATTATAATAACATTCCATCATCCACATGCCATCCTACATTTACAAGCTGTAAATCCAAGATCAAGACCACTCATCATGTTGCTTTGTAACCAAGAGTGCCAATTTGAAAGGTTCCGCTGGCAGATTATAATGTGTTTTCTGTGGACTGTGCCTCTCATGTCCCGAGGGCCTCTGAGAGCAGGTTTGCTACACTGAGAAGCTGATCATATCATTGATGTATTTTGACAGACATCAAGGAGAGGTTCACAAACTACGTTCTGCTGCTCATTGTCTGCCTGCGGAACATGGAGCAGTTCTCATGGAACCCAGGTAACCCCCAAAACGTATCTTTTAAGGGGTAATGCTGTATAATGTGTGATAACGAACTATATGTGGCATACTATAAACTATATACTGTAGCTGTACTGTGCTGTAGCTGTTGCTTAGCTCCATTATGTCCTCCTGAAGGTTTGGAGGATATTCTTCAATAGCAATTGACTGGGGAAAAAATTGAGTTTCACTCTCTTTTCAGTCTCACTCACTCTCTTTTTTTGTACTCAACATATTCAATGGATCTGGAAATTGTATTGTGGAAGTTTACAAATGCTTTAGAATGTACTGTGACAAACGCAGTTTCAGAACAATTATGTGCTATTATTTAATGCACGTAAAATACACAAAGCACTAGACTATAATGTTTGGAAGAAACAAAAAAAGAGATTCTTTTTTAAAGCAAAATGTTTTGCCATACTAATGGCAATTTGGTCCACACTCCTTTGGGCTGTTTCTCTATCACTCAAAATTTGCATATACAGTAAGTGAAATATTTCCACTGTATTTACCCACCCTAACTAATTATTAGGACCAGTGGGCGTTTACTGGTGACTGTAATCGTCATTATTAATCGTCACAAAATCCCTGTTGTAGTGTCTCACCAAAGATACGTTATTTTTATTTTGAATTTCCGACTTACTTACTTCCGACTTACTAAATGTTCCCTCTGGAGATGAAGTCAAATGTGCAGCAGCAGTTGAGCACAGCAGAAAAAGTGAGCCGTGAATAATGGCTTTACAATAATCTTCATGTCTGCCTCAGCACAGAAAGCTGCCAGCACACAGACAGATGCTCGCCTGATCTCACATCACCTCGCTGCCCTCAGCATTGCCAAGACTGAATATATGGCCACCCATAATCCCCCTGTATCACCTTGCTCAACAGGGGCAGATCTAGGCATGGGCATGGGGGGGGACACAGGCGATGAAGTCGCCCCCATACCATTTTCTCCTGCCCCCCCCCACCCCCACGCCACCGACTGGCGCGCTATGAGCTTGTATCTCTGCTATTTTTGAAAAATCGTGAAAACGTGGTGCAAATCTTTGTTATTCAGAAACTAGAAATCTAGACAGGACACAATGGGTTAATCCCATCCTGCCATCCAGGCAGTGTATTATTCGCTTTAACCCATTTAGGCCTGACCTAAGGTTTCTGAAAAACTTGAAATATTTCTATATCAGCATTAAAAAAAATCCTGGAATACTGTACATAATGTACAAAATCCAAAAAGGGATTCCTGGCCTGAAGGGTTAAACGCAATTATCACTTTAGAATATATAGCTGAGCGACTATTGTAAACAACAAGTCCATGTGTAGTATAGCACAGTGTAAAGCTACAAGCTATCTTATTCTGTCATTTCATCGCCTGAAGGGATGTGTGCTCTGTTTGATTCAGAAACCCTCTGTGCCAGATAATCGGGTGGGATCCACAATAAAAAAAAACACTGCTTCTGGTTCGTTCCACCTTTAAATACACACACAAATCAGTGCACCCCTCTTTTTCCTCTCTCCAGACCACCTATGGGTTTTGGTCCCTGACTTCTGCATGGTGGTCATCTCTGAAATCATTGTGGACATCATCAAACACGCCTTCATCACCAAGTTCAATGACATCACCGCTGACGTAAGGATGCCGAGATTACATGAATTGATGTCCAAAGTGATCTGTTATTATGAAAAGATGCTAAAACTCCAGAGCCCCTAGGAGGAAATTGTGTTGTCATTACAGCCATTAGGAAGGATGGTACAAAAATTGAGAGATTTCATATTATGCTATTACGGCACACATCCTAGGGTCGCTCAAAATATGTAAAATAGCAGGATTTTAATTAACACAATGTCGAGTTTTGAATTATAACCTATTACTGTGTTCGCCTGATGGGGGATCGCTTCGGTTGACATGCACTTGTGCATAAAGAACCATTATTTGGGTTTAGTATATATTTTTCTTTGTACTAACACCAGGGTTTTAATGTCCATCTGACACCACTGGACTGATTGGTGAAGCTTTGCATGTACACTACCAGTACGCCAAGGGAGATCCTTGTAAAGTTAACAAACAGCCTCATGGTGGTGCTACGATAGGCTGCACACTCGAGCTGTGGGTCCTACAGTAAATGTTTTCCCACTGTATTGCTTGGATTATGATGCACTCTTTTTGAGTGCTGCTAGCCATATGCAGCAATACGTATTTTTTCCCACAACCAACTGTCACGTATAGTATAGTACAGCACCACTACGACTACATCTACCGACAGATTCACTAGCACAGCTCGGAATCTGTTCTTGAGAGATTAATCCACGGCTGACACTACTCTGGGTAGGAAACCTGGCCTGCTGGAGATTTGTTCATTTAAATTATTGTATATTACCATATACAGCACAATGGAGTGGATTACATCATGTGATGCCGGTAGATAGAGATTGAGCCAAGAAGCACATGCGACTTTTGAAGTGTGTGAGTCCGCCAACACTCCAAACACTTCCAAAGGATTAATTTCGGCTGTCACTTGATTTCCTGGCAACCTAAGCAGTAAACGGTGATTTAGTGTTTAGTCTGTCATCCACACATGTCCATGCTCCTTTTTAATGTACCTCCCCTAACACCTTTTGCACTATAGCTTTTCATCCCCACACCAGTTCTCTTTGCCTAAAATAGCAGACCTACAGCATCCATTGTATTTTGGCTGGGTTGGTGATCCACTCTGCACTCTGCCTTGGCTACACATGTGGCTGTATTATACAGTAACAAACATTACAGGCAGCATATACAGTACGTATATGCTGCCCGTAATGTTTGTTTGATTCTATGCAGTGTTCAACATTAAATGTGAAGTTGCTGCAATTGCTGTAGCACTTATTACTCGTGTATTACAAATTTGTATCTTATAGACTGCGATTCTACAGTGCCACCAAACCCAGGCACATTGTGGAGCTATGGAGGCGAGGTTCTAAAAACCTTGCAGTGTCATCGGTCACTGCTATTTTAAAACCAGCTTGATGTACAAACATTAACATGGTTTTTCTCTCGCTCTGTCTCTCTCCTCTCTCCTCTCTCTCTCTCTCTCTCTCTCTCTCTCTCTCTCTCTCTCTCTCTCTCTCTCTCTCTCTCTCTCTCTCTCTCTCCTCTCTCTCCTCTCTCTCTCTCTCTCTCTCTCTCTCTCTCTCTCTCTCTGTAGGTGTACAGTGAGTACAGAGCTAGCTTGGCCTTCGAACTTGTCAGCAGTCGACAGAAAAACGTAGGCATCTGTTCTGGTTTTGTTCACATCACAGTAATTTATACATGCAGCGTTAATGCAGTAGTTTGAGTAACCGCATGTTCTGTGCCTGTGTTTTGCATATTAGGCCTGTACAGACTACAGTGACTCTGTCGCAAGACGAATGGGCTTTATCCCTTTGCCTTTGGCTGTTCTGGTAAGAGAGACTGCAAGCTGTAAACTGAAAACTGTCCGTTTACAAAACTGACAAAAACAAGCTCTCAAAATAGCACATCTTTGTCAATTTATTTCATATGTAAGACAACCATACACTACCCTTTTTTAGCTTTGCCTTTTTTAATCAAGTATATTTATTTATATTAGTGATACACACACATTGTTTTGGCTGATATTTGCTGTTTGCAGTAACCGATATTTATCTATTGTTGATAAGCATACATTTTGCATTGACTATGTTGGTATGTCGGTCAATTGTAGTCTACCATGCTGTAGATTCTGGTCATTTATTTCTCGAAAGCCTGAAAGGTATTGATATCGGCTATTGGTTAAATTGTTTATTTAAACATCGTTATAGGCCAAGAATTTCCATATCGGTGCATCCTTAATTTAATTCGTATGATGTTTTGCTTTTATTTGTCTATTTTGACGTCCCAATCATGTAGTAGCTCCTGATCCAATTCTGCTAATTGGATTTTTAGTATCTGGTGATACAGATTGTTCCCAATCCGATATTTATATTTATGCACTTATGCCGTAAAGTGCAATATCAAAAATCACAGTCAAACATAGAATGTGATATTATATGGATATAATATTGGTACTAAGGGTGTCCTGAACATGTTTCTTTTAATCTCGATCGGAGTCCAATCATTTGACAATGACGTGATCAGATTGTGAGAACCCTATCTGAACCTACCTGGAAAGGACTGATGTGATAGTTATCCATGGCGGCTGTGAACGTGCCAGAGTGCCTATGTATCCGTTTTCACTTTATATCCTTGTAAGCCATGGCACAATTCTTTATTGCTATTGGTGTAGCAAAAGAGGTTCAACTGAAGGTGCGCGCATGCACAATGTTTTAGAAAGCTCAATCCAGTGAGCTTTTTAAAACGCCTGGCCTTAATTGATAGGTGATTTTCTTTATGTCGGCACTGCAGAGAGAATCGAGAATCGCTGCGTTTATGCAGGCGTTTATCGTTGCCGTCTGGAAAGCCCTTTAGGCAGATGTGGGAAAACGGTCGGATAACCGATATTATTAATGAATCAAATGACACTACCGCATTTGAAAAATAATTCTCATACTGCATTGAGATCCTGTAACATTATCAAATTAATGGATAGTCATCTTGATAGATACGAGTTGGCTTATCTCTTCAGAACTGATTCCAGCACACTGTGTTTCCTTTTTCAATGTAAAGCGGTCATGGTGGGTTGATAATAAGAGTAATATGTCATTTTACACTGATCATCACAGTAACCTTCATGTGGGTCGTCTTGTGGTTAAATGCACCGGTGCATTGCATTCTCTACAGGGGCACGTGGCTGCTCCTGTGTATTTGATGCCAGAACTCCAGGGAAGACACATTGGCTGCCAAGCCTGGGTGTACTGTCTGTACTACATAACTGACTGTATCTGTCTGTGGTTATGCCTTCAGATGAACTGTAAAAAGTGTGTTTTTACAGCGTGATTACAGTGTGTACTTATGTGTTTCACTCTTGTGTGTTTTAACAGCTGATCCGTGTGGTGATGAGTTCAGTCAAGGTTCAGGGAGCTCTGTCATCAACATGTGTATTCCTCTTTTATCTCGGGTAAGACTAGTCCGATTATTAAACTGTAGCTTCATGTACTGTCTAACAGGTTGTATATTTTTATAGGACGGAAGGATACACAGCAGTTACCACCTTTTTCCTCTATTTACTGCACTTGTTTTAATGACCATAACGTGTCCCATTGACAATGCCATTCAGCCGTGGTATTTGTACATTCTGCAATGGAGCCTTTCAAACTGGAAGCGATATAACCCACTTATAGTTCTCTAGAAATCATGGTGCAACAACACATGTGTACAGTACATGAGGGCTCCTCAATTTGTGTTGCTCATTTCGTGCACATGCCCGTGAATCACCAGACATGGATTCTTTTTACGCCTGAGAGTTGTTGCAACCCTCTTGAGAAGACCTGTAGCTGACTTGTCATTGATCCAGGAAAAAATGGGTGCCTTCATTGCTTCCTGATTGAAAGGCCCTATGCTTAATTCAATGTTTAATAATTAATATACTTCATAGTGTTACTGTGTATGGGGTATATTAGTATACTAGTATAGTATATCTTTCTCTATGCCCCCAACACACAGGCAGGAACACACACACACACACACACACACACACACACACACACACACACACACACACACACACACACACACACACACACACACACACACACACACACACACTCACACACACACACACAGTGTCCCTAAGACAGCTCTACAGAAACCACAGTGGTCCACAGCCCTGGATGTGTGCGTCCTTGTCTCATCAGTTGTAACCTCCAAACACAGCAGGGCTCCATTGGTGGGATAAGAAGATCACAATGTGATTGTGGTCGTGGTTGAATTATTTAATTTCAGCCACAGAACAGCAGGCAGCAGCCATCAACACAGATTGCAGGGAACTGAATTTTCTTTTCTTTTTTATGGGCACAACACAGACATAATACCATGGGGAGATCTTCTAATATTTTTCCCCGTAACTTTGGTACAAAATGTTTAGTGTAGTTTTTGCAGTGGTTACAGTACCAGAAACTGCAAGAGACGGCAGCCATATCTGCCTAGTGGATAGGGTTGATATAGGATTTGAACCAATATCTAACTCATGGTACTGTAGGCCTTTCACAATTGTTGCATAATTGTCTAATTGACTATTTGAGATAATAGCAATCATTTTTGCATACTCATCACATTATTTCCATGTTGAGAAAGGTTCATATTAAATATGACATATTTTGGCCATACTTATTGTTTGTCATAATATAATTTGACGTGTGCAATTATTTTTTGTTACAAAGCCTTCAAAAATGTAGAAAAAACACCGCTCCTCTGCTGCAAATGCTCTAGTAAGGGACTTGAGTCATAAAGTGACAGTGAAAGAACAAGAACATAGGCTCCGCACACTCAAATCTGTGCAAAAACAAAAATTTATTTGCAAGCTTTCGGCCTACTGACCTTTTTCAGGCACTATTGTCAAAAGGTGACATGGGACAGAGTATATGCTCATCACTTGATTGATTCAAAGCCTAAAAGCCACACAATTAAATCATTAATCGCATTTATTTGTATGACAATCGTCAATGGTAAAATGTCAGAAGTGACTCAGCCTTAGCTCATGGTCCTGGTCTCTGTCTATGCAGGCTGGTAGCTCTGAAGGTGCTGAACAGCATTGTGCTGCTGGGAAAGTCGTGTGTTTATGTCAAGAGAGCCCACATGGAGGACAAGCTGTTTGAAAGGCCCTCCAACTCTTCCTCTTCATCCTCCTCAGCCAAGACTCCCAGTAGAACAGAAAAGACCAAAGGCTCTCCTCCCTCTGGTAAGCCATGACATAATTTATTTTATCCAGTGATGATTTGCTGTGCACAGGCTGCACACGTATACAATATTAGAGATTTGAATTCACATTGGGACACACCCCATCATACAGTACGTACAGGAACCGGGATATACCAGTACCGTACTTTCCGGGTTATAAGCCGCGACTTTTTTCCCGTGCTTTGGACCCTGCGGCTTATTCAGCGGTGCGGCCAATGTATGGATGTTTACGGCTAACAAACACTATAGGGCGTTCTAAGTCTAAATGCACGGTATGCACCCCAACTTTAAGCCGGCCCGAGCAGGAAATGTAGAGGGACAGGGCACAGGCAGTTCGCTAAGACAGACTACTACTAGACTAGACTACTAAATGCATCATGGAAAGCAAACGAAGAAGTACATATAACGCAGCTAAAGTCAGTCGAGCTGGTTGAGGCCATGACGCCATGAGCTCCGCGGCCCCGGCCCCGGCGCCAGCGCGCGGACCACCAGCGCGAGCAACATGCTGAAAGCAACTTTTTCTCAAGTCTGCCAGTGGATCTTGACTGCGTGGAAAAGTGTCAAAACATCCACGAACGGGTTTAGAAAGGCTGGCGGCAGCAGCAGCAGCAGCAGCAGCAGCAGCAGCGCGATCAGGAATAGGAGGGGGTCCGTGGAGGCGGCAATAAAGACGCCTCGTCGAGTGTCTTAAACATTGAGAGGATTCCTGGTGGTCCCCAGCTAAATGGTGGACAGTTGGTTAACCAGATGTACGGTAGGCTACCTTTTTTCATGAACCAAATGGACCCGCAAGCGCTCACTTGGTTTCATGAAGTGATCGGAGTTGCGTATCTCCGGCTACACTCTATGGCCAGGCCTGGATGTAATATTTCTCAATCGGGGGGGGCAGCCGAAAATGGCAGTTGGTTTAGTGGTGCCACAATTGTAGTTAGTCAATGTTTAACTACCGCTATAAGCATTTGATTTGAAATATCTTTGAAGTTTTCATTGTTTGCATTCCGTCATGTTTGGTGGGGCAGTCAGGGCGTCTAGAGGGCACCCCCCCATGTCTATGCCTAGATCCGTCCCTGGCTATGGCTTTAGCGTTAATTACATACAGCACGTGCAGTTCTGTAGTCGTTTAAATAATAAAAAGGATGCTTCTCAAACAGCATTTCGTTGCCGACAATCTCATCTGTGCAAGAACCCTTACATATGGTAATTAAGCATTAAAACACCCGCGGCTAATAGGCCAGTGCGTCTTGTATATGTACACAATTGATTTTTTCGCTAAATTTGGCCAATGCGGCCTATATTCAGGTGCGCTTTATAACCCGGAAAGTACGGTACATCGAAATATTGTACTTGTGTCAGCAATAGATCTGTGTCAATACTTTGACAAACTGCCTGCCACAGATGAACACATGGGCATGTGTGTAAATGCACACACACACACACACACACACACACACACACACACACACACTAGGGCATTAACGACTTGAGATTTTTTCAAGTCGACTTGTCAGACAGTCAAGTCGATAAATTATCGATTTATCGTTTTATGGCGCGGGGGGGGGGGGGGGGGGGGGGGGGGTCCGTCGTGGTGGTTCTCCGAGGGGGGTCGGGGATCAAATGGTGCCGCTATGACGCCGGCGCAGTGCTTACACAAAACACACCGCGAGGCTACGCATGAAGCATGTGGCAAACAAAACAATATTGGCACACAGTGCAGCACAACGTCCACTATGGCCAGCCATAAAACACACAACGTTCTAACCACACGTTAGAACGCAACAGAAGACATACACACACGCTGGTTCTTGAAGATGAGGAATGCATTGTCTAACATAGCGGCCACATTATCAGAATACTATCCACTAGCCGCCTCCTCCTCCACCACCACCACCATACCGCACCGCCTTCTTTTCTGATCCATTCAGTAAATTAATGAGAACGACGCGGACAGAAGCATGCGTAGCCTAATGCGAAACGAGGAACAAGACGGTCGCTGTAGCACGAGGACGAGTTGGTTGATGAAGTCCTGTATTTCGTTGACACTGTTTGCTGTTCGATCTGATCTGTGTACGTAATGATCAGTGGAACGCAGCGCGCCGCCGCGCCCAGAGCGCATGCAGCGGCAGTAAGTTGGTAAGCCTAAATTAAGGCTTTACTCCGATAGAGTTGCAAAGGAAACTTCTGTCCGTGAGTGACAGTAACCAATATTACAGTTGAATTATATACACACGCGTCGCACATATAGAGAAAGAAAAAAAGGGGAAGACAAAGGTAAATGTTTAATTCCTCCTCCTTACTCCTTCGCTCGGAGGAAGGGAAAAAACAACTTATCGACTTGTGCTTTTTAGAGTCGACACGTGTTATGCAAATCGATGCATCGATGTATCGATTTTTTGGTTAAAGCCCTAACACACACACACACACACACACACACACACACACACACACACACACACAGTCGATGTGTGTGGTACATCGGCCAGCTAGGCTGTTAGGAAGACTGATGACACAACAAAGACCCCACTGTATCACTGTGCATCTTTGGTGTCTGTATCCAGGAGGTCAGCAGCTAACTACCACTCTTAATCAAGTATAGAGCACCGAAGTCTGACGTTGATATTGCTAGTGTTTTTAATTGACCAGTGTTGTAAGGGAGGTTTGTTGTGTTTGCATCATTTGTAAACATGCATACTTAGACACGCTTTAATTATGGCCTTCGGTTGATATTGAATCCTATACAGATGTACTGTATTCTAATTCTTAGCAAGCGTATATTAGTATTAAGTTCATGTGAGCTGCATGTGTCACTGTTTATGATCATCATCGTTATAAACTCCCCCTTGTTTACATATAATCCATGTAGTGAAACTGATCACACAAGCTTCTCATGGTCGCTATGTGCTGTGTATTGTTGTCCAGCATGTGTCATAGTGCTTAGCTGTACATTTCTCAAGATACATTACATTGGAGGGAGGCTAATCTACAAGCTCACGTCACATGGCGATGTGTTAATGAGAAGTACATGAGTGTGTGACCACCTGTTGCCCGTCGATGGAAGCAACATTGAGAGATATTCTCACTTGGATGAATGGGACCACACAATGGTTGTGTATTTCATTTGCCTGACTAAAACTATCTAATATGGTTATACCTTAACAAAGCCAGCAAAACCTGTGAGTTCCTATAAAACAACGGCTGATTGTGATATTAAACACATTGGATTTTTTGGTACATGTGTTCTTTTTTTCAATTTCCTGAATTCATGTCTGCCACTTGACATGGGAAACCACCAACCAATCATCTAGCTCATGCAAACGACAATCTTTCCTGGCTATGGGACGTTAATAGGCTATTAGGGCTACTCTGCACATTCACCCAACTTTGACCTCTCCCCCACTGGGAAACCAGATCCTAAAATATACACTATATTGCTACTGCTCAGCCAACAGCATATATTGGGCTTCTGGGCTATGGCATGGGCAACTGCTTTCTAAAATGACTAATTTTTAAAGCTAATTTGAAAAAAACAGTATTGAAAAATGAATTCCTGACATTAAGAAAATGGAAATGAAGATGACAGTAGGAATGTGTAGTTAATGCATGCAGAGGACAGAGAACATCCTCCCCCGCTGGCTTCCCCTCAGATAATTTTGTGCATAGCCAAGCCAGAATTAGCGTGGAGGAATCGAACCCTAGAATCCACATTGGTGCGCAGGAGCTTTACCCCTGTGTCACCCGGACATATATCAACAAAATTAACTCACTATATACAATATAAATAGAATTTACTCAGGAAAGCAGACATTGCAGGCCAAGAGTGCGGCACAGCTTTTGGTTGCACGCAGAGCATATTTGCCCTCAGTTCAGTCTGAATAATTCAGCAAAGAATCGACTAGGGATTCCTATTAGAATGCACTAAACCCAGAATCTAGTCTGTAAGAGCTTACTGGGATGTTGCTGGAGGGTTTTGTGGAGAACAAAAGCAACTTCAAACGCAGAAACACACAAACATGCACTCCAGTTGTTTGTAGCGATATGAGGACTCTACTCATCGTCTGACTGCGGCGCATTTATTCCCATACACTCCTAGCATTAAAGCTAAGGGAAGTGATTTGAAATTCATCGTGTAGTACCAGCTTGGTGCACTAGGGGCGCACCAAGAGTAGCTACACTATGTGAACCTGCTGCTCGATCCTGATTGGAGGAGAATTCACCCACCACCTGGGGAACTTTTATTAGCTCCTCTGCTAATGTGGGGGAGGGGGAAACTCCATATATGGTCTGCACACCTTATAATAGAGGATATCTGACAAAAGTGAAATCACTTCCCCTACCTTTAACCTAATACCTGACTGCTAAAATCCACCTGTATCCTACCACATGCAGTTATCCTGCAGCATGCGGTACAGTGTCCGTGGAGCTCTGCCTGCTGTTGGAGGTGTACTGTACAAGCTGCCTCCTGCTGCTTTGTGCTATCCGGAGGCTTCATAGTTCTCTGTAGAACCACAGTGTTTATATTCAGTGCAGAGCTTTTCACTCAGGTCTCTGTGATATAGGAAATTATGAATTATTCTCTTTGGTCAGCTCCCCTAATGACATCCTCCACCCACTCTGCAGATGAAAGTTCTTCTTTCATCTGCAGAGTTTTTTTTTCTTTTACAGATGGTGGAAAATATAAGAGATGGTGCTGAATAAGAGAAAAGGAACACCAGAAAAAAAAACTCTAGGGGATTGAGTCTACCAGAGTATCACTACTGTACTGTATGTGGTCCAGAAACAAGGGTCTGAATCTGAAACACTACCAAGAGGATTATATTAAGAGTTGTCTCTTGATATAATCCATTATTAGACCATCTGCCATACTTAAGTATGTTCCCTATCTCCTGTCAACTCTTCTATTGATGTGTCATTAATTCTGTGCAGGTCATTTGCAGGTGTAGGATGATGCCGAGAGGGTTTTTGAAGCTAGTCGATTAAGTTCACCTTTCACATTTTTGTATTTGTTGTGAATTTAACAACTTGAGCCATAGTTTCTCCAGTCTGGGGCGAAGATTCGCCAAAGGTTGAACCAGGCATGAATGAACCCTGTCTGCCTGAGGTGTTTTTTAACCTATAGGAATTGGGGCCAAGCAGCCGTGTTTAGTGGCTTAGTAGCTCCTGGTGACCACATCTAAATCATGAACGCTTCTAAAGAGGTGATGTTGATGGTCTGATCCGTGCGAGCAGCAGCAGCACTGCTGTTTCTGCGTAGCCTGGCCTAACCTGAAATTATTTTGGACTAGGGGGGGGGGGGGGGGGGCGAGGTGCCGTCCGAATTTGGACAGCAGATGAGCTGAGCTGATCTGATTTGATTTCACCAACGTGTCGTCATCCCCCCCCCCCCCCCCCCCCCCCCCCCCCCCCCCGCGCCCCTCCACTGCTGTGCTACATCACATTTATCCCGAAAAGTTGACTCCCTCTTCTAGGCCACCGCGGCTAACAAATTAATCCAGGCTTTCTGTTTCTCGTGCAACGCAGAGGAAATGAAAGCCTGGGTGTCGAGGCTAGTCTCTCACCAGACGAGAGGCAGTCTTCTACGACGAAAAAGAATGGTAGTGAATGGTGGCGTGAGCTGAACTATCGATAGCGTCACCTAGCGGTCTATAAGTCCATTAAATTGTATGGACTGATGGACATAAACCATTGAGTTCGTACCACTGAGCTCCAATAGTGAAGCCTGTCTTATGGACAAACACTTCATTTAATTGAAATCCTTCTCTTCAGATGAACCCAGGGTGGAACGGACGCCCGCTGCAGCCTGCCAGGCAACCTCCTCTTCCTTATCGTCACCCTCGTCCTCTTCCTCTGTGACTACCCAGCCTGCACGCAGGACTGACACTTTACCAGGCGTGCCCCCTACCAACACCTCACCCATCACCCCCATCAGCACCCCCACCAATACCACCGAAGCCTTGTGCGAACCTACTCCACCGACCAGCCAGCCCTCTAGCCCACACCCTGAGCCAGAACCAGAACCAGAGCCTTCCATACCCTCCACCTCCGAAAAGGAGGAAGGGGGGGAGGCGCAGGACCCGCCAGGAACCGATCTGAAACACAGAACTCCTAATAAGGACCTGCTAGAAATCGACCGCTTTACAATCTGCGGGAATCGCATTGGCTAAGTCACTCCTCTATGGGAGTCGCCCCGCCTGCCCAGGCAGATTTAACTTTTTTAGGTTTTTTGGTTCTTTGTTGGTGCAGCGATAACCACTCAGGAGAGGCATCGAGTTGACTGCCTATACCTCAAGCTCAGCTCTGGCAGCCAGAGCATGCAGAAAGTAGAATATTTATTGACAATAATAGTTAAGTTATTTATGGACTCAGAACAGTGCATCGGGCGATCCTGCTGTATCCTTTTTCTCCCAAGGTCGGGGTTGGCAAGGTGATGACGACCTCAGCTACGGTTTGAGAGAGGGAGTGTGTTTCTATGGCAACATAGCCTCATAAGGCTATTGTGAGTATCTATGTATCTGCCTGACTGTTCTTGTGAGCACATGAGGCAGCTGCTGCGTGTGTGCGTGCGCACATGTGACATGCACGTATGTGTGTGACCGGGTGTGCGAGTGTGTCTGAGAGATGAAGAGAGAGTGAGAGAGCACACAAGCACTTCCATGCAGTACTTGGACCATGAGTGAATTGGTTCACAACCAGCTTAACTGCTAGCAAATTGAAAACTCTTGTAAAGTATGAATAATAATAATAACAATAATAACAATAAATAATGATTTTCAGTGTCAATAAACAATACATGCTATATTATGCAGTTGCGGACCATTATCCTACTTGTTGTGAAAAAAATAGAATAATTTATAGCTGCAGACTGACTGCAACTTATGGCTGCTGTCAACATGCACCATACGTACAGTTATTACGTTACCTGTAATACAGAACCACGGCTCTCAACTCCAGCCCAACAGGTCCCTGATTTGACCTGGATCTACTTACTTAGCTGCATTCTCTTGATTTTGTGGTTATTTTCCAACTCCTTAACAGCAAAACGGAGAATGTGTGTCTGCAAATGGAATCTGTGCTTTATGCAGAGGCACAAAGAAGTGTGCCCAGGTCTTTGTTTTAACTTATATTAAGAGCCTTAGTATTAGTAGAGAGCCTTCATTTCCACAGCAAACAGGTGTCGCCACTGCAGTATGTTTTGCAGCTTGTTTTTCTCTCTGAGTACATTTCAGTGTGAGATCCAGTTGCAGTGGAAAAACTATCATCAGGGGAAATTCTCATCAGCCAAGCAGCAAACAGATGCAGGTGAACTGGTGAGTTATCCTGCTGTATTACGAGCTACTGTACACTGGCAGGCGATTAACCATTTAAACACTTCTCCATTCTTCAAACAGAGGGCTATCACCATTATGACATTTTACAAGATAATTAATTGTCGCACAAATAATTGACACAGGAATATATGAAAATAACATGCTGCTTGGCATTTTAAGCTTTGAATGACTACAATAATTTTGGAAATGGCTTATATACGACCTCACAACACATCCACACTCGTAGATCTGTTACTTTCACTATTTGTTCACATGTAAACATTTTACGCTGATTATGCAAAATCATTGCGATTATCTCAAGTAAGTGAGAATAGACGATTATGTAACAACTGTGACAGCCCTATAAAACAGACCTGAATTGCAGCTGTACTTTTTAGTATACTAAATCTCTGTAAAATATATGTAAAAATACAGTCTACACGCTTGTCCTGAGTTTGTAGATCAACTGTTTCTTGGCTAATGCTGCCTCCAGAATACGGATGATGCCGTGGTTTAGAGATTGTGCCAAAGAAAAAATGCAGTGCAAATCACATGCACGCCGTCGTGTGCACATCAGATTCTTTTTTAAGGTGAGAGTTAACCACATTAGCATCCCTATTTAGGGGTGTAGAGATTACTTTAGGGGACCTAATATAAAACCATAGTGGACTAAGTGGTTAACCACTTAGTTTATATTTACACTTATATTTCAAGTACTGTACAATAGTAGAGGTGGCTGCTGTTATGTATGCAATGATGTAGTTCTAGAATTACATCATTGGCCACTGTATGGGGAAAAGTGAATTGTACACATTATACGATGCATTCAAAAAGTAAATTTCAAAAACAATTTTGTTCATTCAATAATGTCGACAATCTAGAGGATTTGGTCTCCACAAGTGTTTCTTTTATCAGTGGATAGATAATGTACAACATTTCTCATCCTTGTGACCATACTACTTTGTATTATTGTGTTAGAGAGGGAGAGAGAGAGAGATTTTGACTCATCTGAAGATCTACTTTACTTACCAATTACTCTCATTGCATTTTAAAGTGTGATGTTGCCATGACAAATCCCCTTTGTTGTCTAACATACCTGCTGGGATTTTTCTTGAATGTTTGCACTGATGGACCATGTTGTCTTAAACATGCTACACGGTAGCATAGCATTGCTACGGAGTAGCCGTGTATGTTCGTTTAATGCTCAAGTAATGTTTTATTGTTTACATCTTTAGAATACAGAAGCAATATTGCCAAAATCTCATGCCCTTAGGTCTTCTGCCTTGTTTTTTTTTTCTTTTCTTTTTTTTTTCCATTTACTGATTTTGTTTGCTATTATCTGTATAATGGCCATGTACAAGAAAGTTATATAGAAAACATGACTTGATCATTTGGATTTTCTAGTTTGAAGCTGCCATATATGTACACGTCTGTAGTGTTCCAGTTCAGTATAAATTAATTTAGCTCTTTAATGATATTTTGATAGAGAAAGAACATGTTTATAGAGCATAACCGTTTATTTTATTTTGAAGATTACATTCTCTTTAAAGTGTAATAAAGATAATTAAATCTGTTGAGCTGCCAGTTATAATAATAGTATAACAATATATAAAATTATGTCAAAATATAATATCTTTGTGCATGATCTCCACTCTGCGTATATGTAGTTTTTGTCAGATATCTCATCTCCAATGGCCAGTGTTTACCATGCTGTGATCTGTATTTAAAAACAACCATACCAGTGGCACTCAGTTGGTTTCTCTTTTCACAACATTTATCTTTTAATATCACTGACAGAAATGACACACCCACTTATTTTGGATTCCAGTCCACTGGTTGAGAAACTCTGACATGCCTTAAAAGACTATGCTCCATACTTCTAGAGATCCAATGCAATGATGGTACTGTACAATATAGCTGGTCTGTTTCATAGTATAGCAATCTATATTCCCTCTCAGTACAATATACAGTAGCAGGTACCCAATTGTTCCATATACCATAACACACTAAACATTATTGATGGAACTGTTCAACACAAATAGGCTAAACACAGTCAATGGAGTTGAGGTTGAAGAACTGTTCTTGATGAATGTATAAGGAAATGATGGATCACTGCACTACTTGTTTTATTTAAATACACTTTGGTACATAACTTTTATTTCCTATTTATATTGTATGAAATGTCCCCAGTTTGAATTAATTAAAGTTGTTGTTTTTTAAGTGTTGATATTATTTTAAGTGTGTCTGATATTGTAGCGTAATGGATTGAAAAACTCTGGAAATTATGAACCCTACACATTTTGATGAATCACTGGCTTTTCCCACTAGTGCCTCCGGTGAATATAAAATGGTCCTGGGTATCAAAGGTACATTTTTTTGAACCTCTCAATGTTAAAACTTTTTTTATTTTATTGTGCCATATATTATTAATGTTCTAATTATCAGCTATTGTTTTTAATTGGTGCTAGTTATGCAGATGGTTACTTTTTAATATACTGTATGTTATTTAGATGGATCGACTTTCTGGACATCAGATGCGAAAAATGTTTACATTTGAGATACTAGTGCATGTTTACCATTGTAAAGTGCTTTGAGTATACACATAGTGCATAGAAAAGCTCTATAAAATGCGATCCATTATTTACTTACTGTATATTTGGTAAGGTTAACGTTTACCAGGTATTATAATTAGTGTGGTTGCCCGAAGGGCAACCAGACTCTTGTATTTCAAGTTGGGAAACTTCGCCGCGCTACTCCTCCCACAGTTTTTGTCGCATGCACCCGAGCCATATGTCAAATCGACCGGCTTCCTCGGGAATGGTGTGCTTGTATTTTTCTAAGAGATCCGTTGTATAGTTTAATTGATATTAATTTATTTGTTAATGTGGGTTAACACATGTTAACCCAGATGCGGTTGTGGGCATGGGTCGGCCCACGTGGGTTTGTGGGCAAAAAATCAAGTTCAAGTATTTTTCCCTCGCAGACCATAAGGGCTATTCTTACAAAACTTGGGGAGGATGTTCATAATGATTTAAAAAATGAATTGCCTTTTGATGTTATCGTTCGGCCAGATGGTGGCGCTATAACAGGCCACTTTACGTTTTGGCTTATAACTCTTGAACCGTAGGTCGTAGAATCGGATTTCTTGTTTCCATGGATTCCTTGGATCATGACGCATCTCCCCAAATAGGCCACGCCCATTTCCGTTAAAAATTTTAGAGACGCAATTTTGAATTTTGTCCAAAACACACTTTTTGCCCCCATTCCTTCATATTTGGTCCAAATCTCATAAAAATTGGTACGGAAGGTCTCTGGACCAATCCGATTAAAACAGCATTGGGGGAATTTTGATTTTGCGTATCGTTTGGCCGCAATGGCCTTCTGAAATTTGTGGGATCGGCCTATTTTACAGAAAATGCCACAAATCACGCATCAAATGTCCAATCCACCCCAAATTTGAATCACAGGTCTTGGGTGAGCCCTTCAATAGGCAGCCAAAAGCAATTCCATTTTCAACCATAGGGGGCGCCATAAATGCACAAAATGTAACTATTTGTTGCAAAAACGCCATTTTGGGGGAATAAATGCCCTCCAAATTACTTCCACATGATCCCGGGGATGACTTGACAAGTTCACATCATAATTGGTTTGGGAGGGGCCTACGCAAGTTAGTGGGAGGGGCCTATTTTACAGAAAATGCCACAAATCACGCATCAAATGTCCAATCCACCCCAAATTTGAATCACAGGTCTTGGCTGAGCCCTTCAACAGAGGGCCAAAAGCAATTCCATTTTCAACCATAGGGGGCGCCACAAGTGCACGAAATGTGCGAAATAAATGCCCTCCAAAATACTTCCACGTGATCCCGGGGATGACGTAAAAGTTCACATCGTAATTGGCTACCGGAAGCTGAGGGGGGGCCGACGCAAGCGACAACGGCAACCACACTTTGCAATTTTTAAATTGCGAACATTCTAGTTACTTTTGCAGTGCGTGTGCCTAAGTCTTTTTTGTACTCTCATTATGTGACCATTTATCCTGCTGTTTATCAACTAGGGTTCATATCTTTTGATTTTGCACTTTTCTTGTCACTTTGTTTAAGAATGCCTGGAAAAGTCTTAATTCGTAGAATTGTATATAGCAGGACCAATAATCTATCTGAATGAATATAAAGCTTGGGAATTTTTGTTGTTGCTGTGCTTGACTCCAGTGGAAACCTCCTGAGAAGTGAGGGATAACTCTGTTAGTGGTGAGGTAAGGTGGAGTAAATCTGTCTGACTGTCCCACAGGACTATAAGCTCCTTATCAGTGAGACCTGTCGTAGCTTTCTCTCCAGTAAGTTTCCAGTAAACTGCCTTAACAAACGTACAGTAGTATATAGCCCTTCCTCTGTAGTATAGACTTGAGTATAGTAAGCCTCTAGTAGTAGTCTGAACCTGGTCAATAACAAGCTTTGAGGATGATACTGCTGGTGATATATTCTGTGTACTGTAAATGCAGATATGTGTACTGTAAACAGATATTTAAATTGTATGAGGAAAATATATAGATTAAAGGAGTTTATGAAAAGCATACACTCACCTTAAGAAAAACAACATCGTACCTGGAAAAAAAAAAACAATTGCAATGTGAATATTATACTATTACTAGATGTCTGATAAAAATTAACAGGGATAAAAATGTTCTCATCCTCTATGACGCATTCATGTTTAGTCTACCACAATAACCATCTGTACACAGCCTTTAGCCTTACTGATGTAATTGTCCAGCCATAGCACAGGTCTAATCAGGAAAACAAGGCATCTGTGATATGTGATCAAAGACTCATAGAATTCCCATCTGGTGACCAAAGTAAAGCTCCTCTGTGTTACCGATATAGCCACATCCTACACAAAGTCCTCATTGTGCCTGTAATAGTTCCCTGCAAGGGGAACCCCACCTGTCCTCTTTTCTTCTGCTCTTCCAATCACAGCTCCTCACCTTGGGACCTGTACAAGTATCCTCTTGTCTGTCAGCCAGCCTTCAGGGCAGGTTGACCAGGTCAGAGGTCATGCTGATGCAGAACACCTGTGTTCTGGCTGTGCTATTGGAGGAGTGTGTTACACTGGGCCATGCTGGACTGAACAAAAACAACGGAGCCTACCTTTAGTTTAATGCAGCGGTTCTCAAACTTTTCAATTTCAATGGTCGTCAAAGCTTTATGGTGGCCATTGAAATTTTTACGCCCTTCCACTATCAGCCCGGTATCTCAATGTTGTTGTTGTCTGTTTTGTATCTATCTCTGTGTTTTACATTGACCAATTTGACCTATTATTTCTGAAATAACACTTGGCATCATCTCAGTCTTATACAGATCTGTGTGGAACCTCCGCCAAGGAACCCTGAGGGTTCCCGCTCTGTCCAGCCTGGACCCCACTTTGAGAACCAGCTGGTTTAATGAGGTATGCAAATGGATCATTGTATAATACATTTTCAAGTTTGATACCGTATGCCACATGCTACTGATAATGAAATTGCTAATATTGGTTGTGGATGGTACTCCAACTTTCATCAAGTTAGGGCTAGTCATCAGTCAAAAATTCCCCTCATGTTGCTGAATAGAAAACGAGTGAAATATGTCAGTTGACAACTTTACAAACACATCATTGAAAACATCCTTGTTACAAAATGTATTTAGTCTACTTGCCAGGCCATAGACCCCAGACATGTTGAGTACACCAGGGTTTTATGTAAAAAATGTTGAGTAGGGGTGCCCAGCAATTTCCAAAATTTATGTAACTGTATCATTAACAACCTATAAAAGGCAAATGTGTCATTTTTTCCACAATGTTTTATGTAGCATGATACTGTATATGTCTAACTAAGGGGTTATATTATGCTGAATCCATTCCAAGCATTAGTTTCACAAAAAAAAAACACTAATTAATTGGGCTGAAAATTGCCATACCACCTACCAACTCCAAACATGCTGACTAAGCACATTGGTGTGGTGACTATGGCTGGTTTTAGCTCCTAGGACTGTTTTCTGAGCACAAGCAATGCATGAAATGGGTTCAGCATCACGAAAAGCCCCTAGTTAGACATAGCACATGGTATACATAAAGCATATGAAAATGTGACTTTTTTGCCTTCTATACAGTAGCGCTCTATTTGGGGTAGAGCGGTGTTAGACACAAATTTAATAACTAATTGCATGTTGTGGAGTGAGGTGCAGAGTCAGCCCTCAATACTAAGGGTGAAAACCAACACATTCCTGTGGTAGCCATAAATTTTACCCCCTCTCTCATGGCAAGATGGCAAGTCGAGATAAGGATGTTCTGAGGTGCAACGGAGTGAGGCACATGTAGACAGGACACTTCCTAGTTCCAAACCATTTCCTGGTGAAGACCCAATGGGGGGGTCTTCTGGTTTCATAGTGCACCAATGAGAGTCTAGCTAAGCAACCCCTCTCGGGGTGCTTCTCCTCTCATACCAAGGGGTGGTCAGTCTCACACCATCTGACACAATGTGAACAGCTAAAGAAAGGGCCGGACTCACCACTGGTATGTAGTTGAGCATCCAACATGTGTTAATATATGGGAATGTAATATTTGTGTTTGTATTACTGTGTAGTAATGGAATGTCATGTTCTGTTTTTTCCCATTTCTCCCAACTAACCATTTGTAGTATAAAAACCTTGCGGCAGCTTGCGATAGCTTGCGATAGCTTGCGACAGCTTGCGATAGGTAGCTTGCTTGCTTGTAGTGCTTGCTTGCTTGCTTATGTGTATCTTCTGTTGAGTAACCCACAGTAACTGACCCTTGGGGAAGTAATGAACCCTCATTTGCCAGTTACTAGTGATGTGAAGGCGGGAGGGAGATTATTGGAGTCCAACCGCTGAGTAACCTAAACATAACCAAATGTATAGGAGTAGTGATTAACTATTACCCTAAAATAGGACAAAGCCAGAGGAGGGTTAAGCCTTAAAGCAGTGCTTATTAGGTTCCTATGTGTGTAAAAGGGGATAGTGATCAATGTGTGAATGTATGTTTGTTTGTGTATTTCTAATGAAATAATAAAACCTACAAAGACACAGTCTTGTATATTTGGCATTAATAGAAGGCATTAGATACCGCAGAGTATTTTTACATGTGTAAGTCCGGCTCATTCTTGGTCCGTCTGGAACCGAGACGGCACAACATCGCCGAATCCAGAACAGTTTTTATACAGTTTTTATACAGTGTAACTAACAGTTTTTATACAGGGTGGAACAGTTTTTATACACTGGTGTACTGTATAAAGTAGTTTTTATACAGGGTGTTTTGTCCCCAAGTGTAACCCACAGTTTTTATACAGTGCGTAACCGCACAGTTGTTATATAGTGGGTTTTGTAACTTGGTAAACAAACCACAGTTTTATGTAAACATATATATAAATAGTTAAATAAATATAAATGTAAAAATAATATAGACCCCGCACGTGAGCTGGTCTGGTTGTAGTGAGGCTTATCTATGCTATCTGTGCATCTCCCTGTTTCTGCCTGCTCCTTCCATGCATGGGCGGAGTTATAGGGTGTCAGTTGCCCAGGCGGAGGACAAAGGATTTTATGACTTGGATCTGAGTGCTGATTCCAGACACACTCAATTGTGGGTTAGTCCCTTTGAGTAATTTATAATAAATAAAAATATTAATAAAAACACCATAAAGTTTGTGCCGTGCGTACACACGCACAGTTATTAAATGAAGGCGAGAGGTTATTAGGATCCTATCGCTGAGTATAGTCTGTGCGTACACACGCACAGTTATTAAATGAAGGCGAGAAATCGCTGAGTATAACTGAAGGCGAGAAATCGCTGAGTATAACTGAAGGCGAGAAATCGCTGAGTATAACCGAAGGCGAGAAATCGCTGAGTATAACTGAAGGCGAGAAATCGCTGAGTAAACTGAAGGCGAGAAATCGCTGAGTATAACTGAAGGCGAGAAATCGCTGAGTATAACCGAAGGCGAGAAATCGCTGAGTATAACTGAAGGCGAGAAATCGCTGAGTATAACCGAAGGCGAGAAATCGCTGAGTATAACTGAAGGCGAGAAATCGCTGAGTAAACTGAAGGCGAGAAATCGCTGAGTATAACTGAAGGCGAGAAATCGCTGAGTATAACCGAAGGCGAGAAATCGCTGAGTATAACTGAAGGCGAGAAATCGCTGAGTAAACTGAAGGCGAGAAATCGCTGAGTATAACTGAAGGCGAGAAATCGCTGAGTATAACTGAAGGCGAGAAATCGCTGAGTATAACTGAAGGCGAGAAATCGCTGAGTATAACTGAAGGCGAGAAATCGCTGAGTATAACTGAAGGCGAGAAATCGCTGAGTATAACTGAAGGCGAGAAATCGCTGAGTATAACTGAAGGCGAGAAATCGCTGAGTATAACTGAAGGCGAGAAATCGCTGAGTATAACTGAAGGCGAGAGATCGCTGAGTATAACTGAAGGCGAGAGATCGCTGAGTATAAACTTGTCTCTAACTGTGAGTCTGAAATAAGCAGAGTGCAGGTATAAGGACTAAGTGTAATTGTGCATCTGTGCAATCCAGCAATGCGCAAATAAACACACTTGGTAAAGGAGCCCTACGTTTGATGCTGCGTGAAAACTAAGATACACGAAAATAGGCATGGTAGGAGCCACAACCAGTGTGAACTAACCCTTTATTGATAGAACTCCAAAATCTAGGAAACAATAAAGTAGGCCTGACCCACCAAATGGTGGTAATGTGAAGGCGGGAGAGAGCCGCTGAGTAACCTAAACCAGTCTCTAGAAAAATAGGCTGGTAGATAAAGTCTTTGTGGATGGATGTTGTAACCGTGAAGTCTCATTAACCTGTGTTAACCCTTGTCTGTGTGTCACTAACTTGATCACTGGGGTGGTTAAAAGAGAGAGTTTAAAATGTATAGTTTCTTGAGCCCTGAGCGGGACACATATTGGAGAGAAGTAAAGCCTGATGAGTACTTAAGGCATTTCCTAACACAAGCTGATTTGATAAAAACGTCATGTGAAAGGCATAACTTTGATGTAACAATGAGCTTGGTAGAGATAGATAAATGGTTAAGTGCCAAATATCGGAGAGTTATTGGTAAAGGGGTGACAGCAAGGGAATTTGAAGAGGAAGAGGAACATTTAGAGGAGCAGTGGCATAAATACCAACTCCTTTGTATGCTCATAGACACCCTCAAAGTTATTCCAAATGCAAACACTACAGGGGTCAGTGCCTGTGTAGGTAAACCAATAACACATGAAGCAGGAACCACGCAAGCCAGTGGGGGAGCCTGTGAGAAGACCGGTGATGCAGAACCTGTGCCAGAGACACAGGCCAAATCCACCGCAACTGAGGGACCGATCGAGCTGGGCACCAGACGACAGGCGGGTGTTCCAGACAAGCCCTCATCAACGACCAGCACACCGGAGCCGCTGATCAACTCCATCACAGAGGGGACAGCGCCTGGAGAAGATGCTGCAGCGACACCACTGGACCAACCCCTCGCCAAACCAGACGTGCTGGGGCCGGCAGACATCAGCCTAAGCCCAGCAGGGGAGGAGGTCGACAACGCAGATCCAGTGGGCAAAGTGGGCATTGACAGAGAACCACGTCCAACACCTGCTCCAGAGTCCAGTCTAACCCCAGTCCGGGGAGAGGCTGACGAGAGCTCCACTGCAACAGAGGCGGTGGGGGTCGAAGCAGGAGAGAAGGAGATTGAGCAGGTAACCAACACCTGCTCACCTGGTGACAACCCTGTGGTGAACAGCACGGGGGAGACGGCAGACATCAGCCTGGAGACAACCGGAGAGAGCGCCGTGGGTGCAGAGAGCGCACCGCCCGGTAACAACAAGACACCAGTGGCACATGCGACTGGCACGAAGCACCACTCACTTGTGATCGCTACACCAGGTGCAAAAGGTGGTGAAGGTCCCATCAGCAGCACCGAGCGTGATCGAAAGGCAATAGGGGGGATGGGCGCAACAACCGCATATCCTCAGTCGCCTAAAGTGAGGGGCGAGTCTAATTCTGTTGTCAGGGAGAAACAGAATGTTCTACCAACGGTCAGCATGACAAGTGTGCCAACAGTTCTGCTTGAGGACTTGTACAACGCCATGGGCAAAAAGAAGAAAAAGTCACCACCACCTGTGACAACACGCATGAGATCAAAGTGGAAAGAAAGACTCCTTTTTGTAAGGTAAAAGCAGAGTCATGCTTTTCTCCCACTACCCCCAGGAGCAGGGGGTCCGACTGTGACAGGCAGGTCACAAATCACCACCAGAGTACTCTGAAACGTGCACACAAACACACATTAGTCTCATGGTGAGGTCTATGCATCGAAGACGTCATTTCAAACTTTTTACAGGCTATTGCAAAGCAAATTCATTATGCTATGTAAATAGGGATGTTGAGTGTTTTGATTGGATTTACTTGTGTTAGAAGTTGAATCCAAAACTAAATTGTTTTTAACCTGGGTCAGATCTCCCCAGGAAACAGATTAACTTGTCTTCTGTGAGATAAGGCAGTCCACCGTTGTACCCAGGGGAAGGGGGCTTGCATTTGAACTGTTTTGGTTAGTGAAGGAACCATAAACAGATGAAGGTCGTTTCAAGTTGTCGCTTAGTCCAAAGTGGGGGGCAGTGATGGTCAACTTGAATAAAATGACTGAGTAAAGTATTAACCACAACCATAAGTAGTTTGGGATGTGTCACGCCAAAGTGGGGGGCGTGTTAGTAAAATATAATCGAATTTAGTATTTAGGAAAGTGTTGTGTTCATTAGTAATGATCATGGTATAACACGCATATAATCCTTTTATTATTTTCATTTTACGTTGATTGTAACAGTTATGCATGGTGTTGTCTTTGATAATTAATAGTTAATTGTGTGTTCATGAAAATAGTTAATGGTGTGTTCATGAAAACATTAGAAAATACAAATGACAAATATGGCATAAGCCCAAGGTATAACAATACAAATGTCTGTCTGATTATAGAATGAATGATCGCATTAATTCTATAATCAGAAGTGGGGGGTGTCGCGCTCTATTTGGGGTAGAGCGGTGTTAGACACAAATTTAATAACTAATTGCATGTTGTGGAGTGAGGTGCAGAGTCAGCCCTCAATACTAAGGGTGAAAACCAACACATTCCTGTGGTAGCCATAAATTTTACCCCCTCTCTCATGGCAAGATGGCAAGTCGAGATAAGGATGTTCTGAGGTGCAACGGAGTGAGGCACATGTAGACAGGACACTTCCTAGTTCCAAACCATTTCCTGGTGAAGACCCAATGGGGGGGTCTTCTGGTTTCATAGTGCACCAATGAGAGTCTAGCTAAGCAACCCCTCTCGGGGTGCTTCTCCTCTCATACCAAGGGGTGGTCAGTCTCACACCATCTGACACAATGTGAACAGCTAAAGAAAGGGCCGGACTCACCACTGGTATGTAGTTGAGCATCCAACATGTGTTAATATATGGGAATGTAATATTTGTGTTTGTATTACTGTGTAGTAATGGAATGTTATGTTCTGTTTTTTCCCATTTCTCCCAACTAACCATTTGTAGTATAAAAACCTTGCGGCAGCTTGCGATAGCTTGCGATAGCTTGCGACAGCTTGCGATAGGTAGCTTGCTTGCTTGTAGTGCTTGCTTGCTTGCTTATGTGTATCTTCTGTTGAGTAACCCACAGTAACTGACCCTTGGGGAAGTAATGAACCCTCATTTGCCAGTTACTAGTGATGTGAAGGCGGGAGGGAGATTATTGGAGTCCAACCGCTGAGTAACCTAAACATAACCAAATGTATAGGAGTAGTGATTAACTATTACCCTAAAATAGGACAAAGCCAGAGGAGGGTTAAGCCTTAAAGCAGTGCTTATTAGGTTCCTATGTGTGTAAAAGGGGATAGTGATCAATGTGTGAATGTATGTTTGTTTGTGTATTTCTAATGAAATAATAAAACCTACAAAGACACACTCTTGTATATTTGGCATTAATAGAAGGCATTAGATACCGCAGAGTATTTTTACATGTGTAAGTCCGGCTCATTCTTGGTCCGTCTGGAACCGAGACGGCACAACATCGCCGAATCCAGAACATATACAGTAGGTTGTTAATGGTATGGTCACACGAAAATAGACCTAACAGTAAGCCCCTCCCTAAACTGCTCTGGTCCAATCACAGCTAAGCATAACTTGTGATAGAGGAACCTCTCCACCAATAGCTTTCCTATATGATAAAACATTGTTTTAAAAAAAATAAAAATAAATGTCACACATTTTTCCACTGCATAGGGCATGCCTTGATGGTGGATTTTGAGAGATTTTGAAGGTCTGGTTCCAAAAATGAACCAGTATTTATTGTGTAAAGTCCATGATATTTACTTTGTATGTTTGGAATGAATGAGCCTGGCTGGAAAGTGTCCTAGGGTGGACAAGAGGGCGGGCCTTTCTAAAGGTCTATTGCTCAACATATGCAATAGCATCTGTCACGTTCTACATGTTGGGGACCCATACTCAACATTTTTAACATGGAGTAGCCTCCTCAACATGCCTATTAAGACGAATTCCCATATTTTACATAATTTTGACCGTGGCCTGCATGGATCGATATTTCGGTCATCTCCCCGGCAGGAGGAGCGCTTCGGCGCTTCCGACAACACTGACTAGTGGTCACTGGACCCAAGTTGTGTTTCCCTGGACGTGTCATCCGCGCACGTTGCGTTCACGTCGGTTTGCGCGTTCCCGAGGCGCGCATCTTCTTCCTGCGCGCACATGTGGACGCGCCAGCCAGCCAGTCAGTCAGTCAGCCTTCTGTGGAAACACCACACAGACAGAGGAGCGAGAGGACGGAGTGGAGAAAGAGAAACACCCGGTCGGTTCGCGCCCATCTCCATCCGGAGCGTATAGGCTACTCGCCGCAGTGGGAACGATGATGATCCTCGCGAGTGTTTTCCTTGAAAGCCCGACCTAAAAAAAAAAAAACAATACAAAGACACAATCAGTCCCTTTATTTTGGGGGGACTTTTATCTGTTTTTGACCCCCTCTCCCTTTCGTTTATGACCCATTAGGAATAGGTTTAGGGCTGAGGACTATCTACAGTGTGTTCCCCTCGTCTGTTTAACTGTTTTGTTTGTCGTTTGGGGCGCACGATGATCTCCTCTTCGTCTGGAACGATGTGGAAGAAGACAGGTGTCCTGCTCCTCCTGTGCGCGGGGCTGCTGACCTCCTCCTCCGGCTACGCGCAGGAGCAACAGACGGCGGAGTCCTCCCGGAGGAGACCACCGGCGGAGGAGAGCCCCGTTCCGCCGCCGCCACAGGGAAAGTTGGATTTCGGCTACGTGCCCGCGGGAGTTTACGAGACCGTGACCCACTACGAACCTGGACCCATAGGGATTCTGTTCCACATGGTGCACACGTTTCTGCACGTCGTGCAACCCAACCATTTCCCCCAAGGTGAGGATGGCTCTCATGAAATCATGTTATAAGAATAATGGAGAGCGCGAAGACATTCGTTTATCGTTTCTACAACAGCATAAGATTGAATTAAATAATAGGTTAAGGACCAATCACCACTCCGCTGAGGCTGTTACTAGGCCAATGTTATAGCAGCTATTATTGCACGGATAGAGTTTTTAGATAGAAGTTATTTTGGTTTCTCCTCTGGTCACTATGTATAACTTCTTGATACTATTAATGCTGTGAACATAAGTCAAGCAACACAGGTTTTGAAACCGTATAGACCAGATGTTTTCAGCCTTTTTCATACCAGGGCCCACTATTTATTCTTCATTTTAGCCACGGACCACCATTTGATTTTGAGTTCAGCCTCTCTGACCCCAAACTAAAGATTTTCAAGTTTTGGCCCACAATTTAGGGGATAACTGGCAAAACGTTGGTCAAAACAACAATTCTTCGACATTTTCTAACTGTGTAGATTCTTGAAAATTAAGTAATTCAGGTGTTTAAATATAATTTAACTTTTGGAGCGCAATCATTTTACGATCTCAAGAGTTACAGATCTATAAGGGTACATTTGGTTACCACCAAGTTGTCCAAGCGCTTATAATTGGAGACGTCATCTCCGCGTGAAGTTTACCTGCGCTTGGAGTTTATAGCTGACAATGCAGAATGCACTTGGTGGTCGCAGTCTACCTCTCACTGTAGTGGACCATGTCAGAATAATTACAATATGGCAAGTCCTCCCAACACTAAAGCAAAGACAAAGGCACTGTCTGATCAGGGTCAGGTATAGGCCTTCCATTCCGCCTATGGAAGCTCACCGCAATATAGTGATGGAGACCCACAGTGCGCTGCGCGCCTCAGCTATGTAGCCATTCAATGGATTTAGAATTATACTACAGCAGTAGGATGCTCGACGTATAATATTGTTTGTCCGTGCTGGGGTGTGTTTCACTGTCGTGGATGTTGCAAATACATAGGCTGCTCCTGCTGTATGTGCATGGTCTCTCTGTTTGTGTACGCAATTGGAACATGGATTAGTAGCTCTCTCAGTCACCTTGTTAATGAGGTAATCTTATTATATAAACTCTCTACCTGCCATATGCTGCTGCCCTTTTGTTTTCTACTGTACTACTGTCACTAGCCTACTATTAGCCCGATTGTGATATGATGGCACAGGAGCTGAGGCTATAGAGTCACAGAGGCACATCACATAGTTTGCATAATGGCAAAACCCATCCCATCACACTGTATGATAGACTGTCACTCATGGTTGTGAGTGACGAAATGTAAATTAATTTGTTTGTTCCCTTACATTATTGTTGTTTTGTCTTGAGGACTGTGTAGACTGTTGTGCTGTATATAACCATATCTACTCAGCTGGACTGAGCAGTAAGTATAACATGGACAGGATTTTATAATTGACGCACCTGTTTGCAAACTCAAAATGATTAAGATTGTAAATTCTGTATGTGTGCATGGGGTGCACCCTGGAACCTCAGTGCTCACTCAGGGACCCCCAGGAGTGTTCATCTGGCAAGGCTGTGCAGTTACTGAAGGTGTAGAGTTGAGTTTGGCTGGATGTTGGTGTTTTGGAGGATGTGTGCAGTGTGGCTGGATACTTATATAGCAGTGATTTTCAACATGGAACCACCAGTGGTCCTTGAGAGCTAGGTTCCAGGTGGTCCCCAGCTAAGTTGGTTAACCAGATGAAAAGTTGGTTAATAGAATGGACCCTTGCGGATCCATTTGGTTTCATGTTAACACTCTCAAGAGTTAAAATATTCATCATCTGAATTAGCTCAAGTCTACACAACTAGAGAATGTAGAAGATCAATGGTCATTTTGATCTGTATGTTTGCCTGTTTTCTTTCCCAAATCCAGACTTGAATTGTGAACAAAAACAAAACAAATCTTTAGTTTTGGGTTCTGCAGGGCTAAAATGTCATCAAATGGTGGTCCGTGGCTCAAATGCTTAATAAATGGTGGGCCCTGGTTATGAAAAAGGTTGAAAACCCCTGTTGTATAGGCTAGTGTGTGTGTGTGTGTGTGTGTGTGTGTGTGTGTGTGTGTGTGTGTGTGTGTGTGTGTGTGTGTGTGTGTGTGTGTGTGTGTGTGTGTGTGTGTGTGTGTGTTGTCGAAGGCAAGGTGTAAGAGACTGGCTGGTCAAGTGTGAGTGGGTGCCTGTGTGGAGGGTGAGTGTTGGATGCTGTAGGTGGATGACAGATATTTGATCTCTGTGGGGGTCCCTGAAAATTCGAGACCCACAGGAACACATCCAGGATGCTGGCCCATTTCTGGGCAAGATGCCCTGCGTTCCAAGTTTGTGGGTCCCCAGGGGTCCTCTGCTCTACTGTCACTTTACTGTACTGTCACATGCAAAATCATCTTATATACAGGTGTGTGTGTGTGTGTGTGTGTTTGTTAGGCTGCAGTTTTTTTAAAGACAGCCAAATGCAATTATCGTACTCAGACAGACCCAGACAGACAGACAGCCAGCTAGAGACAGACCCAGCCCCCGCCAGCCAGGGACAGACACACAAAGCCCCGTAATGGGGTGGTTGCACCCTCAAAAATATACATTAGATGCCTCATTGGCCACTGCAGTTCGTTGGAGTGACCCGTCTCCAACAGAAGGAGGAAGTCAAGCAAACGTCCTCTTCTGTTTGGCTTCCGCTAATCTTGGGAAAGCTTGCCAATACAAGCATGCATCGCCATTAGGCCAGTCAATCTAAGTTGGTGATTGGTAACACATTAAAAATAAATTGTTATATCAAAATTTTGATCTTGGTAAATTCAGGGGTTGACCGATGGGATACATGGAAAACATCAAACTACTAGGCGTCATTCATGATTCTGGATCCATTCAAAGCATTCATTGAGCTAGAAACAGCCATAGCTGTTAACTCCCTGCTCATGGCCAGATGAGCAGGGATGTTAGGATGATAACCATTCCACCTGAAGCCAATTCTACCAACCGTTTCCTTAGAAATGTGTGGCCTATGTATAGCACATGCGTGGCACATGTATTCCCAACTTGTATCGTTCCAGACCGGTGCTCTACTTCTAGCAAACTCCTCAGGGAAACCAAAGCCTATACTGGTGATGCGTTCATGGTAGCAGAGGTGACGAGCACAATACACTGACAGAAAGACGATTATGAGAACAATGAATGAGCAGAAATAGGCCAAATTGGTCTGCTGCTTTGCCCACATAGTGATCACTGATGTGTATGCAAGTTAAACTCTCAGTACAGTCTCAGTGTACTTCTTAATGTCTTTATAATCATTCTCTAAGTAATCTCAGCATGCATGGCTTCATGCTGCATCACAGATTCTATTTTCTGGAGTCAAGCAGACTGTGAAACGTGCTGCCTCGCAGTGTGTAGGAGGCATTAGTAGCGATGAAGCAACAGATGCCTATCACTATTCACTAACACACCCACAAATGAAAAGTGGGATTTCCAATGACTCTTTTCTTTCTCAGCTGAGTTGAAGCCTGTTAGCAACCCACCCACTCTCACGAACACACGCATGCACACGTGCGTGCACACACACAATATATACTGTACCTTACACCGCTCATTGTTGACATACAGCGCACTCTTGTAGCTGTCTTACTGTGTATTAAAACATCTGTGTAAAATGGATTTGCATTTTATATTTTAGGCATGTTTGCTGGTGTTAGGCCAGAGAGCCTTGGGTCTGGACCCTGTCTCAAGGACACTATGCCATGGTAATTGAAGGACACAGCGGATGTTGTGGTATTCTGTATCTTGTTCTGTTATCATCGCTCAGTGTGTGGGTGACTCAACATCCTCCCTGTCAGTGCCACACACACACACACACACACACACACACACACACACACACACACACACACACACACACACACACACACACACACACACACACACACACACACACACACACACACCGACACACACACACTTACTTTCTGACCATGCCTATCTGGCCTTATCTATCACGCTAATTAATAAACAAGACTAGTTTAGCTATGTCTTATTCAACTAGACATACCAAGTTGTTTTTGCTTTGACAAGAGACCCACTGATTCCAACAGTTGTTTTTTATAACATACAATCCAAAGTGATGATAGTACTGATTGGAGTTACAAGCAGTGTCCGTGTTTCCTACCCGTCTGTTATTATACCATTTCCTGTTTTTACTTGGCAGTCATTTGGGTGTAATACAGTAGCTCCGTACAGTATGGGTGATCACTGCTGGAGTGCTAACAACGGTAGACATGCTATCAACTGTAGAGATGGCAGATGATTCTATGGTACAGACTAGATATAGATGAGGGATGCTCAAACTCTGGTGCGTGCACCCCCTGGCCTGCACAAGCAACTTCTAGGGGATCCATGTGACATAAAAAGGCTAATGGTGGTGTTGGTATGGTTTTGTTGTGAATGTACAGTATGAACTTTTTATGGCAATATATGGCATATGTGAATCTATGCACACATTCGCACATAGTGTATAACACTTTGTCTAAAAGGATTGTTTCTATTGGGTCCTATCATGGATTAAATTCATAAACATGACATGAAAAGGTGTTTTAAAGGAAGACGGTGATGTGCATTTTTTGAGGGGCAGTGTTGCAAGGATAATTTACACATGTGTGTTTTATATGTAAAACAAACATGGATGTTAGTGATGTTACCAGATTGTTGCTCTCAGTCCCTCCAGTATTGTGGTTGTCGCTGTGGGTGTCACTCAATTTCATTAGTCAGGTACAGTGAAAGCGGACATTGAGGGGGAAAAGGCTGAAATAACAATCTTGAATGTCAATCTCATTTGCAATTGCTTAACTCTGCCTGTTACGCGGAGATAGATGATGCTAACTAAGCACCGCAGAGATGAGAGACGATTGGACACTTTCTGAAAAGGATTGTCTGGTGTCTGTCAGTGTTTGCTATCTCTCTTCAGTAGTTAAGTTACTACAGTATTCAGTGGACTGGTTATCTACCTACAGTTGAGGACAAGCAGTGGTTGCCAGGGAAACCCAGCAGTACCCATCATTGCCAGCACATTTAGTTGACCTCACTGCCCTACATATGAATAACGACAGCTGTGTGTGTGTGTGTGTGTGTGTGTGTGTGTGTGTGTGTGTGTGTGTGTGTGTGTGTGTGTGTGTGTGTGTGTGTGTGTGTGTGTGTGTGTGTGTGCACGTGCACATTATGGCATGATATTTAAATTACATACAGTACGTTACAATAATTGCGTTTGAAGCTAATCTCAATGTGCTTAAAACCTAAATTGTGACTTTTGAACCTAAATTGTGACTGTGTGTGTGGGGGGGTGTAGGTGTAGGACATAATTAATTACATTCTCTAATGCGTCTTTTGATCGGATCACACCGGGAACCGTTAGCTTACTTTTCAGTTTTGGGACAACGCAGCCATTTTTAAACAATGTTGTACCCAAATATCTCAAATGCCGATCTTCCATCATTATGTCAAGCAGTTGCTGCCACATTTCCTAATTAAGAGGTTTAATGCTGAAACCAGCTGGAACAACCATAGGGAACAGTTGTTCTTATTTTCCCTAAAGGCTTCACTACTACTATGTTTTGGCAGATTTGTCTCTGCTGATAGGGGATACACCCTTTGTCAGCTAAATTAGTTTTTTTTAATTGATGGGCTCAGACTATTTTAAATTACTGTGATCATGTGGGCCTATACCTCTAAGTCTTTGTACTTGACTTGTCAAATAAATTGTGTTGTAGTGTGGGACACATTATGACTAGATCACCATCTTACAGGGGGAGGATTCCATGGTGTCTCCTGAAACATTGCCCTCATGGTATTAAGTTACCACAACTGAACATTTGGATTCCATAAAAGCAAGCATTTCTTTTATGAAAGTATGTTGCAGAGTGTAAATTGGTAATCTACCAATGTACTATTCTCAATAATCTGTACTCTCAATTCCTCGTATACAGTAGGTGCATTGGAGATTGAAAAATCTTCATTGTTTAAAAAATAACAAAAGATTTTTTTTTTTTTTTTTTTTTTAAGATTTGAGCATTTGAAGTGGTAAAATTAACAACAATTATGTTCAGATTAGAAGCATAAAACACAAACCTGTTGTATATTTCATATAAAAGCAAAGGTTAAAGCCACCATCACACATAAGGACTTTTTCCATGATATAAACCTTTTCAGTCACAAGAGTCACTTATTAAGGGACCAAGCAGTCCACAAAGTGAACTTGGTTCCTTCTTATTTTTGTCTTTTTAAGGTACCAAGCAGTCCACAAAGTGGACAGTTTGGTGCTGCTCTCCTTCTTCCGCCAAAATAGCTGTTCTGGCTGAACTGTGCAGTCATTTTTTGCGAAACTTGGTAACCTGTTAGAGGTGCAGTACAGGTGAAGTACATGATGTATTTCTCAAGTTCAGTCTCCTATGTTTCTATGGCTTATTTGTGCATTGTTGTTATTGCTTCAGCTGCTTGCTTGGTCCTGTCTTATTGCTAAACCTTGCAGCTATAGTTTTCCTTGAAGAATCCATACATGCTGGTGTGTGTGTGTCAGTTTTGATTTGTCTCTGCTTTCTGCTGTCTCTATACACCTTATTTTATTATTATCATTATTATTAATGTGATAATAATAAGGGTAATAATAATAATAATAATAATAATAATAATAATAATAATAATAATAATAATAATCATCATCATTAGCAGCAACGGGGAAACACAATCACAACACTTATTGAATATAATTGCATAGCAGCACCCACTGCCTTGGGCTCAACCATGTCTGCCTGTGTTAGAAAGGCACCCATGCCCTTAATATTTGATAATGTATTTTTCCCTTCCATCTGTTACTCGATAACAAGAAATTAGGTTACATTCTGATAGGGGTTCTTTTGTATATGACATGAACAGTCACTTGTCGCTAATTTTAACCGCTTCTAAGCAAAACGCATGTTTGCAAACTACAGTAGCAAACCAGTGGTTTGGTATAGCGTCCATGTGTGACATGGATGTACACTGTGGATGTACACTGTTCCTCAGAAAGGGCATCAGTTATAGCATATCTGAGGGTGGAAACCCGTCTCATTTAGTCAATAGTACTGTTACTTTTCAGGATTCAAATTCAAAAGTAGCACATCTAATCTACAAAGTCAAAACACAATGCTTTGCGGTGGATTTTGCAGCACATTTTGTGCTTGTTGATGAGGCTTTATCGTGTGACACGGTAGTATGATCAAGTAGGGCATTGAATTACAAAACAAAAAAACAATATTTAAAAATGGAGATAAGATATTCTTGCTCTATAAGTGTTCTTCTGCAGTGTATCTGAGCTGACTGTCACACAAAGTCAAGTCAGCTTGGTGACTGTGATGCCTGTGGCGTTGTTGCACTGCTCCAGGACACCCATGGCCCTCTCCTCAACACAATGCTGGCTGATCGCCAGAGGCAAAGTGTCAGTCTACTCTAGAGTAGGCCAAATGTACCAGAGTCTTTAAACAACGTTGTAACTGCATGCCAACATTTGTGCACATATTTTAAACTGTTTTGCGACGTATCATGTATGTATGTCATGTCATGTGCACACAATCTGTGAAAACAGCCACATTGCTCCTACAAATCTACAAATGCTTCTGCTGGTGCCCGCCTACCATAATTTAGCAGCTCTCTGAACATGAGTACTAAATGAAAGGTGGCAGATATGCTGTCATTTCCCACTTCTGTATCACAATTAGTGCAGTTGCTTACCTTAAACAACTCATTATTTCAAAAGATAAGGCCTTTTTAATCACACACTAATCCACAGATTCATTAATTTTAGGACAGACTGTTGGAGTGGAGTTGTATAGATGAGTCATGAGCGCCCACTTGTGTAAAAAGTAGTCACATATTTTACCTAAGTAAAAGTATTAATATTGCAATATGGAAATACAATAAAAATACAATTAAGTATGGTAAAGGTATTTTCCAAACACATTCCACGACACTGTCCTCCTGATTGTATATTTAATCAGGAGGACATTGTCTGTCCTGATTAAATATACAATGTTCTAAAATACATTTTCGGGAACACTGTGTCATGATTGTTTGAATACCTTGGGGTCTAAATAGCTTTTCTGGTGGAAGATGACAGCGCTCTCTTCTCGAATTAAACAGACTGAATGAGTATACAGGCTGCCTCTAGAGAGCATTTGAAGATTGTTGAGCTGATAGGCAGGCTTGAGAGACTACATGCACAATGACATACTGTACGTTTATCATACATTTCTAAGGCTGTCTCCTGCACCAATGGGCAATATTACTTAAGGAGAGTAATATATTTACTTTACATATGACCCCTTAGAAAAAGTAATAACATTACATTACTTATTACTTGAATCAAAGAACAATATATTACATATTCTTAATTTCCCACCCGCAAAGGAATAGAGATAGAGTAGGAATAGAGTACAACACAATGTATCTATCTAGTGTCAACTGCGATAATTATAGTGTACGCCATGTGTGCAGAATGCTGCGGTCGATTACAAACTACATCTGCATCTCTGTTGCTATCTGTTGATAGCTTGTAAATCTGTTCTATTTTCACAAGCAACAGCAAGCTCAAAAGTAATAGGTAATGGGTCCGTGTACTTTTCGGCCATTCAGGATTCTGTTTTATACTTGTTAAATTTAAAATCAGAATACACTCCAAAACGGCCCGTTTCGGTATTCTGTTTTGAAAACAAAATTTAGAGTTGTGAATTGTAAGAGCAACATACGACCCGTTTCCAGGTTCTAATTGTTGTGGTTCGAATCAGAAACACAATTTAAACTCACTGCTCCTCTGGGCGAGGTGGCGAAGCAGATCCTGAAATCTGTTTTGTGTCCGCTGCTGCCACCCCGCCCCCTGCCTCCTCCCTCCTCCGTGCTGAGGGCGGAGGCGTGGCACGGAGCTCTTGATTGACAGCTCCTTGTAGTAACTGCAGCAGTAACCGAGCTGTCAATCAAGAGCTCCGTGCCACGCCTCCGCCCTCAGCACGGAGGAGGGAGGAGGCAGGGGGCGGGGCCGAGGAGGCAGGGGGCGGGGTGGCAGCAGCGGACACAAAACAGATTTCAGGATCTGCTTCGCCACCTCGCCCAGAGGAGCAGTGAGTTTAAATTGTGTTTCTGATTCGAACCACAACAATTAGAACCTGGAAACGGGTCGTATGTTGCTCTTACAATTCACAACTCTAAATTTTGTTTTCAAAACAGAATACCGAAACGGGCCGTTTTGGAGTGTATTCTGATTTTAAATTTAACAAGTATAAAACAGAATCCTGAATGGCCGAAAAGTACACGGACCGTAATGACTGAGGCATGTTTTGACAGGGTAACATTACTTTATTACACATTTTGGCAGTATAATATCTTTCCTTACTTTACTTACTTTACTTTTGCTGGAAAGGGTAATACTGTTACAGTAATATGCAATATTTAATTAGTTACTGCCCAACGCTGTTTGTTAATATTCATTTTTACTGTCAGTTGAAAATAATTGTTTGTTGCCTTGAAATTCTGCAGCATCCCCTAAAAGATACTGATGAAAACATTAAATATCGGCCCTCTCACTAACTGAAATTACACAAAATTCTTGGCGAAACTTAATACGTAATAATTAATCCAGACTTTTAGTTACTGGGTCATTACAATAGCTGGCAATTGTCTATTTGTGCATAAGTAACATATCAAAATATAATGAATGGATCCACAAACCAAGGATTAATCAGCAGGGACTAGTCGTTGTACTTAAATTAGAAAAACAAAGCCTGCATGGCGACTGGCCAGTCGGCAGTGCCTAGATAAAGGACAACGAAAGTGGAGGATAAGATGATTTATGTGACATTTAAATGGTAACTCCGTGGCATGTTGAACAAATTGAGGAAACGTCCTGAATTATGGCCCATGACATTGATTGTCCTTTTCCTGAGCCATTAGTGTGCATTAGCTCTTAGGAGCTTCTTGGCGTGTGTGTGTTGCTCCCGAGATGACATTTAATTTTAATGGAGTCTTACACTTGGATTGATTAAAAATGTTTTTCCTACCCAAGTGAAAATTTGTTTCACTTAAAATTTTACCTTGTGGACATTTAGCTGATGCTTCTTGATCTTATGAAGAGAAACTTAGAATGACTGAACATCTAACCACTAGGCAATCCTGTTCATTTGCCATATAGTTTCGGAATGTATCCGTTTTCTCGTTAAAAAGCTGGAATGCAGCCCAGCCTCCAGTCTAAACAATTACAGCTCCTTTTATACAATTGACATTTGTTACAATCAATCACAACTAAAAGTAAGAATTTGCTTGCAAATACAGTACCTTAATAAGGAGCTCTAACGATACTGACAGTATTGTCTTCTGGGTGGAAAAAAAGTAATCCTCGACTAGTAAGGTACAGTCTATTTGCTGCATTTTTTTTTTTTTTTTTCAAATTATGCAAGTCAAGCCGTCAAATGCTTGTGATGTTTGACAGATCCCCTTTTTTGATACTCTCAACAAGGGTTATTTCTTTGTGGACGGCAGCCAAAACACCAATCCTCAAACATCTATTATTTATTTATTTATTAATATTAGAAGATATACTGTACATTAATTTACACAGACTCTGCTCTGCTACAATTATCCAAAAGACAAAAAGAAAGCTGTGATAGCAGAGGGCCCTGACAGACTGCTAATTGTCTCCTGGAATGTGTTGCGTAACCACCACCACCCACCCCAAGCCCTGAACTAAGAAGGCCACTAAATCTGTACCTTGATGTGTACTCTTTAAAAGGGGAAATAAGTTCAACAGTTAGTGAGGCGTTTCTCTGGAGTCATGCAGAGATGCTTACAGAGGCACGCACTGCATATCATTAACAAGGCCTGCTTTAACAGAGGCTGGCTGAGTGAGAAAGGGAAGATAAGTGCTGTGGCATTAAGATAGCTTTAACGTTTAGACATTTCAAGGTAATATTATAATGCCACTGCCAGCTTAAGGATCTGTACTATCTGACAGAGCAGGCAAGAAACACTGATAAATCCATCCAGAGGGAATACAAAAAAGCATTCAGGGCCACAGGAGAAAATCAGAAGATTCCCGGAGCAAGACAGGCAAAAGAAAGCATAACGACAAAAGATTATTGGTAAATAATCTTGTTAGAGTAAATGGAACAAAGACATCAAAGTTATGGGGTTCTTTTTGAGAGGACGTGTCTGCTACTAAAACTAAAGCTACAGTACAGTGTCATATTTTGGGGCATGCTATTTGGGTCAGGTCTGGGTAGCCAAGCAGGACTGGAGCAGTGTTTGGTGAATGAAGCAATATCCTCTGTCCCAGTGAATGGATGACAACTCATGCATCCCCGGTCCCCTTTTGTCCTGCTTCATTGGTAGTCCACAGTGGCTGTGGAGACAGAGCAAGAACGTGATATGGGTTCACCAGGTTCAGATCAGAGTCAAAGATACTTTTGATGAGTTTAAGTAACTCTGCCTGTAGCCCAAAAGCCTACATTTTGGTTTGGTTTGTTTCCTATGTGGGAGACCCTGATTCGATTCCAGAGCACAAAAAACACAACTAGCGCAAGGCTGTTAATTGACTCATGACTAGGAGTGCAACCGCATGTATGCGAGTTTCACATAACAATGGGCCAGGAGGATACAGAACATTCCAGGGAGACTTCAAAGAGCTACAAAGACTACTATTGTCTAAATTCAGAGTACACAAATGCTATGGAGGAGAATAGTCAATAGAACATCTTTCTAGGTCCAAGTTACAGTACCAAAAGTAGCAATTTGATTTAGTGCCGGTCCACATATCGGTTTGGGCGATATTTGCTGTTATCGGTCGATAACGGTATCGGCATATACAACTGACTGATGTTTATCTGTTGTTCATAAGAATACACTACATTCTGAATTGACTATGTTGGTATGCTGGTCATTTGTATTTTTGATTATGGACATTTGTTTCTTGCAGTGAAGATGTATAGATTCTCTGGCACAAAAACAAAAATAAATAAATGAATAAATATTATATAGGTATTGATTTCGGTAATGAGTTAAATTGCTATTTTAAACATCGGTATCGTCCAAGAATTTACATATCGGTGCATCCCTGCATTGATTGCATAGTCTTATATTCAACATCGCTTTTCTTTTCAAATCTTTTTTATTGATTTTCATAAATGGCAGAGTGTATAAATGTTTGGAGCCACAAAATATAAACAAATAAAGGGAGTAATACAAAGTAACAATATTGTGACAATTAAGTGAACATTACAAAAGGAAAATTGAAACTAGAAATTAAAACAAACCCCCCAAAATAATCCCAACCCACCCTCCCCCCACCCACAATCCCACGGATGGCTTGAACCATTACAGAGAGAATAACTAAACAAGCAGAGCAGCAACAGTAGAGATTTAGAAGTTCGGCGCTGGTTCAGGTACAGGTACAACGCACTATGCGATTTGTGTGTTGTGGTAGAATGTCACGAATGGGTCCCTCCCAGGTCTTAAGAAATTTCCTTGCAGAACCGGCGATTGAAAATCTTAACATCTCCAATTTGAGACAGGACATAATGTCATGAAGCCACTGTTGGTGGATGGGTGGGGCAGCATCCTTCCATTTAAGCAAAATTGCATGTCTTGCGAGCCGAGTAGCAAGGCAAAGTCGACCATGCGGCATTCTGTGCTTGTTAAGGGGTGATTATTCCTACTGGCAGTGCCAAGGAGAGCTATTAAAGGGTCTGGGTCCAGATCTTTGCCGAGATAATGTTGAACACGCTCTCTCAGAACGGTTGTAATTTTGAGCACCACCAGTATTGATGAAGCGTAGTGGCGTCAATATTATTACATTTATCGCAAGTAGAATTTACGTCAGGATAGATATTAGCCAATTTAGCTTTAGACATATGAGCTCGGTGGACTACATTAAACTGTATTAGACAGTAGCGTGCACAGAGAGAGGACTTGTGTATAGAGGAGAGAACGGAATCCCATTTTTCATCCGAGAGTGTGACTCCCAGTTCATGTTCCCAGTCGGTCTTTATCCTAGCTAAGGGTGCGGATCTAGAGTTTGAAACGATATCGTACAATATTGAGATGGCATGTTTTATAGTTGGGTCAAAAAATGGCTTTTGGCCTCAAGACCACTCGTCTTGCTAGGTAGTCAGATAAAGCCTTTACTGAGCTTCAGAGTGATGTTTCTCCCACCTGAGTGGAACAAATGTCACAGGATTGGGGGCAGCACGGAATAGAGGCTGAGTAATTTGGCACTTGGCGATCGACTGGAGCTGTAACATGTCTGTAGTCTAGATTCCAGTGGCCAGCCATTAATGCTAAGTGGTTTAGGATCCATGCTATCTCTTGAGCTCATTGTGATTTTAAATCACTTGAACACCAGTGGTGGTTAGATAAGACACCAGCCTGCAAATGAAGGGTTGATCCTTAACGTCCCCAGTGTTTTGAGCAAAACACCAAACGGCTGCTATAAAGTAGAAAGGATTGTTGCACCAAATGCCTGAAATGTCAAACAATCTAAATCAAATAATCTCGATAGAACATTAGATGTACCCCTGTATGTTTTATGTTTTAGACACCATAGAGGATAATGAGGAGAGACTATTGAAAGACATGAAACCATGTCACATTCTGACATTTTTTCAATTCAGTATTTGTCTAATCCCTGTCACTGGTGAGTGCTGAATATGCAATGTCTCCGTACTCCGTTTTCTTTAGAGCTTTGGTTCTGGGCAGAGGTATGGGCACTACTGTAAGTGGTCACTTAGACCAGTGGTTTTCAACCAGTGTTCCGGGGACCCCCAGTGGTCCTTCAGAGGGTTCCAGGTGGTTCCCAGCTACAGTAGATGATGGACAGTTGGTTAACCAGATGTAACTCTTTGAGAGCGTAAAACTTGAAACCAAATGGACCCTTGCGAGTCCATTTAGTTTCATGTTTACACTCTCAAGAGTTAAAATATTCTCCATGTGAATTAGCCCACATCTACACAATTAGAGAATGTAGAAGATTAATTGTGATTTTGATCTGTATGTTTGACTGTTTTGTTTCCCAAATCTAGCCTGGAATTGTGGACAAAAGCAAAATAAATCTTTAGTTTTTCCTATAGTTTAGTTTTAGTTAGTTTTTCACATTTTATAGTTATTTAGTTTTTTCATGCCTTGATTCATTAGTAGGCACAATCCAAAAAGATCAGAACAAGTATTATTTCATGACAAAAGAAGATACCGTCCTCCTTCTCATGCTGGTCACCAACGTACTCGTAGCCACATTCGTTTTTTGATATATGGTCAACTACGACTAGAGTAACACAAAAATCTAAATATTCGGAAAAAATGTACACTGTTCATATGTGCGTGTGTGTGCGAGCGTGTCTGGCGGATCCATTTTGATGCCAAGGCCCCCACATTAGCTGCCCTCCCCCACAAATGGGAGACAAAGCAGACTTACGCGCAGCATGTACAATCTCAGCACCCTGGAGAGCTCAACATAAAAATCTTAAAAACAGCTTCAACAATTATCTTTGGAATTAGTGTCTGAAACAGCTGGTGGTAACAGCTCACATCCAGCTGGTAGACCAAATTGGAGACTGAGTGAAAAAGCAAGCAGGAAAGCAAAATCAGAAAATCAATGTGTTGCCAATTGTATACACTGGTAGGCTAATAATAATTACCGTAAATGTGTAAATATTTCTGTTGAACATGTTATGAAAATATACAGTTTATTCAAATTGATGTTCTTCCTCTACAACGTCATCCTCATGTGTGAGTGCTGCTTTGAGGAGTTTGTCTTTGGCCAGTGATCTTGCTTCATGTTATTATTGAGATCTGAGCAAGAGCTGACAGTCACCCATTGAGCATGATATATGGATGAGCTTAAAGCCTGAGAAACTTCCCTCTCCAGTCACAGCCACTGTCAACATGAATTTCATAGCAAATGCTGGGCTTGGGAAGCAGTTCAATTGCATTCAATTAAAAAAGGTTTTTTTAATTCAATTCTGTGGCAGGGCACCTAACTGCAGCCAACATGACGCACAATTCATCCTCAGCATCTCCATGTTTTCGCAGCTTTCTTGGAAAACCGGCATCATTTGGTTTCGAGTCCATCATTCATAAGCCGTAATTCATTTCTTTTTTGTTGCTTGGGAGCCTTCAGGGGTGCAGGCGATACAAAGCTAAGCTCTGTTGTTCTCCCTCCTGAGAACTGAGCGTTATTTAAGTTGGTGTGGGAGTTGTTAAACTTTCTTTTTGTTTGAGTCTCTAGGGTTTTGGTGATTTTGTGGGTGTTTGTATGGTGACAAGACCTGGTGTCACAATGCCGTTTGCATCTCCCACATTCGGTTTACATCAGCTATGTGTGTGGGAGCAGTGGCACTGAGCAGCGGGATGCTGCGCATAATATAACGCTTGTCATTCCATGATCACGGCAATATTTCACATCATCAGATGTCGCAGACAGATGGAGAATATGGCCAAGCACCCCCTTATCTAGCTGCTGGTAAATTGTAATTGTCAATCCTCTGGTCAAGTTAACTAGTTATTTGGGTGTAGAGAGGGGGGGGGGGGGCAGTCTTTAAGGGGCCCCTCCCACCTCCAAAAGACATTTGGAGATGGAAGGTGGATAACGGCCACTCCCTAAACGGGAAATATAGTCGCCCTCAGCACCTGGTTTCCCACCCCCGGCCAACTGCTGGACAACATGCATTCCATGCCGTTCATAAGAGAGCTCAAAAGCATTTCTTTAAACGATCATAACTTTTGATAGGAATGTGCTAGACACTTTTTTTTTTGATAGACTCATACATTAAATCAGATTAAATCCAGATTAAATCATCTCGCGGGCCGGATCTGGCCCACGGGCCTTGACTTTGACACATGTGATATAGGGCAATAGCAGTTTTGTAACAATCATAGTTATCATGTTAACTCATTATATTTCAGATGTATATTATATATTCAAATGTGTAAATAGTTTTGATGACCCCATATAATTTAGGGGTCCCATGGTCAGTGTCCCACAACCACAACTTTGGGAGCTCCTGGCCTAGCATATACTGTATCTACAACAAAGTTTCCTTTCGCCGTCCATTTTATTTAGTTTGTTCTGTAATTTTTAAGTCGGTGTACGAACGCTCCAATACGCCCAATATTAGAAGCCGGGATGTGGCAGTTGAGTGTGCACTCATGCAGTCTGTGCACCCACTGACTGACTGAGCCGTCTAGGCCGCGCAGCAAGCGTGGATGGATTGGATACCCTTGAGTGATCCTCAGAATCCTTGCAAAGTTGTTCTGTGGACAGTTCAGCACCATGACTGGTTCAATGGCCTTCTCTCCCTCTCCGCCAGTAGGTCATGTGATCAGTCTGCCATTGTCGTCATGGCAGCATGGCTTTAGCCACAGTAAGCTGATAAGGTAATCAAGGAGAGTGTCTACCTGCCCCCCCCCCCCCCCCCCCCCCCCCCCCCCCCCCCATCCCCATCCTCACCCACCCAGCAGCAGCATCAGACAGTCCCCCATCAGTTCAATAACAGTCAACACATCTGGCAGACATGGTTTCAGAGCAGACACTTATTCTTCTGACCCTTGATTGATGTGCAGCCCGAGTTAGATTAGATTGAAGTCCAGAATTCTACAATTGCAGGAGTTGAGATAACAGTGGAGAAAAGTGAAAAGAGTAAACCGAATAGGCATTATTGTATAGATTTTTCTAATGAGTTAGAAATTAAACTCTAACTATTAATTATTAAAGTTTTCCTCATCGTTGGCTGGAACATCAGGAAAACTAAATATTAGGATTACGAACTTGAATTTGATGTTCACACTTCACAGCTCACAGCCTCACCCTACATTTTGTCTCTTCTTTTTAAGTTTGTGTATTTGCATGAGTCACATGAAACATGACACGGTTTATCCAACCCAATTAACTCACTTCAAGATGCCACTAATAATACACAAATAATATTATTGTGGCGCCTAATAAAATATGCCGATGCAGTCATAGCCTTGCTGTGATTGCGGCCTTGCTGAGGAAGCGGCCTATAACTGGGCCACCGTAGTGAATTAGACAGACCATGAGTAATAGTTTGTGTTTGGCAAAATGAAGAGAACTGTGGGTCCATAGAACAACTACTCTAATAAATATGTCATTTTGGGCCAGGGTGGAAGCATTATTGGCATAGCATGAAGATGTTTGCTGCTTTATAATACTTGACATTAATCTTTCAGTAAACAGTAAAGCAATTTATCTGGCCTGTCTTCGTTATTTGTTTGTTTTTTCTGGCTATTAAAACGGAATTCACTAATACAATGATGAATTAGATACATTACATTGTAGATACACCACAAACGAACTTAGAATGTACCCCATAGTGCAATGTACCGGTATGTTCAGCACAAACTAGACTGTCAATTTATCTCTGAGATTAAATGCATGTGGAAGCTTACAGGCAGGGAATGCTGATGCTGTGGATCCGTGAGCCTCATTTTACAATTCTGTGAATGACCGTGAAAATTAAAGTACTACATGACCGAGTCAACGTGTGGGTGTGTGGGTGTGTGTGTGTGGGTGTGGGGGTGTGTGTGTGGGTGGGTGGGTGTGCGTGTCCTGCTCACGCATGGCATGTTCTTGCCTTTGACAATATGTTTTCCTATTCAATACGGACTGTAATGTTGACATTACTGTGCACATTGTACTGTACTGTACATAATGTATTCATGTTGGCAAATGTCGACTCTTGTGCCTGGATGCATTCTGTGCTAGAGATGTTGGCTTGTGTCTCCATGTGAGTCTCCAGTCTGCTATGTTCATTTGGCACAAGTTCGTGCCAAGTGGAGACAGAGATAGCTGGTTTCAGAGCGGAACTTCAGTTCTGGATGTTTAGCCAGGAGGAGACATGCTGTTTCAGTGGAATGCACTGTAGCCTGGCTCTGCCAGTGCTCTTTCTGGCCTAGAGGCCTGAGCGCACATGGATCAAGTGCTGGAGAAGTATTGGTTCACCGATCAGAGCATCCCCTTGCCACCTTCCGCCCCTCCCCTCCCTCATTAGATCACCTGCAGCTGGTTCAGATTCCAGTTGCAATATTGCTGACCAGGTCCAGTAGATCCTGTCATATACAGTAACTCCAGTTCTTGCCTTCAATCATAGAATACAGTTACTGTATTACAGTACATTCTTAAGATTCTAGTCATTACACACCGATCCCTCCATGGAAGGGCACCTCCTTATCTCTCTGCCCAGAAGGTCACTGAGTCCGCATCCCAGACTTTGTTGGTTGTTGATCTGACAAATTTAACAACTGAAAGAGATCGAACATTTGCAGTTTTGCCTCTAGGATATGAAATGATCTCCCCTCTACTTAAAAACTGATTGCTTGATAACTATACTTTGTCTTTTGTCTCTTGTCTTACTTTATTAATGATTTAGTTGACTTGTTTTACTTTTATTGTTCTTATGGGAAAGGTGCTCTATAAATATACTTTACTTCCTTACTCCCTGGTAGTAAACAGTGGACAAAATTGACATCACTGTAAGAGCCTCACAGTAGTTCACTCCCACTCCTACAGTAGACAAGGGAATGTCTCACATTCTCCCAGGTATTTTTTTAGGTGAGAAAAACGGAAAAATAACCCTGGGTAGCAAGGCTGAATGTACTGTAATGCATGTTTGTGCATGACTGTTCTCAAATCCTGGTATGACAGTTAATCAATACTAAAAACAGGGAGATGTCTGTCCGAATGAATGTCTGAAACACAAATTACTCCGCGATGGCAACACCAATCGCTGTAAGTTTTCACACAGCCGTTCACCATAATATCATGAAGAGACTGACGTAGCCCTTTTGCCAAATTAACACACCGTTGATTTATAATGAATTTATTTGTGCATCCCATTAGCTTTATATGCGGGAAGCGACCCGCCCCCTATCACACACGTCACACCGACCCAACATGGACCAACATGGAATTATCATTGCGCATGGAGACGAGTGAGACGCTAGCGCAATGGACACGAGTGAGACGCGACCACAATGACTACAACGAATCGCCAACCCTCCCTCAACGCCTTGCATTGCCTGCTCTGCTGCTCCGTCAATGAAGAAAATAAAACATAACCTCGACTCGCGGCGTGTCGGCTGCTTTAGCCTACTAGCAGTCACCCTGCTAGCAGTCAAAGCTACCATCATCCACTTAGCCACATCCAGCCTCTGCCGCTGCTGCCCAATGTCCATATTCCAACACTACCCACTGCAAAGTGCAAACACGATCGTATTTCACTCTTTTTCGAACAATGCCTATCACACACGTGTTGTGTTGTCTAATAATAAACTGTATGTTCGACTACGCGTCTGTCCCTATTCAGGCTGCACGAACAGCGCTCGAGCGCTCACCTCGAGCGCTCAGTTTCTGACCCCCAAATGTCGCACGTATGACTCTACATGCCATTGATGTCGCAACGTTGACTCTGCATGCCCTTGAACGGCCAGAGTGTTACAGACAGTAGACAGAGTTGCGACAACTCCATAGACCTGTACAGACAGTTCGCCATCATGGCCATCATCGTTTCTTTTTTTTCTATGCGTGTGTGTGTGCGCGCACGTGTCAACTCTACACTAACACCGTGGTTTTCAACCAGTGATCTAGGGACCACCAGTGGTCCCTGAGAGCATTCCAAGTGGTCCCCAGGCTAAATGATGGAAAGTTGGTTAACCAGATGTACTGTAACTCACATCGCACATCATGCCACAAAGAAGTTAAGAACACAGCATACCTTCGGCTGGCACGCAACACCAAAGATTAACATTCAGTCATGAAACACAACCAGGTAATCATAACAGGTTCTGACAACTTATGTTTGTGGAAGATTCAGATAAATAGAACACTTGGAACAATACTTCATGATGTCCACAGATACAACCATTTTTATGCAACAACATTATTTATCACCATTGTTCTGTACGCCCTGCTTTGCCACAACTGATTTATCATTTCCCATGTTACAATATACATTAAAACAATTGTTCCTCAACTCACTTACATTATTGGAATGATTAGTACATCACATTACCCACGCTTCGCATGATTTGGACTTTACATATTAAACGGGTAAGGTCCTAGTCAAAGTAATTCATTTGAATGAAGGGCAAAATACTTGTGACCTGAATCCTGATGAAGGTCCAACTGACCGAAACATCTTTATAAGAATAATATGTGGGACTCTCCTTTTGCTGTGCAATTAATTAATTTGTAATATATATATATATATATATATATATATATATATATATATATATATATATATATATATATATATATATATATATATATATATATATATATATATATATATATATATATATATATATATATATATATATATTAAGGCTGTTGAAAATAGTTAATTAATGGGATTAAATTAATTTTGTTGATTAATCTGATTAAAAATTTTAACGCAATTAACTCATGTGCACACTGACTCAACCCATTGAGCATTTTCTCATTGAAAGAAATGGGTAGAGCAGGGTTTTACGGAGACTTATAGCTGTGTCTCCCTGTAACCAGAGCCATAGAGTATAGCTGGAGGATCTACAAGCATTGAGGGCTTGTAGATCACCTATTTTGATAAATATTTGAAAGATAAATAGTTATTTTTTTTCACAGATTCTGTTTCTTTTTTAAATGTTGAAATCCTGTACAGGAAAACATGCATATTTTGGACATAGTTCGATTGGTGATTAATCATGATTAAATTAATTTTGAAGCTGTGATTAATTTGATTAACAATTTTAATCATTCAACACCCCTAATATATATATATATATATATATATATATATATATATATATATATATATATATATATATATATATATATATATATATATATATATATATATATATATATATATATATATATATTAAGGCTGTTGAAAATAGTTAATTAATGGGATTAAATTAATTTTGTTGATTAATCTGATTAAAAAAATTAATCAGATTAACTCATGTGCACACTGACTCAACTCACTAAGCATTTTCTCATTGAAAGAAATGGTTAGGGCACGGTTTTACGGAGACATATAGCTGTGTGTCTCCCTGTAACCAGAGCCATAGAGTATAGCTGGAGGATCTACAAGCATTGAGGGCTTGTAGATCACCTATTTTGATAAATATTTTAAAGATAAATGGTTATTTTTTTCCACAGATTCTGTTTCTTTTTTAAATGTTGGAATCCTGTACAGGAAAACATGCATATTTTGGACATAGTTCGATTGGTGATTAATCATGATTAAATTAATTTTGAAGCTGTGATTAATTTGATTAAAATTTTTAATCATTCAACAGCCCTAATATATATATATATATATATATATATATATATATATATATATATATATATATATATATATATATATATATAAACGTTATAATAACAAATTGCACTGTGTTGTGAGCTTGCAGATATATTTTGCTGACACACTATCTTTTTTGGAGTGAGAAAACACACTTGTCAATTACTTGATTTATAGACTCAATAATCACCAAGAAGATATTGGATTCATGTGCATGTACTACACAATCCTATGTGAAAAACATACATGGCTCCACACACACATTCACTGCACACACATTCACTACACTGCATCTGCACAGCAATACTGTATGTCCCAGAAGAAGATCAATGCTGCCATATTATCTCAGCATGCAGCGGCCTTTTCTCCTCAAGCATATCACCACCTTGTTAATTGAAATGTTTTGGGTTTCGTCTCTCACCGGGGTTTAAGATGGCTTGACCACTTAATACCCTTTTTATTAGCTGCAGCAGCATGGGCATAAATGCAGAGGACTGAGTCAATCTTATCGCTCTCTCCAAGCACTTACTCTCTCTGTCTCTGTCTCTTCCCGTGTCCCTCTCTCTGTCTCTCTGGTGCACTCCATTACATTTGCTTTGATTCACTTTCTCTCTTTGTCTGTCGGTCTGCAACCCCCCCCCCCCGACCCCGCCCTCCATCTCTGGAGTAAAGTTGAGCTTGATTCTCATCTCCATAGCTACGGGTACCTAGGCAACAATGTGTTTACCTTTTGTGGAGGTGTTTTTCACTCAAGAGGAACCTTACAGGCACCAGAACAGTTTTTATTATGTGCTGAAGAGAAACATCTTTTGTCTTATCTCCTGTGTTAGTAGCACTTATGGCTGTAATTAGTTATGCCTCACAGAGGAGATTGTGTGCACATCTCAATGCCTATATTTAGGTCATATTTTTTGCCTGATGAAGACCCAGTGGGTCGAAACGTTGCAGTTCCTTGCCTTTTAGTAAAGTAATTCTCGTGGAGATCTAGAAACTAGCGAGCGGATGTTTTTCTCCCTCTTCTTTGTCATTAGTTATGGCCATTGAGTTTAAGACCCGAGGCTACAAAAAAATAACAGTTTTCTGAGAAACCTATATTGCTATATCACTTATGTGCGCAAATATTTTTTCTGTCAAGGACCACCAACATTATGTATATTTATTTCTCCACCAACCCCAAAATCAAAACATTTTGTTTCAGAGATTTGAGTTGATCATCATTCGCTATAAAAATATGTATTCAAATATTTGCAAAAAACAAAACAAAAAACAAAACAACTTTGGTACTCTTTTGTACTCATAGCAGGAATGAATACATCTACGTGTTGCAGCAAATGCCTTCATTATGGTGACTAAAGACTCTAGTTTGTTCATTTGTTCTTTCTCTATTTATCGTACTATCTCAGCACGTATAGGTCCTGGGGCCGAATAAGCATTTAGCTGCGGCTGCCATTGAGTGATTTACTGTGCTGTGGGTGCAGGAATCCTCAACTCAACAACAACCCAAAAAGGGGAAATAAAGGTTCCTCATCAATCTTCTTAACCTCCCCCTCCCCCTTCTAATTCTAATCTGTAGCCTTGGACAGATTGATCTGGACAGCAACTCCTCAGTCTGATTTACATTTCGGTCGCCCCAGAATTGGGGGTACCAATCACTTGAAAAAGCTTGGAGGGGCGTAACATTGTTAGGTTAATAAAGACGGGGGCAGATAAGTATTCAGCTGATTGTTTTGTTGTGGTTGTCTGTCTGATATATACAGTATTTGGGCATGCCCAAATAATGTATGTACTGTAGCTATATACAGTATGTAATATGTGTGATGCACACATGCACACACAGACATTTCTGTCTGGCTTGCATAGTAATCTTGCACACTGCATTTGCAACAGTAGATAAGCAATGACATGGCCTCTAAAAGAGCCCCTTTGGATTTTGGACAGTTTGATACTAAGTGGGGGCTGTTTTACACAGTAAGGTTAGGCTATATATTTTTTAAAAAGAAATTGCTCTTAGCTATGCTGTTCACTCAAACGCTATGGTACATTTGCATGATTGCTCACTAGCCCTGGTGTTGTGGCCATGATAAGTATGAAACATATTCTATAGACTCTGTATTAGATCCCATGGGGGAAATTCAGTTATGGTTTCTTCAGTGTTGTGATTAACCAATTGGAATGTATACAAATAGTGTCATTGAGCAGCCAGATTAGAGCTCCTGGTCTAACAGGCTGTCAGAACACTTATTTTGTACATTTTTCATGTAGCACATAACTGCACCTTGTAGGGATGAGATGGAGAGGGAGTTTTTGTGTATCATTCATTCATGACCCCTTGGTTTAAATTAATCAAGTTTTTGTCTGTGCTACTCTTCGGTTTGTTGTTCCGTCAATATCGGCAATGTGTATCGTCTATATACAGTAACTCCTCACACATTGCCCATCGCGACTCATAATTATTCCGGCCATTAGGTTAGTGTGAGGTTAAGGATAGCGTTCCTTATAATGGGGCCAGTCAGACCAACAGGATGTCATAAAGATGACATGATGACACCTCCTTGCTGACCCCTGACATTTAGAGATGACATCTTGGTCGTTAGTATCCATTAGAAAAAGCTCTCCAGTCTCCTGTAGGAAAAAGGTGATAAGCTTTCCCCTTAAGGCTGCGTGGTGTGATGTCTGTATTTTGTTAATGTGATGTTATCAATGAGACCTTCCTGCACTTTGTATGCTAATTTTCCTAACTTTCTCAGCTCCGGAACAGTGCAAGTCTGTAAGTCATCTTAGCCAGGTGCCCTAGAGACATAATTGGTCATTCATAGCACTCAGCTGATGTAATTCCAAGCAAACAAAGGTGAACGGTCGGGTGCCTTTTAAGGCTCAAACATACTCCCGGGTGAGTTGAGTTTAGGTGAAGGGTTTTCACCGCAGTGTAGTGTTTTTTTTTTTGTCCTCAATCTTGGAGGGTCAAACATTAAAAAACTATACCACAGTGTAATGTAATGTTTCACCCTCCAAGGTGAAGCCTTAAAAAACTACACCGTAATGAAAACCTTTCACCTAAACTCAATTCACCCTGAGTAGATTTGAGCCTTTAGAGTGTAATGTAATGTTTCACCCTCCAAGGTGAAGCCTTAAAAAACTACACCGTAATGAAAACCTTTCACCTAAACTCAATTCACCCTGAGTAGATTTGAGCCTTTAGAGTTCACACTCGACTACAGTCCAGGTGGTGATGAGGAGATCACAAAGTGCAAACGGGATGAAATGCAGAGGGGTCGTGTCAAAACGGTCAAACTTCAAGCACACTTGAGGACTTAAAACTTGAATCGGTTCCCAGGCTACTACAGGAATACCAACCAAAAGCAATGAATTGCTACTAGACCGGTCAACAAAACACAGTAGGCACTTTAAGCTGACACATTTTCAGAACGGCTCCCCTTACTGGAAGTATGGCTGCTATGATGCAATCGCTGTAGCTGTCAAAATCATTAAGCAAATCATTAAACAAACATCCGCAACAGGTTACCATGGTGATGCGTCTATGCATTGTCTGTCAAACAGGCGTTTTGAACACTACGTTGAAAGTGTAGGTCCTGCCGTAGTAGGAATGGCTCCTACAGCAAACAGGTTTATCTATCATGCACAGATCGAGTTCCTGTTGCCGCAGTTGAGACGTCACCGTCGTACTGCTTAAAGTCTCTAGTGTCTTCCTCAGGGAGAGGCTATAGAGGACTGTCCTCTTATATGCCTGGTGATTTTTCTGTTGAAAATTCTGTTATTCAGTGAGTGGCACGGTTGTTGGATGAAAAGTCCATCGCATAGAAAAAAGGCCCCAATGCAATCTCCACCACAGCCATGTGTCATGGAATGTCCAAAGGCAAACACTGCACCCGCACTTGCTGACTTGTTAGTCAGATGATAATAATGGTGTTGGCTTAGTCAGTGCCTAGAGACAGTATTGCAGGGCTCTGTCTGCATCCACAAAGCAGTTGCGAGCTAGCCTAGAATTGAATCCTACCAGAGCCTTTTGTCTTGCACCTCTGTGTCTTCTTCCTCAAAGACACTGAGGGGAAACAGCCTCTTTAAGGACCAGAAAGTGTTACGAACAATGTTGTGACTCATCATCACCGGCATTTTACTGAACTGTCAGGTGGATATGCCGGGTGGAGGGGGAAGGCATTAAAAGTCTAATGGCATTCTGTGTGTTCCTCCAACACATGATCCCTTCAGTGCTAATCTTCAGACAATTCATGCAACAGATGAACTGGGTATTTAAAGTTGTATTTTATCTTAAAATGCGTAGGATCAGATGCTTTGCTAAAATCAATTATTAACCCCGCCTGCCCATAGACACCCAGCGGGCCTGTTGAGAGGATTACCCATCAGGCATCATACTTTAGTCTGTTGTACTTCTTTATCTTCTTGTATCTTGTCTTGCTAATGCAGCAAAATCTGAAACATGAATTCAAGGCTCCATGGGATGTGCAATTGTGTGCAAAACCTTTTTATTGGTTTCTTGCGGTTGCAGAATCACTAGCGCTGTAGTCTCACAGCTAAAAAGGTTTGCATAATATTCTTCCTGCGTCCTCTAGGGTAGGTACCCTCACAAAACATGCAGTCTCTAGACTGCCTGTCCACTGCTCAGCCTGGTGGATGGGAAAGGGACTTGTTCCTTCTCTAGTCTCCTGTCAGGAGATAAGAAGTGGCCTGCTCACTCCTCATGCATTGAAAGAAGCATGAGCTAAGGTCATGGCTCTCCCCAGGTTTACAGAGGTAGAGTAGCGCCCAGTACTTTTTTTCTGTGTACGCAATTGGCACCGGGTGAGAAAATTGTCAAATCATCAAATATCAACAAATGTAAACTACTCCTTTAAAATGCCTTGCATTTGTAAGTTAATCTCTACCAGCCCCAATGTCTGTTTATGTTTTTGCGCTCTTTCTAACATGTGCCTGTGAGTAATCTCAGGTACTGTACCTTTTGACTGATCGCCTTGCTTGTACATTATGAACCCATAAAATATGTGTTAGATCAGTGGTTCCAAAACGTTTCAGGTCAATCCCCAAAACAGAAATTAGCCTGGGACACAAAGTAGCATATGTGCTTTATTATTTTCGCCTTGAATGCAGTGTACTTTTATTCAATTCTGACATGCTCAATCATGTGCCCTGAACATAAAAAAGTTGGAAAATCTTTCCACCAGGTCTAGATATCATATAAAAACCTTAATAATGATGTCATCCAGTTTTCACATTTGGAAACATATCATAAAGTCATTGACTGCCTGTCACTGAGTGTGCAGGGTTTATACTCAGGTTTTCATTGTTTCAAAAACTTACTGGGAAGTTTCCACTCTGGTTGGAAGGTCAACGCAGGGGTGCTACTGCAAAACCAGGTCACACTGAGATTTTTCTTTCTTTTTTAATGAAATCCAACACCCATCAGAATGGTGGAAAAGCGACCTATTGGCTCAGATTAGTATATGCCTTATTGTCTATGTTGCATTTTTTTGCCTGCATCGCTTTACACTGACCTACTAATGCACAATAGCTCCTGCCATAGGCTCTTTGAAGGTATGGCTGCTAACCTACTAAAAGGTAAATGCAGGACGGTGGACGGGTGACCTACTGCTACTGGTCTGAGAATGAATGAAAAGTTAGGTGTTTACTAGCGGTTCACAATATAGTAACTCTTGAAAGTACAGTACAGTATATCGTTATGTATTCATGAAATATGATATCGTATGTACTGCATGACCACCTGTCTGTAGGCCTACGCATGAGCACCAACAATTGACATTAAGTGCGTGTGCGTGTGTTTGCGTGTGTGCGTGCGTGCGTGTGTGTGTGTGTGTGTGTGTGTGTGTGTGTGTGTGTGTGTGTGTGTGTGTGTGTACTGTTGATGACTGATGCCTTAAACTGGTTATAAATTATGACCACATCTGCCTGACCCATGTATACATGTGGTGAATCAGTCATGTGCGTAAGCATAATTGATAGTATACCCTAGATACCATGAACTACTTTATCAGATAGACTGGTGTCCAAGCACATCATGCCAAATATACACTAGGCTATAGCCTGACGATGCGTGTTTGAGTCCCGTTGATTTGATTATGACGACCTTGGCCCCTGCATGTCATCTTTCCTGTCATTCTTCACTTGTATGTGTCAATAAAGGCAGAAAAGACTAAATCAAATCTTTAATAAAAAGCAACCAGAAAAAAAAGAGGATAGACAAGATAGACTGTGGTCTGTCCACAATTATATACTGCACAACAAGATGCATGTTCTATTCCTGTTCATTCTGCTCTTGTCTTTGCCTCAGATCATTTGGGCACGGCATGTGTCCAATACTGTGTGCGTGTGCGCATAACTTGTGTGTGTGTGTGTGTGTGTGTGTGTGTGTGTGTGTGTGTGTGTGTGTGTGTGTGTGTGTGTGTGTGTGTGTGTGTGTGTGTGTGCGTGTGCGCATAACTTGCTGTGTGTATGATGCTGCCTCATGATGATATATTTATCTATGCATCAACTGAAATATCTCTCACTTGTAATTGGAGAACTTTCCCAACTTCCTACATTTTAGTGTATTTTAGTTGTACTTTATACTGTAGTTGTTTAGAACTTATTCTAGAGATGAAGTAGGAATGCTAAAGTTTAAACACCAAAAGAGACCACCAAAACAATGTCATTCAACAATAATAATAGTACCAATAAAATATCATTGGTACTATCACTGATATTCACATACTCACCTTTTTGTCATTATTTAGCCGACCTTTAATTTTATGTTAGCATAATGATGAAGATGTTGAAACTTTTTCTCTTAATTGACTTTTTGCTGCAGTGAGTTCTCTTGAGTTCACCAATAGTTAGAGATTATTTAAGAGACCACGTGGTTGATCAAGCTAAATCACAACACATGCACAAGGTGGCACAAGTGTTAAACACCTTTAAATAACTTTATCAAATTATTTCAACACACACGTCTTCTTATAACCCATGCTATACAGGACAGGGTTCATCATCCTCTCCTCTGTATTCATAAATATGCTTTGTTTCAGTGTTTTGCAAATGTGTAAAAAGTACCTTGCCGTGGGAAGAGGGAGAGCTTGATTGAAGATCTTGGGAACCGATTATGGAAATGACTCCCCTGTATGTTTCATCATTCTGTCTCTTCCTACGACTGACACATCACAAAGAAAAGAAAATCTGTGTGCTGAAGAAAAACAATGCGGCATAGGGATATTTTAAGATGATATCAGATTCTAATTTGTGTGCAATTGTTTAAAGCGAGCCTCCTAGCTCCTCACAGATGGTGTTTTGTGTAACTAAAGGCTGTTAGGTTTCTGCTGATTTTGGTTATGTCGGTTGGCATAAATGCTTCTGCTCAGGTTCAATTGGAGGTTACATTCTGGGGACAGTGATGCCAGATATTGTGAGACAAATAAATGAGCTACCAGTTCTATGAAGACATGCCCAATTGAAGCTACTACAGTATAGGCCGGTGCAATGTGAGTTCATACTTCATAGATCTGCTATCTTCTGCATATTTTACATATAAGTTGGGCAACAAAACTGAACAGAAATCTAACTGTGGGAAATTATTTCTTGACCTTACTAATGCCATTTGGTGTTGTATCTTATACAGTATCTTAAATCTATCACTCAAATTAAACATGGGAGTGTGGAATTTTCAGGTGTTCAGCTACCAAGCTTTGTGTTCCAGTCAATTGTTTCACGGTGAAACGAAAAAATATTTTATACAGTACCATGTCTAAAACCAAATGACTAGTTGATCCATGTCTTGTCGACCCTTTTTGGGTTGAAAATATATAGATACTGTATCATATTGTTGTAGTAAACAATGGCTTCTGCCTAAATAGATGATGCATTGGTCCTTAAACAATGTGGCTGGTTTGATTGTTTCCTAAGTAAAGTAAAATCTTTTTCTCCTTATTCAGTTCAATTCAATTCTACTTAAAATGCTGGGCACTATTTCAGCTAGTGAAGTACTTTATACACATTGTGTTTGACATGATTAGTCATTACACGTGTCACTAGAAATTATCATATTGTTTTTCAATGGGAAGAATCGGTATCAAATTGTTACCAATACTAGTACTTTTGCATTGTATTTATCAATTTTAAGAAGAAAAACACATCATGTGTTCAAATTCAATATCCATCTACGATTCTACGTGAAAGATCAGTTTTTACTTATTTATATCCATTATAATAGTTTTTCCCTTAAAAAACTGCACTATCCACTTTCACACATTTAATAGATCAGAATATATCGTTACACCCATAACCACAAGTACAACAACATGCCTCTTAATGTTTGTTTGTTTTGTTCTTTACAGACCTTATTACCAACCTGGCCAAGGATAGGTTTGGAGCCCTCCAGTCCGAATATCAAAAGGTATGCCTTCAAAATGTGCTGCGTTTGTGTGTGAGCTCAGAATTGATTTTGATCCATTTCTCTATTTTACTGCATTGTTTTGGTGATAAAATGTATTATACGAAGATACAAATTACTATAGCTACAAAAATAGCTATTAGTAATTGCCAGTGTTGGGGAAGTTACTTTTAAAAAGTAAGGGAATTATAGTTATAGTTACTTCCCTGAAAAAGTAACTAGTTACTTTATTCCTTACTAAATTATGAAAGTAAGGGCGTTACTTTACTTTACTTTTTTTTAAACATACAAAAAAGGGGTGTTTTTCTGTAGTATTCGTGCTTACAAGTTTAAAGTGAAATTCTTCCCATTTTCAACATTTTACTGACATTAATATGCCTTAGAGATGTTGTGTGGACAAGATAAAGATCTCCCCATTCTGTGTTTACTAGAAATGGAAACCAAATGGACCCGCAAGGGTCCGTTTGGTTTCATGTTTACACTACAAGTATTGCATCTGGTTAACCAACTTTCCATCATTTAGTGTGAGGACCACCTGGAATCCTCCCCGGACCACCTGTTGAAAACCCCTGCTTTACCAGCAAGAATGTAAAATAGTGTTTATATTTCCACACTGCAAAGGCTCCAGTCACGCTGTCGTCCTCGTATCATTGCGTCTGAGAGCGTATTTTACCGCAGCTCAAATGCTAGTGTGTGCGCAGCAACAACAACACAGCTGGTTGTGTCTATGTGCTAGAGGCCAGAGCCTTTAGTTACGCGAAAACTCTGTTCACTTCATGGGGCCACTTCAATGGCGGCTCATCTATATACACTTCTATTGAATTGGGACAACCGAGGTTACCGGATGCATTTAAGTCTATGGGATCATAAGCATTTTTTCTGCCCCCTCAATGTCGCAGCTGTTCTACTAGATGGCTCTGCTCTGCTCGACGAATAAGACTGGCTCTGATTGGCTTATACTTGTCACGTTACACACATAGATATATTAAAACTAGATCAGGCATCCGGAGGAAACAATGCAAGTGGACGATAGGGGAACTTTCCTTCGGTGCCTTCTCTATTCAATATACTCTGTTAGACTGTGAAGAAGTGAGCTGAAGAAGACAGACAGCACACAGTGCAGCGAGTCCTGCCGCCGGAGTAATGATAGTAATGATGGTACACTAATCATAATGCCGTTATGAATTTGAGAAATGTAAGGAGTTACGTTAGAAGTTACTGAAAAAAGTAATCCCTTACTGTAAGGGCGTTACTTGTAAGGGCGTTATTCACAACACTGGTAATTGCTACTCTGTATAGATTGTACTATATGCAGCTTGCTTCAGAAGCAGGTGGGCACAGTGGTACAGCTACCGGTAGAAGTTCCTGGACTCGCTTCCCACTAGGGGAGCTGTAGGTGCTGGTGGCGTGTCTTCTATAGATTAACTGTAACAAGAGTGGTGACAGGCTTTGATTTCGTCGCCTCATGCGACACGGATGAAACATTACAAAATCGTGGGGTTGAAAAAAGGAAGAATAAGCAGTGTATATATATGTGTATATATATATATATATATATATATATATATATATATATATATATATATATATATATATATTATATATATATATATATATATATATATATATATATATATATATAAATACAAAGGTGAGAGCATGAAATGTTCTCCCGGTATGAAGCAAAGGTGTGAACATGCATTGAGATGGTGACAGACTGTGAGACTTGATAAGTCATGTTTTATGTTTTATTTCTGTTTGAACTCAAATTACCACCATTTTACTTTATGTTTTTAATTACAGTTTGTACTTTGAAGTTCTGTAACTCTCTTAGACAGCACACACCTACCTTTAAATAAACCTACGGCAGGCTGAGAGAGTTGTTAGTGGATGAAGAAATGACAGAGCACAGTGCATGAGAGCTTATATGCTTATATGTATTTTTGTCTTCTCTGTGTGCACTGCTGTAATAATCCATGCAGTGGTATCTGGTAGGCTTGTAACGATTCACTCAACTCAACTCACAATATGATTCAAAACATTTTTTAAAATATTTCTTTCACACAAATTCAGTAATTGCTTCTGTTTTATAATACTGTTTTTGTCTCTTTCAATGCAGTAGCAAATTCTCTTACAAAGATCCTCATTTTTGCCCCTGGCTGTTTGCATCACATTGAATCAATTAAAATTCCCAGATAGCAAAATGCATTGATTCAACCAAAATTCAACGTTGAATCAATGCATTTTGCATTGATTCAACCAAAATTCAACGTTGAATCAATTCCTTTTGCTATCTGGGTTGTCAACAGTGACTGTCGAATTTAATTGATTTGCAGAATACAGTTAATCGTTACATGCCTAGTATGCAGGCATGCATGTCGGACTGAGTTCATTCGTTCTTTTGTTTTGTTTATTTCATCCATACTGTGGTGTTTTTGAATCTTTTTTTCTGATTTTTGCTCTTCCTTTGACTCTGCATTGCGTTTGTTTTCTGCATGCCCTCTCCATCTGATCTGATCTGATCTGCCCTCACACACAGCCAGAGAACATAGTGCTGAGCCTACAGGTAAAGTCTTGTTCATATGACCTCCAATAGACCCAGTCATATAACCATCATCTTTAACCATCATCCTCTAGTGTCCTAATCACAGTCTCCCTTCCTATGTCAATACTCCCACCTGCCTCCTAGAATGCCCCGTGCAGCCATTATACCGGTACTGTGTATGCTGTGTTTCACACAGTGTGATTGCACTAAATGGATACGTGTACTGCATACACTTTGATGAACTGTAATTGCTGTTATTGGGGAATATTTGCCAAAATGTTTCTGTGCAAGCAGTTTGTTTTTGATTAGAAAAATACAAATACAAATTTGAATTAATTCTAACACTGAGATTAAATTACATGTTTTAATATGAAACCTATTCAAATTAACACCGTGTATACATTTTTACCAGAAATCTGCCCAGATTGCCTGGATCTGACAATTTTAGTGTACCTTTTTTTTAAATAACACTTTTCACTTCCCATGGGAACAGGTAGTTTGAGGGATACCAGTAATGCTCCTGTAACTTCTCTCTTCTGTGTGTTTGTTATGTGTTCAGATATTGTACTGTGACTAACAGCTTTTCTTATTGTCCATAACATTCACCAGAGATTGGTTGTTGTAGCAGATTTACAAGCTTTGTGTTGAATCACATCGCATTTCTTGTGGTTGTGGATCTGCTGCTTTTGTCTGGTGCTGTAGTATGATCAAGTATGCTGCAAATTTATGAAAAAACAAACAAACAAACAAAAAAAAAAAAAAGTTTGATGCTCTTTGTGAGATGAGAACAAAACAGCAGTAAATCTGAAAGCAAGACAGTGGAAGCACAAGGCATCATAATGAGCCAAACGTGAGTTTCTAGTCACTATGACAACAGCAAGGCACAAGTTACACAGTAGGACGTATTCAAGATGTTCTGGCTTTTGGAAGAACGCAATAAAAATGTAATCAGAATGTCAATGGCGGCAGGCAAAGCATTATAAAACTGATTTGATGTTTTTTGTACCCCAGGAGTATAGCTCTGCTCCTGTACTGGTGCAAACATGGTTATGACACAGTGTGAGCTTCCATTATACAACATACCTGATTTATAGAGTGTGTCACATCGTGCTACATTGTGAGCTTGTGGATCAACTTTCCTTGCCACTGATGCACAAAGTATAATACAGGTATATCAGTATACCAGGCTTCCAATTATCCTGTTTATGTTGGAGATCAATGTGTAAATCTGTGCTTCTAGCTCTCTAGCTCTCTGGTACTCTGGTAAAGAATGCATTGATTATGTCTTTCATGCCAAGCCAAACTGAACAACATAATCAGAAAAAAGAAACATACCGTACTTTGCCTTTTTAATTTGTTTGTAAATGGATAGAATCACAGTGGGTTGACAAGAAATGGGGAGAGAGATGGGGTCGGGGTGACATGCAGTAAACGCCGTCAGGATTGGGAGTTGTACCCACGGCACACTGCCAGACTGGACCACCAGCCAAGGTGCCCAGACTGCTGAGCCACAGTCCAGGCCTCCTCAGCTGCATTTCCGGCTAATATCCACTCCATGCTCTGTTGAAATGAATCAACAGAGCATGCACATGCACACACGCACACACAGCGGCGAGAGGCTCATGCATTTAGATCACTGACACTTACACACACATACACACTTGATCTTTGGTGTGCTGATGCGCCAAGTATTCTCTCTGTAATGTAATTTCCATGAAACTGACCTGAGCCAATGATTTATATGTGATTTACATCTCTCACAGAGATGATACTAAAAGCACTACAGTAGATGCCTTCTTTTGCTACATTATAAGGAACACCATGTAATATCAGATTTGGACAACTTGTCATGCCAACTTGTCATGCCAACTTGTCATGCCAAAATCTAACATTACATTGTATGTTATTGTTAACTTATAGATAAATTAAAAACACAAATCAACAAGAAATAATACCGTAATCTGTAAATCATCTAGAGAAGCAATCATATGTTAACTGTATACCAGCAGTTAATAACACCAGCATAAGTTTAAGACGTATAACATGATTTAAAACTGGACTGGTGAGAGTCCTATTGAGCCAAACAGCGGCTTACATCCCATTGCTGCATTGTAACGTTTGCACAAAGATTTGTTCAAATAAATAGGAAGTGGTGATGCACATCAGGAATGAGAGAGGGGCCAGGGAGAGAGAGAGACTGAGCGGATCCATTCACTGTGTGTGGTGATGATAGCATAGCCCAGCTTTGATCCCCATCCACAAGTAGAAACCACTAAACATTGTTATGACAACCTACACTACAGTATACATATGCCATGGGAATGACCAATCCTCCTTTTCAATCTCACCAATTTCCAAAGCCCCTGCCGAGCTGGTTCAGACATGAGAAGATTAAGGGAGTGTGTGTATGTACCGTAGGGGTGTGTGTGTGTGTGTGTGTGTGTGTGCGTGCGTGTGCGTGTCACAAAGTGACAAAAGGAGGTGTCACATGCTCCTGAGAACCTGCCACAAACTGACTGCGGTTGAGCTCTCTGGGTATGGGGAATTTTATGTAATATTTTATGAGACTGGGGGCCTTTGGAATTCTCGCCGAGTCATGTGGGATGTTTCTCGCGTTCAATCAAAGTCACAGATTATCTGAGCTCTGATGAATAATGGATACCAGTGGTGCACTCAACACTGCTGTAGAATAGATCTAACACCAAAGCTGTCAGCCGCTGACAATAATCCTTTTTGTTTTTGTAGACCATTTCTCTTTGTATCTTTTTCTTTAGTGAGCAAAGTAAATGAGAGGGAATTTCTGAATAGGACATAGTGTAAGGTAGGCACTCTTAATCGACCTTTATCCAGCACAGGAACCACAGAGAATGATGACACTTAGGAACTAATTTTATTTACTGAAAGCTAGTTCATTTCCATTCCCAGTTTTGTTGAACCAATGTTTAAAGCTGTGTTGTTATGATTTGTTTTAAAACCTTTACTTTTCAAATAAGGTTGGCAAAATAGGCCTGTGCTTCAGTCTACATGTTTTCGGGGCACTGACATTAGTAGACTTAACTGTATCATGTATACACCTGTTCTGTGTAATGGACCAGAATAAATAACTAGCTACAGTATAACTAACCAGAATCACTGCTTTCAACCCCTCAGTAATGTGTTCAGAATAATCAGGTTAAACCATAATGGCTGGTATTCTCAAACGATATTGGGTAGCCAGGTATGGTGTAAGTCTTCTCATTGGCTGCATGGCAGCAAATTAGGTCTGGGGCCTTGTGTGTAGGCCAAAAGCCTGTACCACCAGACCTGGGCCTGGGCTTACCAAATAATTACCCAGAATAATTAAAACCTGCAATTCAAAAAGTCCAGAAATCATCTAACCGCCCAATTAAAAATGTTACTGTACTCCCCTGGTTTGTTCATCATGAGTTGAAGCTCTTGATGGCTGGTTTTAATTATTATGAGTAATTATTTGGTAAGCCCAGGCTGATGGTACAGGCTTTTGGCCTACATACAAGGCTCCAGACCTGATTTGCTGCCATGCAGCCAATGAGCACGGCCCCAGACCTGATTTGCTGCCGTGCAGCCAATGAGAAGACTTACACCATACCTGGCTACACTATAGCGTTCGAGAATATCAGCCAATGCCTATTAATTTTACACACTGCTACTCTAACCTCCACCATGTCTCTGACCTTTCTTCAGCCTGCTAGCCTATCATCTTACTGTCCAAGCTCATAGTATGCCGTAAGGTCAATACTTTGTTTTTCAACAAATGTCTCTTGACAAAACGGCTGCGTGTTCCAAAAATACCTTTGGCCGGGTGAAAATAAAGTAATTTATCTGGAGCAGCACTCCAACGAAGCGTGCAACAAAGCAGGAAATAGCTTTTACTCATTGTCAAGACTTATCACCGAAACTGTCCATGAACTGTGCAATATTACTTTTCATGGTTCTGGTAGTGTGTGTTTCACTTGTTTCAAAGACGCAATATACTGTACCGTAGTTTGTTGATATAGTTTGCAACAGCAACAATTATATTTTCAAGTGGATGTAGTTGTGTACTGTACTGTATAGAATTATGATATCGTCAGATGTCATCAGAGTTGTTTTGGGTTACATTATCTTGAAACGAGTAAATAATGGTTTAATACAGATAAAAAATAGGTGGTTAGTAGCATTATTTTGATTTTACGATAAAACCAGAATGCTTTGGCTAGTAGAAGGTTGAAGGTAGAAGGGCTTGTTGGTCCTCAAGGCACAATGCCATACTACCGTACAGTACAGTATATTGCATAGGGGTGACTGTATATTTTAGTTGAATAGTCTCTAGTCTGTTCCGAAGTGCCCCATGCATTATTTTCTTTGATTATTTTTGTTACATTATTCAATGTCACAGTGAATATTGACATAGACTATTCTGCAGGCTTTGCAACAATATCTGATCATTTACAAATCGATGTGTCTTTTCGATAGATGTTTTCTAATTGTCCTGTTTCGCTTGTGCTATTACAAAGGACCCAAACCAGAAAACAACACTTTCTAGAAGGGTTCGACCGGTAGACCCGATCATGCAGGCCAGTTTGGAATGAAAACCAGGCTTTACTCCTTGTGGAAAACCTGGGGACACGAGGTCAATCCAATTGCTCGCTTCTCTTCTTGCTTCCGTACACCCTGCCTCTCCCAATCTAAAAATCCTGTTGTTTTTATGCTCTTTTATCTTTCTCCTCTCTCCATCCCAATACTTCCCCCTCCTCTTCTCCTCTTTGACCCATTCCCCTATTCTCCTTTTAATCTCATTTCTCCTGCTCTCCCTTTAGGCCATCTACTATGAGATAGGCTTCCTGGTGTGCGCGGTGCTGGGGCTGCTGTTCGCTGTAATCTTGCCTGTCGTGGGGCTGTTCTTCTGCATGTGTCGCTGCTGCGACAACTGCGGCGGCGAGATGCACCAGCGGCAGCGCAAGAACGCCGACTGCCAGCGCGGCCTGCTGGGCACACTGCTCTTTGCCACCTCCCTGCTGATCACGTGAGTTAAAGCACGCACACGGAAACATGCGCAACATGCATTTGTGTCCTCAAACACGCATGTGTATTCTATTTGTGTGTGTGGGTGCTGTTGGAAACACACACACACACAACCAATCACCAACCTACTGTATGCTCCCATCCCCCCATTGTGCTCGCTATATATAGTAAAGTCATAGAGTAGGCGCAGTACAGTATGTGGCAACAACCTTCATACATCAGAGACAACGCACGTTTCCACGCATCACATTATTTTTGGGGGGTTCTAGGCATCGTAATATGCTGTTAGACAGCAGTTCTCAAAGTGTGGGGCCATGAGGTCTCCCAGTCAGGGGTCCTTGAAGGTTTTCCGGTGCAGGGGGTCCCAGCTAAATGTGTTACAGTAATATAGCATCAAAAGCAGTTTAACTACAAATGCACTGTAATCCTACACCCACTTACTGTTGGTTATTTCAAAATAATCTGACGTTTAGTGAGCCAATCTACAAGCTCACTACACGTCACAGTGCATTGAGTACAACACATGTTGAGCTTGTCGGAGGGAGTCCCTGGTCCACAGTCAGATGCATAATTAGGATATGAAACAACCACTGTTGTAGAGGATTATTTTCTTAACAATGTTGTGAAAAAGCAATGATGACATGACAACAGCCATGTCTATGCTGTGCATCCGTCCCTCTTGTTTTTCCTGCTTTAACATTAGCCAGTGCTATCAGGGTCTCCGCTCCACACTGCAGTATTTACATACAGGTGTGTCTATGGTTGCAGAGTGCGCTCTGGGTGCAGACGTCCATGTAATGACTGCTCATCGTATGACTGCCACTTGACAAAAAATAATAAGATTTTCAACCGTTTTTTAAATAAGTGGAGCGGTGCAGGTGCAGAAGATTTAAGCTCGCTTCCACTGTTCTACGGTCTGCCCTTTTACAAATTCACTCCATCACCTCACTCTGTCCTCGGCCCCATTAAAAGGCCATTACTCAGAGGAGCCGGGCTTCGGCAAACTCAATCCCACACAATGTCCACATGTTTTATGGACTCTCACAAGTGCTCCAGCCACAGAGGAGGGATTTCTGAAGGGCTAAACGCCATCCATGCCTCCCAACCCCCAGGTCCAGTCCCTAGATCCTAGACAGGAGTGGTACTTTAGCTTGACACCCTGTGCTGTCAGGTCTTTATCGGTCAGATGGTGTTTATTAGAAATTCCACAGCAATATCCTAGAAGCCCAGACCGCTGATGGCCTGTGAGCCTCTGCTTTACATTGCTTGTTATTAAATCTCCCTCGGCAACTGGGCCCAGACACATGCAGGACACTGCAGCACTTGTAACGAAGCAATTACAGGGCAAGACGAAAGATGAGCAGGAGAGCCCCAGTCCGATCCCAGGAAGGTTTGATTTTCACACCCCTGCGGTCAGCGCCTGACAGCTCAGACTTCCCAGGATGACATGTGCTTTCAGACAATGAGACGGGGGTGGTATTTATATTTCAGAGGAATGAGGAGATTGTATTGAAAATGCAGGGTTGGTAGAACTAGAAGGGAGGACAACAAAACGCTAGCTGTGGATGAGGGACAACAAGGAAACAGTTTTGAATTAAAGTTGGTTTTGATTCACAAAGAAATATCTCAGGGGACGCTTGTCTCTCATGAGCACCACATAGCCATCTCTGGGGCATCACAGTACCCGCCTGGTCTAGTAACCAGAAGAATCTGCCAGACTTGTACAGTACGTGTCTGGCATAGTGTTTAATAGCTCTTACATGATGTCAAAAAAGCTGTGCATACCAGATGGAACTGTATTTTTATGTAAAAGGAAAAGGATTGGCTGTCATTGATATATTCAGTGGTGGAAACTTCTCACTTGCAGTACTGCAATATAGAAAAATTACTAGTAGTGGTATCAGAATTTACTTAAAGGACCAAAAGTAAACATTTTCTCTATGCAGAATGTTCTGTTTCAAGTTTTCAAGAATGTGTGCCTGTATAATTTCACTATACAGTAGATTACATGACTACAGTATATATGTGACAAAATAAGTGTTTATGCACTCATTGCACTGCCATGTATAAAACCAGCTGACTGCAATTTTGTCTTCTTTATATTTAGTTTTCACTGTCATTTACATGTAGAGTGTAATTCATTAGCTAGGGGTTAATTGACCTATTTGAAAAATATATGCATTTCAAAAATGCATGCAAGTCAGTGAGACGATAATATTCTCACTGACTTTCATGTACATGGATTTTTGTCGAAGCATTCTTTACTTGAACCCCCGAAAAGCTTATTTGTCAAGTATTAGGCCTATAGGGTACACAGTGACACATACCACATAGTGGTAGGCAGGGTATTTTAAGAATTTGTTGACTTTGATGATAAAAAACAGTCATGTGAATTTGACTGATGGTTTGTCTCCAGCACCACACATACAGGACGGTAGACTGCCTGACCTACGATTGAACTGTGCCAGTGCCTTCTTTCCACCCTCCCCTGTTACTCCCCATTGAACTAACTGAACTTCACTCTGCAAAGAAGAATTCAGAGGATAATATTGGGCTTAAAAAGTACACTACTATGTACATCCCACCACAGACTCTGATGGTGCAATGGTGTTGTTTCATTCCCAATCAAAATTGTAAACCCTCTTTTTGAAGGAGGCCTCTTGACTTCAATGGGCACCACTCACTTCACACAAGTGTTATTTTTCCCCTTAATGAACGTGTTACGTATTAACGTCATCCATACTCATAGACGCTTTTCAGAGTACACATGGAAATACGGCAATACGGCATTGTGCCTTCCAGCCATTGTAAAGCCACACTCCGCCTCATTAAAAAGAATAGCGGGGGAGCCTATTTTTGTCCCGCAGAAAAGGGCTCTGATTCGTCGTAGCCCCCACGCAGACTTATAATGATAAGATGACAGTGAGAAGATCCCTCTCTTTGTTACAGCTGAGAGAAGAGACCCCTGCCTCATGCTATTACCCAGCATGCATTTCACTCGGTCTATTTCAGTCTCTGAAGTGTCTAAGGCTATTAGCACAAAGGGGTCCTTACAATATGGGCTGAAGTGAAGTAATACTAATCATTTGGGCAGAAGTAATAATGCTACTCGGAGGGCTGTCTCAGTGACAGGACAGCCGGCACCATGAGTCATGGCAGTGCACGTATGCTAGTACTATTTACTGTTTGGTATAACGGCGAGTGAGTGTGTGTGTGTAATTTTTAATTACGATGGTGTGTGTTTTAGCTGTTGCGATTACATAGATTACATGTTAGAGCTTGAATTTGTGCAATACAGTATAACAGCATGCGACTCAAATCAAATGTGACTCACTTAAAGTTAATGGAGGCAGGCTTCCACCAGTGGCCTGCCTTCCAGCAGAGTGCTGACTCGGCCATGGCATCAGGAACGGAAGATGCCACTCGGGTAGAGATCTTGTATCTCCATGTTTCAGATACAACGTACATACAAAGTGTGCCCGTCCGTCTGTCCGTCTATCCGTCTGTGCGTGCGTGTGTGCAGATTAGAGGACTCAACGGGAATGAAAATTGAGGCCCGGCCCTAACTGATTGGGCCGACAGCTCGGCCCGGGCGACTATTTAGCATATTTTTTAGGCCCGACCCTGACCTACAATGGTGAGTCGGGCCTGGTTAGGTTTGGTTAGAATTTGAGCAGTCTACACAGAGTAAAAGTGAAAATACCAATCAGCACCATCTTCATAAGAGGTAAATGCACAGACAGACAGAACAGAACTATTTTTTATCACATTTATCATTTTCATGGAGCCCTAGGCCCGATTCGAATGTACCATTCTTCCTGGTGTTTCCTGTGCACCAACTTCAGGGAGTCATTGCATGCAGGGCTATTGTAGAGTGTGATTCTTAACACTGTGATGAGCATTAACTCAGTCTGTCAGTGAAGAATCCACCATGACTGACCGTATACATGTCACCGGGACTGGACATGACCTGCTAATGCAAGGCCCGAGGGAGGCAGAGAGAGCAAAGCACCCATCCAAGTGGAACAGGACTCATTCTCACAAAGACTGTTGATTTATTGCTGGCATAGACTCAAGTATGTCCTGTATATATGCTCTCGAACAATGCATTTAGAATCTACCAGTGTCTGGCTGGTGTATGAAAGAAGTGAGATATTAGATTAAATTGATGCACCGTACTGTTACTTTGTTCAAGTATAGGTGACAATTATTATTAGTAGTAGGATTATTAGTATTATTATTGAGCTCTGAACAACCAATGGATTGTGTTCCATTTGGGGTCCAGTCCAAATGAAAAGTTAAGCCGTCCATTTTCAACAAGGCTTGCAGCGTCCAAAATGTAAAATCAAAGACATGTTCAGTACAATACTTACATTTTATGTTACTGTAGATTTGATTTAAGGGGCTTCCAGACGGCAACGATAAACGCCGGCGTTATCGTCGGGCGAGTTTCTTTGCCGACATAAGGAAAATCGCGCCGTCGATAAACGCCGAGCGTTTTATGTCGGGAGGGGAGGGGGGCTGGCTCCGGTGAAGCAGGCTACCTGATCATGATCACACTGAATTTACAATTCATTTACAATGAATTAATGACTCACCTATAATGATGGCTAGAGGTTGATATTTGAACGTAGACTATAATTATTCCAAGGTGTGTAGGCTAAAATAAGATGGGCAGCATCCAGCACGGTTTAAATATGTTGTATAATAAACTCTGCAGGCTAAAAGCATGTAACCAACTAACCAACATCAACATGCTTCACTTTGTCATATAGCGTGGCCGTGACAAACTCACAACACGTCGGGCAAAAATGCGTTGTAAACATTAGAACGTTAGAGCAGAATTGCCACAACTCACGTCATGGCTCGGCACAGGGCCGGATCTAGAGGTGGCATGGGTGGGCAGGGGTTTAGCTTTGGGGTCTGTGGGGCTAAAATATCCTCAAATGGTGTTCCGGACCGTGACTCAAAGGCCGAATGGGCCCTGGTATCAAAAATGTTCAAAAGCACTGCTCCTTATGAAAAACTTTAGAGTTGCCCACCCTGCCATTCTTCCAGCCCACCCTAGTAGGGCTGGCTATATCCGGCCCTGGCTCGGCTGCGCCAAATGATTAGGGAATCCACTCCTTCCTGGAACAGAAACGGCACTGTGCAGGTCTACTGGTAGAGGGTCCTCACTCCTCAATGTTTGTTTGCTATAAATCGCCAAGCGTTTTACAAAAAGTTCACTGGAATTGAACTTGAATTGAACTCGCGCGCGTGCTCGTTTCGTGCACGCGCGCGCGGCAAAAATCAGTGACGCCGGGCGGAAAACGACCGGCGTTAAACGCTCTCTTGAACGCTGGTCGATTTTTGAACTTTTGTGCTAAAAAAACGCCGGCCCCATTGAGAATGAATTAGAGTGGGCGATTTATTCCTCGCCGTCTGTAAGCCCCTTTACTCTACAAAAATTATAGTATAGTAGGCCAGTAATTTTAGCTCATGTTTTACCTAAAATTGGAATAAATTGTAACATGGGATTTTTCTTCACAGATCATTTCTTTGAGGTCTCCAGAACAACATATTAAAAGTCCCGAAAAATCCCAGTTGCGCAAATATGTTTAATTTCATAAAGTAATAAAATACATAGGCTCCAATGGAGCCCCCTTCCTATACAAACCCATTATAACTTAAAACTCCATTTTAACCATGATGGATTATTCAAAAACAACCCATCTTTTTTCTGGTGACTGATATTGTCCTCCTAATATGTGAGAGGGCAGTGGAATTTCATTTACAGGTTTCATTTATTTTTTTAAAAAATATTCATTTCGGTGGGCATACCCAGATATGGAGGCAGCTACATTTTCCAAAACAATATTTAAAAAATAACTGAAACCTGTGAATGAAATAATCCGAATAATCCGTCATGGTTAAAATGGAGTTTTAAGTTATAATGGGTAAATGTAGCTGCCTCCATATATGGTTATGCCCACCGAAATGAATATTTTTGGGAACTGTTACACACTGTAAAAATGGTAATAACACAATATTACCACATTATTACCATTTCGACAGCGCATACCAGTTCCCACTAATATCCATCAACTTCACATAACCATTGAAGAGGAGTGGAGCAACATTCCACAGGCCACAATTGACAATCTGATAAACTCTATGCGAAGAAGATGTGTTGCACTGCATGAGGCAAATGGTGGTCACACCAGATACTGACTGGTTCGGAGGCCCATACACCCAATAAGGCAAAAGAAAATTGCACATTTCAGGGTGTCTTTTTGTTGTGGAGAGTCTGGGGTACACCTGTGCACTAATCATGATGTCACACCTGCATCTTAATGTGGCACACCTGTGAGGTGGGATGGATTATCTTAACAAAGCAGAAGTGCTCAATATCACACATTTAGGCAAATTTGTGAACAGCGTTTGAGAGAAATGGTTATATTGTATATCTGGAATGAATTTTAGGGCTTTAAGTCCATCCCCTGAAAAATGGGAGCAAAAACAAAAGTGTTGCGTTTATATTTTTGTTGAGTCTATTTCATATAAAATACAAAATCATAAAAACATGTTTCATGCATGAGGCGCAAGCCCCTTCAACCCGATTTAACCATGATTTACATATAGCTCTTGTTGTAAACTAAATGGTTGTACATTTTTTGGTGGTTTGGTTGTAGTGGCGACTGTGGCTCAAGAGGCAGAGCAGGTCGTCCAATGAATGAGTCAGTGCTTTAATGCCGATAACACGTCTCTATATGTAACCTAATATGATGGCTGTTTGAGATCAATCAATCAGTTAATTAATGCATATAAATGGCACTCTGGACCAAATGGGCGCTACAGGCTGGTAAAATGGCACATAAGGAGCTAAACACATTTTTTTATTGTCTAAATTTTATTCATGAAATGATTTTGAAAATTTCTTGACTTTCATTTAACATATATAATATTATGTTAAAAAGAAATTCAAATTAATTTCATGTAAAGGAAATTAAGGGAAGGCTATACACAAAAGTGGTCTAAATGAATCGGGCGTAATTCTACCTGATAATCAAATAATACAAAAAAAAAAAAGATCAGTTGGCAAGATGATCACTGGCTGCAGTCCTACTGTAATTGTCAATGGGATTACGATGTTCATCCTGAGAGTGAGAGAACAGTTGGCTTGTTGCAGAGGTGGTGGATCGGCCACTCAGTCAGCACACTGTCCTGACCTACTACAGAGTAGCGGCCCGGCTGAATGCAGGCCATTGTTAGCGTTGGCAAGTAAGCTATGGACCCACCAGACCATGTAACAGTACCCAGCCTCCAGGTTTGGTGGCCTAGATTCTGGGGGAGGGGGGCCTCTCTGGCTTGGACGCTGGAGGTATTGTGTGGGTTTTCATGCTCCATGTTGTGGCCTTTCATTCAAAAATCCTCAAAGTTGTCAGAGCAACCTGAAATGGATTTTCAGTAGTGGAACAATCACATTAATGATGTGTAGATCTTGATGAGCCGGTCATTTTGAAAGCAGCTCTCAAGTCAAAAAAGTGTGGGCACCCCTGGTCTAGATCAGCAGTCTTCAATGTTTTTCAGGCCAAGGAGGACCCTTTAGCAGAGAGAGAGAGAGAGAGAGAGGTGAAGCAGGGATCACATATTGGACTCATTCATTTTACGGTAGATGTGTCTTTTCAGACATTTAACCACTTAAAACCTCAATACTTTGTAAACCTGGCTTGGTACTTGGTTTGCTTGAGCTTGTTGTGAGCTTGTAGATCTCTTATTTTGGGTTAATGTTACCCCCGGACTTGGGATGCGTGGGACCGTGGGTTCAAGTAGTTAATATTAAAATTAAAAAAAGAAAGTCTCTATTGCACAAAGATTTGGCAGCCCCGCTTAGGTATCACCGGGGACCCCCTGTTTAAGTCCCCTGGCCTGGACTCTAGCCTGGGAGAGGCTCAGGACAGGGAGCATTATTTCTCTGAGAATTAATGAATATACTGAATCACAAGCATCACCAATGAGCAGACAGATCTTGATCTAAATTATCGAGTTCTTTCTGGAAGTAGAGTATGTTGTTGTGATGGATCTGCTGTAGAGGGAACTCCCTTGGGCACAACAGCCTGCAGCCACAGGCTCCTAACTCTATCTATTGTAGCTGAGCAAATCAATTGTCAGCTACAGATGAAAGAAAGCACTCTGTCCTTCTCAACTATTTTGGCCTGAGCCAAAATAGTTCAGTCAGGACAACTGAAGAAGTTGGAATATATTTATTGAATATAAATTAGCAATATATTTATTTTGGTTTGGCGATAGATTAGATCTGCTTTTAAGGTACATGGATGAAGTGCAACAGTCCCGGGACTCGAATCACCGTACCTAAACAGCGGATACAAAACAGCAGGTGGTAGCTGGGGTGGAGGTGGTTGCACAGCAAAAGCTTAGTATACAGTAGCAGAGCATAAAGCAGCAACATGCAAGCAAGCAGGATGAGCATTGCAAACATCCAGTTTAAGTAGGCAGTAAGAAGATGAAGCGATTGTGTGATTGGCTGAGTGGATCATGTGAAAATGAACGTGATTCTGCGCAATAGGAGGGTCTGCAGCGACTGCACTGAGGTTTCCAGACTGAACTTGCACTGCGCATCGCTGTGAAAAGCGTACTGCTCAATCATCTCAACACAGAGCCCAACTACAGTATATTTTACATCATCTTGTGCACTTTCTTCTAAATACTTGTACTTCATGTGATGAGAAAAACAAAACAACTTTTCACACAAATTTTCAAAGTTTGCACTTGGTGGGTCTTTCTTATACCTATTGGCCAAGGTATGTCATACAAGTGCTAGTTCCTCCTGCATCTTGCTCACGTCCTGACAGCTCCTCCACAGAGTGGCACAGACTCATCAAATCCTGTAAACCGAAGACACTGTTTCCACTGCTACCCATAGATCTGTGGAGCTGACCTGTTATGACATTCCATAATTGATCTGACCTCGTCATACCCTCAAGACACACTCCATATACTGGTAATGACTTCTTGCCCTCAGCCGTCTTACTGGCTATAGTCTACGGTTGTATATTAAAAAAAACAGTGTAACATGTAACTGTTATAAAGAACAACTACAGTAGCTACTCGTAGCTTCTCAATGAGCCCTTGTTTCACGGCAGATTTCCATTTGGGAGAGGGAGAGACAGAGAGAAAGAGAGAGAGAGAGAGAGAGAGAGAGAGAAAGAGAGAGAGAGAGAGAAAGAGCAAACAGAGCTTTGTGCGTGTGTGAGACAGAAAAAGACGACAGCTGAGAGTGTGATTGTTAGATGTGTTTGCATGCAGTGTGTCTGTATGTGAGAAAGGGGACAGAAAAAGCTCACAATAGGCTTTTTGTTGTGCGATGGCCATGTTGCCTCTGTGCCCTGATGGGATGGCTCCACTCCAGTGTGTGTCTGCCCGGCCGTGGGGCCCACACACTTCTCCAAGAAGTCCCATAACTGCTCGGGTGTTGTAGTGCTCCCTCTGAAAATCGCAGATCTACAACATCACGCAGCAGTAACCTGCTTTTTTCAGCCTGCAATCAAGTGTAAAATCGTCAGCACCAAAACACATTTTTGTCAACAGACAAACTTTTCGGATGATTCAAATATGACTGAAACTCTAAGCTAAGTACAACTGTGCTGTCATGATGAACACTGCTATAGTCCCATCTCTATCTTGCAGCATACTGTAGTCCTTGGTGGCCTTTGCAAAGATAATGGTTAGACACATAATCATTACACTCTCTGAAATCTCATATCTCTTTCACACACATCCACTCTTCAAACTACAGGATCACACAAACAGTAAAACAATAGCGTAAACCACAAGTTCACACAAGTTGACAGAACACACTTTTTAAAGGACCAAGCAGTCCACGAAGTGGACTTGGTCCCTTCTTGTTTTTGTCTTTTTTTCCTCTTTCTCCTCCTTCCGCCAAAAATAGCTGTTCTGGCTGAACTGTGCAGTTGGTTTTTGTGAAAATTGGTAATCTGGTAGAGGGTGATGCGAGACGTTGATGATGCGAAGCCCATGACCACTGGCCAAATAGGGCGCTATAACACTCAACTGAAAATGCAAACTTTGAACACTCATGAACCGTTTGACTGTCAGAAATGTAACTTATATTCACTTATGCATCTCCTTATGCCAAACAACTTTTGTATTCTGACTTTTGACCTCTGACCTTTAGATGAACCGCCATCTTGAATTATATGTAAAACAGTTAAAATGCCTCTTCTCCTATAGAATTTAGTTTTTAGTGAAAAAAATTATGTTTTTACGAGCCAATGAAAATTGCAACGTAATCTGCTTATGAGATTTTACAGTTTGGTAGAGGGGGATGCCAAATAGCACTAAAACCAGTCTGACTGCAATTGCTCAAATGGGGGCGCTATAGCAGTTCATTGAAACTGAAACATTTGAATAAGCATAACTCCTCGTTTGGCCAAAAATCATGGGACTTGTTTCTACGCGTTCCTTGACTCATGTGGAACACATCTGTAACTTTGACTATTAAGCTCCACCCCAGAGTGTCCGCCATTTTAAGCAGTTTGAAAAATGCTTATGCCTGATTTTCTGCCTGGATTTTTGATCAATTTGCATGACACCTGCTACATGAAAACTTTGGCCCCATCCGGACAAAAGTTCAGAAGCAAATTTGTTTTCATCAAAAAATTACGTTTTTATAAGCCAATGAAAATTGCTGGTTTATGAATATTCTTATTCTGCTTGTTTCTCTCTGGCAACACTGAGGCAAGTACATTGTGTCAGATTGTCTGAGAGGAATAAGCATGTGGAACTTTCTCCTTGACTAATGAGAAACAATTGTGTCACTTTGACCACTTTGACCACTAAGCTCCACCCTCGGATTGCTGAATTGTGCATATTGTTCAAATTTCTTACTGCTTGATGCTGTCTTGTGGGTTGTTTCATTGTTACCAACAATTCAGAAACTTATTGTGCTTGGATAGCTCAGTCAGTAGAGCGCCAGACTTCGGAACAAAACGTTGTGGTTTCAAGTCCTGCGACTGACAATGCAATGTGTGAGTCAGTCAGGGCTGGGTTCAAAAACCCTCACCTGCTCCAACAATTACCTGATGTATTTATCATGTTCAGGCTCCCATTTTTCTATGGCTTATTTGTGCATATTGTTATTGACTCCTTATTGCTGCTTGCTTGGTCCCATCTTATCACTGCTTGCAGTTATATTTGTCATTTTCTGTTCTTTTGGATTTTCAGCAAAAGTGAAAATGTTTAGATCTGTCAGTGGGGTTTATAAATATTTGATCAATGAAAAGCATTAACTAGAGCTTTTGTCTAAAATATACAGTAACTACATGGGATGTATTATTATTATTATTATTATTTATTTAATTTATTTTTATTTTTTAACCCCCTCAAGTTCCTGAGAAGTAACCATTTTGGACATATGAGGTATCCACCCACCAGTCATACTTTTTAATGTACAGTAAAGTCAGCTTGGTTGGTCTGTGCGTGTCAAAACTAAAAACCCAAACCTTAGCATCAGCAACACTCTGTGAATGATGCCTCTATCTGTGTAACACACCTGTGAGTGTGAATCTTGCACTCTGCTTGTCCTGCACACACCCCTAGACACACTCACACCAAAACACACTTACATAATGAAATTAGATGCACACACACACACACACACACACGCACGCACGCACGCACGCACGCACACACACACACACACACACACACACACACACACACACACACACACACACACACACACACACACACACACACACACACACACACACACACACACACACACACACACTTTGTCACTGCTATACTGTTATACTAGAAGTAAAATCAAATGACAAAGATTATTTAAAAGGATGAACCGACTCAAGAAGCAAAACAAGTAGACAATACAAACATCGAATAAGAAGTTAGTAATGGGTGATGCATCCAAGCATAATTGTGTTTGTTGTGGTGCTGTCAGATATACAGTAGCAAATCTAGAATCTTACAGCATTGAATGTCCATTTCATAATCGATTTAATTGATTCCTCTGATTAACTGTTCCACCTTCTGCCCCCCCTTACAATGAACTGCACAAACAAGCGTACTTAAACCTTGTTACATGATTCATCTTCCATTGATCTGCGCTTTCCAAAGCCCCAATGGTGCCTGAGTCATTCCTATTGTTATTCCTGTCTGTGCGTCATCTGACATAATTCATAAAGCTGCTTATTTCACTCAGCATCAAGAGAAGTGAGCTTCATCCTGTTAAACAAGGCAAGCATGTCACAATGCCACAATTTATCATTGGTGTCGGATAGGAAGCTATCACAGATAATTTGGCATTGAATTGGATTGGCACCTGCCCTGTATTGAACTTTTGATGGTGTATGTGAATGTCAGAGATTTTAGCATTTCAGGGGTAAGGTTATAGAATTCAACAGATCAATTGAAGGTACAATTCCAGATGGAGCCATTTGTACATCTTTTAAATCATGACTATTTTTATCTCTTACGGTAAAGACTCTGGTTTGCTTGGTTATAGCATCCAAAAGATCATAGTCCAAAACTAGAAACCCCCACATGACATCTCACACTGGATGTTGCCTAACTGGAACTGTCGCAGGAAAGTATTAATCGGGTCTATCAGACCTGAAAGACTTACTGAAGCCATGCAAGGCATCAACCAGCACTGAAGGACACTTCAACATGTAGACACAATGTGCTATTTTCATGTACATTGTATGTTATATAGTTGTTTGTTTGTTTTTGTTTCTTTTTGACTTTGGCTTTTGGCCTACTTATATCAGTTGCTAATGCTTTCTACACTTTTTTCCCTAGAACATTGGTAATATAGGACTTCCACTCCAACAGTGCATACCCCCCCAGCCCCCCCCCCCCGACACATGCACACGTGCGCACACACACACTCCTGCCTCGTGCTCCCACGCCCCCGATGTGCCTGCCTATAGTGCCTACAGACAGACCCACCAAGGAGCACCACACAAGCTAGCACTGGCTGGGAGCTGGTAGCAGGCTGGGATCAGGCATGAGAGAGTGTGAGTCATAGTAACTGCATAGCAGTATGGGCTGGCTTCTCCCTTGATGTTGATGCTAATTAAGCCAATGCAGCGAGCTTCCCAGGTCCGTTTGAAGTGTAGCCTTTTTTAAATGGTGTGCATTATGCAATCATGTGTATCTGCATTTCATTTCAATGTTTTGACTGTCTCAGGGGCTTTGGATGATTCTACAGATAGCAGTAACAGAATAAATAAGTAAAGTAACAATGATGTTTAATTCAGAAATGTATAAAAAAAAATCCATGATTACGTGCTGACAGCCTGGGATAATCACTTGGTTTAGTAGTATTGACAACATGACGTCTTGAAATTGAAAATAAATACTGGTATATCATGTATCAAGACCAAGTTCACAGTGTGTTTGTATGATTTGCAAGCACAGGTTTCCCTCCGTTCAACCGGCGCGCGCTCATCCCACTAACCAGTAGTAATAGCTCAAGGGCTTGTTGTGCATGTGGGATAGGATTCTTCTCTGAGAAGTGGATAGGTGGTATGAATGTTGCTGTGTGATTCATCCTTCTCTAGGCAGGAGGAACAGGTGGTTTTGGCAGTTAGTGTGATGGTGCATGCTGATCCCTGCTGGTGAATGGACTGCACTGCACCACGGTGTGTCCAAAATATGACTGTGGCCTGGAAACGTTTCCATTATTCACCATCACTGTTTCCTACAGAGGCTTTAGGCTTAAAGGCTGTTGGTTTGCATCATTTCACTTAACTGTATTTGACACTACATGCAATTGGGGGCCTCCTTACTGCTGCTTTGATGATACACCCAACTGTTAAACTCTCTTTAACTTTAGAGTTCAGACAAGTGGATCAGCTCAAGATAGCATGTAGTTTTGGAGGATATGATTGTGAGGATAAATATTGTGAAGAGAAATTGAGGTAAATGTTACATGCTTTTGATCTCTCTCTCTCTCTCTCTCTCTCTCTCCGTGTGTGTGTGTGTGTGTGTTGTGTGTGTGTGTGTGTGTGTGTGTGTGTGTGTGTGTGTGTGTGTGTGTGTGTGTGTGTGTGTGTGTGTGTGTGTGTGTGTGTGTGTGTGTGTGTGTGTGTGTGCGCGTGTCATGTACAGGATCGGAGTGCTAATTGCATATTCTGCAAACCAGAACCTAAGTTCTCAGATGAGAAACATAAGAAGACTGGTCAACACCAACATGAGAGATTTGCATACGTTCATCAATGACACACCAACGGTACGGACCGTATGGCTTTCTTACTTTCATTGCGCTTTTAAGATTTTCAGTACGAATGCTCCCTACATAGTAAGGCATTCCTTCCAGGCCACGGTACATAATATTAAGGACAGCGGGAACCCATACTAGAATAATAAATATTAAATCCAAATGTGCGAATGTGAATTATGTTGACTCGGGGATGCAAATTAGATGCCTCAACAAAACTGTCGAACATCGATCATTAAACCCTGCTTTGCTCTGTCTTTCTTGTGTTGTTTTACAGCAAGTTGATTACCTAATATCCCAGTATGCCACTGCACGGGACAAAGTCATCTTTGACCTGGATAGTAAGTAAAGCTCACTGGCTATTCTTGTTTTCTGTTGGGGCAGTGTTTATTGAATCATGTAGATCAATTATTCTACATTCTTGAAAATTAAGTAATTCAGTGTTTAAATATAATTTAACTTCTAAGAGCATAAAATGAAACCAAATGAAATCATTTGGTTTCATTTTACGCTCTCAAGAGTTACAGATCTATGGATCTATTTGGTTGCCAACTGTCCATCATTTAGCTGGGGACCACCTGGAATCCTCTTAAGGACCACTGGTGGTACCCGGGCCACCTGTTGAAAACCCCTGATGTAGATGGAAATGATTCAGAAGCTGTTGTGTTTTTGATTGTTTGTTTGTTTTGTTATTTTCATTTTGTTATACTGTTTTATGTTAATTATTCTATTTGACATGTGTGTGTTTTGCCATTCTACAGATATAGGTCCAGTACTGGGTGGAAGCATACAGGAACAGTTGGAGAAGGAAGTGGTGCACGCCTTGGAAGGAGCACTCAGTATGGCTGAAGGTATGAGGTCTGAAGAAAATCATTAACATGGTGAAACACATCTTGATGACATCATCAAGATGTATTTTCACCATGTTAATGGATTTCTTTAGATGCTTCTTTTTTTCTGAGACCGTACAAATGGAGCCAAATGAACCCGTTAGGGCTCATTTGGTTGCATTTGTACGTTCTCCGAAAAAATGTTGAAAATGGGTGGAATTCCCCTTTAACTAAATCTCTAAATACCATTATGCTTACTTTTTATTTCAGTGGTTCTCAGCCTGGGAATTGATATGACTGGGGGAGTTCTCCTATAAAAAAAAAACAGACAAACATTGTCCAAGTTATGAAATACTATAAGAAAGAGGCAGAACATTTGCGGGGAAAAGGGCCGATTTACAGGATTCTAGCACAAATATTTTTTTAAATAAATGTACCGGTATCTGTGGAACATTTAGCAGAACTGAGTCAAACCCTTGTCAGGGTGGGGGTACCTAGTTCAAGTGAATATTTGGGGGTGGACACTGTTTTATTTGGCTGACATGAGTTACGGAATGCAGGAGTATCCACATTTCATTTTTCATCCTTGTTCTTATATTGTTTTTTGTGGTTTAAAAAACAAACAAAAAGGAAAACTACAGAGTGCCTTGAAAGGTAACGATAACAGTCACAGAACAGTGGTCTGTCATCCCCTGACTTCTGCACCTTGTTGTGACCTTTGACACCTCGTGCTATTGTTGTGATTGGTTCCTGTGTGGTTTTCCCCAAGGCTGGGGGTCCTATCAGAGCCCGGTGTGCCATCTTAATGCACGGCAGGCATTTCTTTCCACATTAAGTTCATGGCATCAGCGGATCTAGCCAGAATAGCACCAACAATGAACTCGACATGCCAGACCCTCTCTCTTCAGCCCCCGGTTGTACAAGCGTACTACCCTTGGTGTGACCGTAATGCCGGATTCAGACTTGTTGTATGACGCTGTGTTCATTTTGATTTACCGGTAGATTAGTCCTAGTATTTAAAAAAAGTAATTTACTGTCAGTCAAATGGTAGTATTCTGTGGTCAACTATGTACCGTATTTTCCGGACTATAAGGCGCACCTAAAAGCCTTTAATTTTCTCAAAAATCCACACTGCGCCTTATAATCCAGGGCGCCTTATATATGGATCATTCAACTGCAATAGCTTCTATTCTATGTTAACTGTAGTAGCTTCTATTCTCTGCGCCTTATAATCCGGTGCGCCTTATATATGAAAACAGTTCTAAAAGGTGCGCCTTATAATCCGGTGTGCCTTATAGTGCGGAAAATACGGTAGTACTATAGTATTATAGTGACGTAAAGACTGATTTTACACTAGGTTGTACGCTGAAAATGACCGATCTACAAGCTTTGCATTGTAGCTTTTGCATTACAACACATTGCATTGATGACGCCAATTTTTATTTGTTGACTTTATTTGTTGATTTTTATTGTTTTGTCTTAGTTTGAGTCATAGTTTAGTTCTTCTCTAGTTTTTATCAGTGAAAAAAGATAGTCAATGCACATTTTTGTCGCAGTCTAGGTGTTAAAGAGTTTAAGTTGACAAAATGAACACTGCTCTCAATGCATTGCAACTGCGCCATACCACCAAGTCTAAATAACGCATTAAATAATGTTTATGTGCATCTGTGCGTGTTTGTGGGTTGTATACAGTGTGTGTTTGTTAGAGGGCGTGTATATGCGCGCGTGCGTGACGTATGTGTGTGGTGAGAGTTACGTCTATTGAATCTGTTTTTTATGCTCCTCCCCTTTTCCTCTTCTCCTCTCTTTCTCTTCACTTCTCATTTAAATCTGAAGACAAGGTCAAACGTTCTTTGCTCACTATGCATTGCTTTGTGACAGCTCACCTAAAGTAATGTGTCTTAAAACAAATTGCCCCATGCCCATAAAATGAAATAATGATTATTATGTATTTGATCATGAAGCCACAAGCAATCATTGTTAATGTGACACTGTGATGTTCCTGTACAGCCATCCGGGAGAGCAACGATGCGCTGGAGAACGCCAGCGTGTCTCTGGACCTTCTCCAGGAAGTAACAGGGAAGCTGAACTTTAACCTGAGCGTGCTGCGCGCCAGTCTGAACCGTACGCTCGACGACCCGGGCTGCCGCGACGAAGAGTCGGACGCCACGACTGCCCAGCTCTGCGATAGCATCCGCCGTTCACTGGAACAGCTCCACATCGGTGCCAACTTCTCCCGGGTACGGCACTGGGCTGCAGTAGAATGCTCTTCTCGGAACCCCAGAAAACAAAGATTTGAGTTTAAATGTTCACTTACTATATATACTGTATATTCATTTATAAGATTTATAAACTAATCAATTGATTGACGATCAAACGATCAAAATATTCTGAAAATAGGGCCTTTCTGTATGGAGCTTGCATGCTCTCCCTGAGTCCCCTAGGGTAGATACCGCACAAAAACATGCAGTAATCCTGGGCTCTAGATTGGCTCCCCTGGCCAGCCGGGGTGCCTGATGGAGGGGACAGGAACTGGTTGGAATAACGTGTTCCTTCCACGCGCTACGTCCAACCAGGGAAACTCCCCCCTGTCAGGTGAAAAGAAGGCAGCTTGGCCTCCTCATGCATTGAAGGAAGCATGAGGTAAGTCCGCTGCCTCCTAAAAATATCTCACTGTGGTATTGTTTCTGAGCTTGAACACATCGATGGACCACTGAACAGTGTGTTTTGCGTTTCAGTTAGACAATCTGAACACTCAGCTGGGAAGAATTACTGACCTCCTGAGGACTGACCTGTCCAGTATCATCCAGAAGGTGAGCCCTTATCCAATGCAAGGAAAACCTGACATGACTTGATCATAAAAAACTAAACCATGCATGATAATGGTGGGAGAATATTAGATGGATAAATGTGCACTATGTTAACTATGGTGGAATAGCATAATTGGTTTCCATATGACGCCAGAGCCCTGCATAGTTGCATCTACTAGTTATGCATATAAACAATAGAACGTCTCAGTTTTTAGGCACATTGCTATTGTTGTCTCGTATGTCACAACGTCCACCTCCACTACATTGGAATCCATTCAGATCAAAAACCTTCCACACTGTTTTCTCGAAATCCATTCTTTTGTGAAAAGCACCCTCCATATAGATCCTGATTTTAGTAATTTTTGACTGCATCACGGGCAAAATACTGTCATTTGGAACATAAGCCAAGACCTCAGTGCCCAGTAGCACAGTTAGGACTGGGACAAATTAGTGTCTTAATTGTGCGAGATCAAGGCAATCCAAGACTAGTCAAATCTGGCCCAGAATATCACCTGATTTCACAGGATCCTGATCTGGCCCACAATAAGCTTTATTATTTCAACTGTTGAAGACGTCCTGGAAATGATGTCAAGATCATCCCCATATGGGCTGTGATCTGGCCTAGTATTGACCGAATGGACTCTCTATCATGGCTCTGTATAGTACCTCAAATGACAACAGTGCGGCTCCAAGAGTGTTCAAGAACACAAACAAGATGCTGCCTATCAGACATTTTTGACACAGATTTTTTGCCTAGTTTAGTTAATTACTAGTGAGCAAGATTACTAGTTTAGTAATCTTTCTCACTGCCTTCGCAAAAAACACATAAGACAGAACAGAAGGGATGTATTGGTTTATTAAAAAAGACAAATAGTGTCTAGTCTAGCTCATTATACAGCATTAAACAATTATTAATCTTCAATCTCGGCATTAAAATAGCTGCCATCCTAACAGCATGTTAATGTGATATCCATCACCACAGGGCTACTCTTCTCTGAACGACACCCCGACCCTGGTGTCCGACCAGACTAAAAGTATTGTGGGAGGTAAGTCAAGTCACATTTATTCTTATGTATACAGTATATAGCACATTTCATGCGATCAGATTCAAATGTGCGTCAAAAAAATAAAAAAGACCAGTCTGAAATGTGTGGTGCTATGCTGTACTAGGCAAGCCCTCCTCCCTGGCGTGTGTATATGTGTGTCTGTATATGTGTATGCACGTATGTACAGTATATGTGTGTCTGTATGTCCATTGATGTCTTTCTCCATCTTTGCGCTCCTCCGTGTCCCACCAGGTGTGCGGGACATGGTCGGGGACATTGGCAGCAACATCAGCAACGTCACCAAGGTCTTCCCCTTGCAGCGCTGCCTGGGGAACTTCACCGTCTTCATCAGCCATGCTCACGCGCACATCGAAGACTACTACCCAGAGATCGACGAGATAGACTTCTATAGGTACATGTGGGCTGCGTTTTTACCCCACCTTTAAACCTTTTTGATACAAGGGACCACTATTTATTCAGCATTTGAGCCACGGGCCACCATTTTAGCCCCACAGAACCCAAAACTAAAGATTTTTTTGCCCACAACATCAGTCTGGATTTCAGAAACAAAACAGGCAAACATACAGATCAAATTACCATTATTCTACATTTTCTAATTGTCATCATTTTTAGATGATGAATATTTTAACTCTTGAGAGTGTAAACATGAAACCAAATGGACCCGCGCATCTGGTTAACCAGCTCTCCATCATTGATTTGGGGACCACTTGGAACCTTCTCAAGGACCACTGGCGGTCCCTGGACCATTGTTTGAAAACCACTGATGTAAAGTGCTTTGGATGAAGGCGCTATATAAAATGCACTATTTACCATTTATGTTAACGCTGCTGCCAAAGGTAAACATTGTGAGTGACTGTTCTAACACAGGTGGATTGCGTGCATTGCTCTCTGCTGCATGGTGGTCCTGGTCCTGGCCTTCAACTACCTGGGTCTTCTCTGCGGCACCCTGGGATATGACAAGCACGCCTCGCCCACAACCAGAGGCTGCATCTCCAACACAGGGGGAACTCTGCTCATGGCGTGAGTACTGACTCCATGTTCCCTTTCAGTTACAAGAGAGGGTTTTTGTTTTTATTATAAGATTTACTATTACCAGAAGAATGGTTTATTATTTTATTTGACTGTGAAATGATTGAACTCTGAATCAAAGTTCCACTTGGTTCTGAATCCGCCAGAAACATTCAACAGACTTCAAATGAATTTATGAATTCATTAATTCATCAAGTAATTATACTACACAGGGAAAGCTGGTGTGTAATTAAACAAAAGAGTATAGTGGTAATAGCTTATTATAGATTTATATATAGCACTTTTCCCAAAGTCAATTTACATGAAAAGGATGGAACAAACTTTTTAAAAAGATAAATGGTTAAGCATGTGTTTGTGAGGCATTTTAGATGTTAGCTAGCACAAGAATCTATCCTTTGAATCTATCCCATAACGGTCAATAATTCAAGTCATGTCAAATGTATTTATTCAACACAATTAAATATATAATTAATTAGGCTCTCTCTGTGTGTTTATCCCCACAGCGGTGTGGGCTTCAGCTTCATATTTTCCTGGGTACTGATGGGAGTAGTGACGGCCATCTTCCTGGTGGGAGGTAACATGGAGAAGTTGGTGTGTGAACCATACCACACAAGACAGCTCTTACAGGCAGGTTCCAGACCTCAAAGACATCACATCTCACAATGATCTGCCAACCTCCAACATTAGTCTGTAGCACTTGCCCTAGCCTTGATATCCTGGCAGATTTGTTTTATATTACTGTTTATCTACTGTTTCTGGACTAGATTACTATGTCTATGCATTGTTGTCTTTGCTTACGTGTAAATTACTTGGATTAAGTGCGTATGATAATTACTTAAATTGTTAGTATATTTGACAGAACAGAATAGTGTTTATGGAAATGGCATCTTCTTTATGTCTTCTCTCAGGTGGTGGACACTCCATATCTGGTGCAACCTGAGTGGAAGAACTTTGTACCTGGATATCTGTACAATGACTCAGATCTGGAGCTGACACTAGAGAGTCTATACAGGTCAGATTCAGTGTCCATTTATCTGAACATAATACTGTAGCACTAGAGCTGAGGTCCAAATCAAATAGAGCTACAAAAGTCACAGGTCCACCAGGCCAGGTCAGGTTGTGGCCTCTTGGTGGCGCTATAATAGGCTAATGTTAAAAGGTTGCCAAAGTGACTGTGGCATTTCGATGATTTGAGGTGTTTTGTCCAAAATGTGTTTTGCAAATATCCACCTGTTGGTGGCACTATAACAAGCCATTGTGAAAAGGGTGGGATGGGTAATATGAAAAAATGTGTTTTCCTCCTGGTGGCGCTATAAAAAAAGCTGAAAAAAGCTGAAATTAAAAATACAGGTCAAAGGTTCATCTGTGTCCTCTTAAGGAGTGTGCACGCAGATCGATGCAAGTATATGTAAAATTGTGTGCTGCCTAAGGGTGGCGCTATAACAGGCCATTTCCGGAGATTAGCTGGTAACACACGGACACACGGATGTAGTGTAAAACATACTAGCACAATTGTCTCCACCAGGCCGAAGGCCTGGAGGAACGCCGTCACACAAGAGCATCAAACATAGCAGGGCTTGACACTAACACTTGCCCGCTTGCCCGGGGCAAGTAAAAAAAAATGGTCGGGCAAGTGAAGACTGCTACCTGGTTGCCCGATCGGGCAAGTGTACGACTTAGTTCGCTATAACACAACACAAGATATATTTGTCTATAAGGTGGTCATTGCGTTCTGCCACTGTGTCTTTCCCTGCTTTCTAGCTATCTCTCTTATCTCTCTCCCAAGTCCATTTGGTTCCAAACTATCATTTTGCTGGCGCCACAGACCCCTAAGTCCGTGACCACTATGGGAACCACTATAGGAACCACTGATTTACACTGATTTACAAGTTGAATATTTACTGTAGCTGATTGTGACTTAAACAAAACATAGTCTTTGAGTGCGAAAGGAAATGTTTAAAGCACCAAAGTAGGAGGTTAACCTAAATGCAAAATTTACGATATATTTTGTCGGCAAGTGACCATGACGTGTGGGCAAGTAGAACCTGACTTGCACTTGCCTGATGGGCAAGTGTCTCAGAGACCTTAGTGTCAACCCCTGGCAGGTCTACAAACTCTAATGTTTCTCTAATGTTCCAAGCATGTAGAACTGCTGTGTTTGCTTATGTGCACTGCTGTAGTATATTAAAGTAATAATACAAAAAATAGTTAGTTATGAGATAAGGAGATAAGGAACAGGAACAAAAATGAAAGGTCGAAACGTATTACAATGTATAGAGTTAACACAAAGTATTTTGTGTGTACATATCATTATCCAGTACTGTACATATGTAGAGAGGAGGCGCATGTATTTGTCCAAATAAATTAATAATACACATCGGATAAGACTAGCTCCAATCCTAATACAGTAACATAGGGAATACTTAATGACTATTCCATCAGTTTTTATATTGTTGTTTAATTTATTAGGAATTTCATTTAAATAGGCTTCTTACAGTGATCGAAGAGAACTAGAACTACTAGAAATAATGAGTCTGCTTTTGTCATAATTTACAGAGGAACGCTAACATTTATGCCACTGTGCTTCAGAGGCCAAGATGTGCATTTATGCGTGACACCAGCATTACGGCATTTGCTGAAGTTTGGATGTGTTATGTTTAATTAGCACAAAACGGAAGTTGATTCTTCCCAATACTGCTTGTATTAATATTACATCACCAGTTATTCGTATTCAGTTACTCACTAATGAGTTATGTGGTTACATGAGCTTTATTCAGAACCACTGTACTGTTTCCAAACAGAATTGTCTCATGGGAATCCAGGGGTCAAAATTTATCCTACATGCATTCTGCTCTTTTATGGCAGAATGGTTTCATCATAATTATGCCTGTAGTGTATTACATGTGTGTCCACTGGGTGGCAGCAGATATTTGACTGGAAACTACAATGTTGTGTGTGTGTGTGTGTGTGTGTGTGTGTGTGTGTGTGTGTGTGTGTGTGTGTGTGTGTGTGTGTGTGTGTGTGTGTGTGTGTGTGTGTGTGCGCACACGCGTGTTTGCGTGTGTGCGTGTTTGCGTGTGTGCGTGCGTGTGTGCACTTGCCATTCTCAGTGACTGCAAGGAGAACAGAGGTATCTACTCAGCTATGCGACTGGACAAGGTCTTCAATATCTCCTCCTTCCTCAATGCCACACTGGTCAGTGAAATACACACACCAAGTGCATAGTTCTAAGCAGTAATAATTAACACTTGGTCACATGCACAGCTGAGCAAGATCGTCAACCCCGATGCTACTTTAGATAGGAGAGTGTGGGGGGCAGCGATTCAGAAGTCCAGATTTGCTGTTGGTTAGACCGCACTCTCGCATCCCATCGCACTTGGTGGCATTCAACCTTATTAGCTATACTTTTTCATAGCACTCATCGGTTAATACATTTAATATTTGTACACCTTTAATTAAATGCAAAGAGCTTGAACAGCAGATTGAAAATATAGACGACTTTAGATGCATTAGAATCAACAGACACCCTCTGGGTGTCAGACACCATTTTCCATGTGTCATTGGTGATGAATTAACAGCTCTTTGGTGCCAAAAACAACAAACATTATAGCATTACCTTCAATTCTTATTCTCACACTTTCATTAGTGTTTACTTGACTGGAAGCCAGCTCTGTCTGTTCACCAAAGACGTTTAGTGCCGGTCGTTGCCAGTTTGCAAATATTATCCAGCCTCTGTTATTGTAAAGCACGCCAGCTGATAGTACTGTCTGCTAAAATTGTCCTGGTTGGTTCTACAGAGTGATAGCTAACGGCTGGCATTTCTGCTACGTTAACACTAGTCATCAGTTTATACAAAAGACATATAAGGAGTTTTATTTTCCAAAGCCAGAACACCAACCACTTGAAGAATGTGAGCCCTACACCCTGACAAAATGACTGCGCCAACTCTTGCTGGGTGCAAGAGTTGCTGTGGTCTCCTGTCATTTTCATTCACCATAATAATATATGGTGGAGATTGTATTATAGTTATGTGGGAGTTCGCAACTGTGAATCCCCTGGTGGTTTGAGATGAATCGTCAGGCAGTTAACCGTTCAACTCATGAAGATTTAACTTGAACGTTGGCTCTATACTTGTAGCTTATAGATTGTCTATTTTCGGCAGATACACCCCACCACAAAGCGATTTGGTGAACCCCCTGCAGTTACTCTGAGGAGGTAGTAGATCACACAGCAAATATCCATCTTCAGGTGTCAAACCTTAAAATTGAATGTGTGGCTGGGTAACTTCTTCCCAAGAAAATCAAATTAAACAATTTGTTCTACTACTGATTTTGTAAGATATTTTATTGGATTATAATAAGGCTACCTTTGTTCTGTTGTTGTTATTATCGGACGCAGCCTAATTTACAGTATGCTATATTCATTTGAAGAAAAACAACATTTTAAACATAAACACTAGTGCTAGAGTAACATATATAGCCTTTTCCCCAATTTTCTTCTTCTTTTTTTAGTCTAAGAGGAATTGCAGTGCATGACCCGTGGTTATATAACACTGTCATCTAAGTAAATAACAACTGATGCCAAGATTTTGTTCTTTTCTCTTTATAGTGTCGGGCAAAACCTGACTGGACTTTTTTATTGGGGGAAACTGATGTTTTGTTTGTGTGTGTGGTGAAATCGCATATTGTTTAGTCAGGAAAACTGGTCAGCCTTCAACCTACTGCTCAATTTTCAATTCATGCATTTAGCGAGTGACTTACAGTAAGCCAACATGAAAACATGAAGTAATACATCAAATGCATAGAAATAGTCATCTATTTTAGTAATGTATTGAACTATTGGAGTTCAATTTTGTGGGTTTTGCACCGCCTGAGATGTGTATTTCATCATTCCTTGTGAAAAATCTATTGCATCAGGGGAAGATTGAATCAGGGGAAAAATGGAAAACCCACCAAATAACTATCAGGACTGATGGCCACAATATTTAATCGCACAGCAACCCAAACAGTACCTCTTTCACATTGTTGGTCAACTTAAGCACAGGGGTTAAGATCGGTTTTGTTGGTTTGAACATTTAACCGCTTTTGTTTTGTTGCAAAAAGAATAATCAATGGCTAACAAATTGTGCCATTGTTGATCTGTTCTTTTTGGCGTGGAACAATACTACTGGAGCAATTATTTGGCTTTAACTGAAACAAAAGACTGAAACGAGTAATGCTGTTGTGGTATGTGTAGTTCACGGGGGACGTTGTGGCTCGGCTGGATGGGATCAGGATCGATCTGAGGGGGATGGTGCTGTTGGAGGCCGAGGGCAGGCAAAACCTCCTGGCGTTCTCTGACGCTGGCCTGTCCGACATCAACTACGCCGACTACTTGGAGGAGGTGATGCACACACTGCGCCAACACTGCTCTCTGCAAAGTCTGCTGTCAAGATGAACACTGACATACACACACACTAGGGGTGGGCAAAAAAAAAAAAAAAATGATATGCCAATAAATCGCAATTCTTAATGCCGTGATATCAATATCGAATTGCCAGGTTCAAAATCGATTTTTATGACATCATAAAATTACATAATCAAGTTGTGTTTGTTTTGTCTTTGTTAATGATTTTTCTTTTAGGACCTTTTATTGTCTGAGGGTGTACCCGTTAGGGTCCATTTGGTTCCATTTGTATGCAAACTCTTGAAAATGGGTGGCAAAAACGCAATATATCGTATTGAATCACAGCTTAATTAAGAATCACAATATAAATGGATTCCGAACCATAAATATCGACATTGTATCGTATTGTAAATCGTCATAAAGTAAATCACACACACACGCGCACGCGCACGCACACACACACACACACACACACACACACACACGCGCGCACACACACACACACTGCGCCAACTTAGAGCCCATTTAGTGGCACTGGACTGGTCACTAAAATGAGTAGTAATTATGTGATTTCATGCTCTTTAGCAGTCTGTAGGCTGGCCTGCCAGTGACTGACCGCTGCGGCATGCATTCTATCAGTTCCAGTGACACACAGCAGACATGCACATGCACATGCTGTGTGTCCTGCATCATGTTGCAGCACACTGACATGTGTCCATGAATGCTGACGCTTGATTATTGTATCAAACAGTATATCTGCGCCAAAGCAAAGAGAGCATTCTGTATGAACAGGCAGGGACTTATCACTCGCTGTGCTAGACACAGAGACATACAGTACAGTAGTATTGTCCATCAAAAATGTCAAATATTTTGTAAATCTCACCCTTTCAATCCCACTTCAGTGTGAGTGAGAGTGTGGTGGATGAAACTATTGTTTATTTACATTTATTTGCAGTTCCACAAGATCTTCAATATTTGCTTGCTTTGTTACTAAAGTCACAGAGGCCACATAAAGTATTGCAGGGTCAAATGTTGTAGCGTGTGTGAATGTGCTGTTCTCTTTGCACTGTGTGGAATAAAATTGATGCTTTTCTGCCTTATTTCCAATGATCTCTAGGTAAACAAAGGAGTCACAGAGGTGGACCTGCTGTCATTTGCCAGTGAGCTAGATGCTCAGACAGACCTCATGGTGAGGCTACCTTGTTACCATAGAAACCTCTTTTCACCAAGTGTGCATGTACAACGTAATTGTGTAAACCAGTGGTTACCCAGCATTTGCATGTCAAGGAGCCCCAAATTCATGCTTTTTGGCATTTAACCTTTTGGAAGAGAAGTTTAAATCCTCCAGTCCATGCCCTCAGGGGTGACACTGGATGGTGTGCCCCCAACAAGCCACTCTGGTTCATTTCCTGAAGTCGTTTGGAGTGCAGTGCAAGGATCCTGTCTATTAACCCTCCTTGATTTAAAGTGTGCTGTGTGTCCTCTGCTCTTGATTCCTCATCCAACCCTACCTATATGCCTGCTGGCATTCATTTGTTGACCATCTGCCCTGGCCTGCCAGGCCTCTTGTCCAAAAGTTCTCAATCCTACACAAACCTACACCTTGGATAAAAAAGAAAGATATGTAGTAAAGATGTGGGGTTTGGCGGAGTGAGTGTAATTTCCAGTGAGGTTAAGCTTTTTACAGGGGCCGGTTACAAACTGCAGCCACCTGTAGGTGCTTCTTTAGAGTGGTTTTGAAGGAGGGTAAGGACTCTTATAAAACTTTTTTTATGGTTGTTGGTAAGGCATTTCGCATTTTGGTGGCAACGGTGTACAACGACTGACCCCATTAGTGGAACCACTATAACTTTTCAGTGTAAATGGTTCTGTCTAATTTGTTATTTTCTAACTTCCACAAAGTCATTTTCATTGGACCTCCTGTTGTCCCACGACCTAGCCATCTCCGTAATTGATGTTTTCCTTATTCTCTGCATTTCTCCCATTTGTTAGTTCTTGTGCCACTAACAAATGTGTTCCCCTCACTCGCCGCTCACGTAACATAAATCCTTCCACCACTCCATTATTCTCGGAGTCCTTCCTCGCCTCTCAGACTCATGTCAATATACCTCTAATTTAGTCATTAGTAACAGCCATAAACCCCAGGTGCTCTTTAATGTTTTAAATTTACTCACTAATCCATGGAATACACCCACGACTGCCCCCTCATTAAAACTCTGTCGAGTTCCAATCATTTTTCAAGTGATGATCTCAGGTCACTACACACTAATCCCATTCTAGTACACACTGCATGTATAACAATTCACCCCGCCCACCTTCCCCACATCGGCCCTATATCATTATCCTCGCTCTCACAAGTAGCTGCTCATTTACATCCCACTAACTGCCCCACAGATAGCATTCCCTCCCGGCTTCTCAAAGAGGTTTTCACTCAGGGCAGTTGGTCCAAATATTTTACATTTAATTAACACTTCCCTGACATCAGCATGCGTTCCAGCTGCTTTCTAACATGCAGTGTTTACTCCACTGCTCAAGAAAAAATAACTTGGATTCCTCAATTTTAACTAATTTTAGTTCAATTTCTTCACTTCCATTTTGATCCAAAGTTCTAGAGAAAACAGCCAACTACAGTCATTTGTAACATACCAAGGACTACATGAGAATTTCCAATCTGTTTTTAAACCAGGCCACAGCACCAAATCTGCACTCTTAAAGGGTTTTAACAATTTAATTTTAACTTCGGACTCTGGGAAACCTGAAGTTCTGGTTCTCTTAGATTTATCAGCTGCTTGATACAGTAGAATACAGTTCCCTGTCGACGACTTGAGAATCTTATATCGGTATCAAAGGCATGGCCCTATCATGGCTTAAATCATACCTCACGGGCAGGTCTTTTTCGGTGCAGTTAGGTCAGTTTTCCTCTCGCCCTACCCCTCTCACATGGGGTGTGCCCCAAGGCTCTATACGAGGCCCCCTCCTCTTCCTACTATACATGTTGTCCCTTGGTCCCATGCTATCCACAAACAGTCGCAACACCCGTCGCAACCATTGGCCACCCATCATGGTGTATGTTGTGGTCGTTGATTTCGCTCTCTCTCTTTCTCTCTTTGGAACCAACCATAGATCCAGTCGCTCAGTATAAATGACTCCTATTGCGAAGAGGGCTGCTATTGGCTGGATGGCAGAATAGTGACAGATTGCTAGTGGTTAGAAGGGAAAGTAATGCATGTGTTGTGCTTTGTTGTGTCTGCTTGAATGTTCTTGTGTTTATGATCAGTCATAAAATGTTAAAATTACATTGTGTGTGTGTGTGTGTGTGTGTGTGTGTGTGTGTGTGTGTGTGTGTGTGTGTGTGTGTGTGTGTGTGTGTGTGTGTGTGTGTGTGTGTGTGTGTGTGTGTGTTGGCAGCCCAAGGGCAGTTTGCAGACCGCTCTGAAGGACCATGCCAACAGCTTGCGGCAGATCCACAGTCATCAGGTCCTTCCCATGGAACAGGCCATGGTAATCAATAACCAATCTTCTAATAGCTTGTACAGGACAGATGTTTGTGCCCGGACCTATCAGTGATAAGCTTTTTGTCATACTTCACTTAACTTCTGAGATGGGTTTCTTAATCTGTGGGTCTGTGACTAAAAGTGAGTGGGTTGGACATTCATTCATTGGACATACATTTTTTCATGGTGTCGAGGGACACCATGAAAAAATAAACTTAGGCAGTGATAACCGTATTCACATGTTATTATGAAAATGTTTTTTAATACATCGAATGGATGCAACCTGGGACGTGTCTTCAGTGATGTGTCCTAAGCTCATTGCGGTTTCGGGTCTCTCGAACATCATACCCCTCACTCAGGTGACCCAGCCGGGGTTCATGACGCCCCGACTCACGTCCCAGTAGCTACCCCTGATCAGTCCCACAAGGGAAAGGCCAAGGCCGTCCAATCCACCGCCCCTGAAATACTCCGCCAAAACTGGGAGGTTCTGATGCGTGGAGGGACTAGGCTCTGTGGTTTGACACCTGTCCGTGCCCCTCCTACGTCTCACCAGGCCCAATCCTGCTCTCACCAGGAGGCACAGGACCTGTGTGTTGCACCAGACTCCCAGCACAGGACATGGAAGAGACTCCATGAGCTCCATGATTTAGGCTACTGTACCATTAATTTAATTACTTTAACCACATGAAGCCTAGCGTTCTGGGAAAATCCGTATTTGGAAAGAATTTTATGTTCATTCTGCAAAAAGAGAAAAAAGTTGAAGAGGCTCACATTACCATTGAATCTCAGATGTACTTTTTTTTGTTTATTTCCTAAAACCACATCAAACTTCCAGAAATATGTTAGAGCGAGGGTAAGCAGTTCTATCCTGAGTCAAACTGTGTTCAGTGTCCCCTCCACTCCATCATGTGTTATCCCCTTATAAAACCTACAGTATGTGCAGGTATACAGTACATATACTGTATAAAGGTTGTGTTGTACAATGTAGTCTTGTGCTGTATTTTGTGTTTACGTGAAACCGATTAGCATGTGCATACATTTTTCATTTTCCCCCCAAATACTCTGTTCACATTTCATCATTCAGTACATGCGATTATAGGCGTTTCCATTGTTTGTAAGGTTTGTGTGTGGTTAGCAAACGGGAAGTCCCTGGACACCTCCCACATTGGAACCAACTAGAAACGGGTTTTGCTCTGCAAGTCTTTATTGAAAGCTGAGAATGTGAGCAACTACTGCTTCCTTTCAGCAGTTATCCACACCCTAGCATCTCTATGATCTTCCTGCAATCAGAGAGATTAACAGAGCTCGCAGACATTTCCACTTAGTTAGGCACAAGCAGCAAACAGAACAACGCATAGTCAAACATTTTGGTACACAGATTCATTCAGTATCTTAACTTTAACATTAAAACTACAGTCATTTACAGTTACAAACATAAACATTTCCTCCGGTGAACCCTAGTTAAGGCTATAATTAACACATGTATTCTTTGACTCCACCATTCTACACTTAAACCTATAGATAGAATTCCTCAATATACCATGAAAGGTTGGTACATTCATTCTTGTCTGCAAGCAACATGTACCATGGTGCTTCAGTCCCGGTCCGGTTGGTCCCCTGCCTGCCACTCCCACTCTGTGGTGTTTCATTGGTGTTTTTTCTCCAGTATGTGTAACCACTACTGTTTGACAGGGATTGTGTTTGTTCATTTGCATTTGTCATAATATCCTCTTACAGAGCACCCTGAACCAGAGCATGAGGTTTCTGGAGAGGACTGCTTCAGATGTGCCGGTCAGTGTGAAATTATTGTGCAAACATCAGTTCAAAAGTAGGACATAAAGTCCTGCTCCCTGACGCTTTTTACAGATGCTTTTGTTTTTCTTGCATTCCTAAGCCAATAATTTGATTAAAATAAATTGACTCACATAATTTGAGTCTCCTACTGAGTTTCCTATTGACCGATGATGACGCAAATTATTGACTTATGAATACGACAATAACAAGACAATCACAATTAATTCAAGGCTTCAAAGGGTCTGCAATTGATATAAAATAAGTAATTTTGGTTAACAGACATAATTCTCCTTTTTATTTATTAATTGTTCAGAAAAAGGTATTGGCTGTCCTCAATGCCATCGATGCCGCCCAGTATCTCATCTCTCAAAATGCAACGCATTTGATCAACCGGGTATGCTATGTTCACTACCATGATCCAGAGTAAAGATGATTCCATTCAATACAGGGATCAAGTCTAACTCATAGATTTCCCAATCTTCCTCAGGAAACAGGGAAATACAAAGAGACCATTCGTGGCTACTTCCGTCAATATATAGACTGGGTCATGACCTCTGTAAGTATCAAGTAGTAATTAATAATAATAATAATAATAATAATAAGCAGGCTGTGGATAGTGCTATCACAATTACAAATTTAGGTTGACAATTTATTGCGATTTATGATTTATTTATGTTTTTTGGTGTTGGACATTTGAGCGAAAGAATGAAAGATAATGCCTTTTTAGTAATTAAAGATTGCACTGGGTAAAAAACAGAAATAGCTTATCTACAAGCTTGTAAATTTGCTATTTTTGCATTTTTATGTGAAACGTGACAATATATGGAAACAATGTTTAGGTGATTATGTAATGACTATGACAGGCCTAGTTATGATGTTATGTAATGACACACACACATGTATATGCATGTTGTGTCCACAAGTTACTGTAATATAGCATGTTTGTGTGCTGTGGTAAAGGAGCTTTGCATGGGTATATATATATAGAGAGAGCAGGCCAATAACAATGTCACTCTCTATAAAGTCCAGGAATTTGCTTTGTGGCATGTCGGTTTCTGCTAAATCCTGCAGTTGAAAATGCAAAACAAATCTGAAAAAAGACCATCTTGAGTTGTTTATCCAGAAGATATGTGCTCTGTTCCGTTGTTTGGGGTAAAGAATTAATCTGTCAGTCTGTAATCAGTATGACCATGAGTCCATGACCGATGTTGTGCCAAGTTTGCAGGCAGTTGTCTGTAGAGGGAAGTGGCACGCTCAACCTCACAGAATTCGTGCTTTGTCCATGGCATAGGACTAGTAGCAGTGTGCATTATGACAGCAAATTTTAATTTGTTTTTTTTATTTAAAAAATGTTTGTTTTAGTTATATTTTAGTAATATGAAAGGTTGTAGCTTGTAAGTTGTAGATCTGCCATTAGCCTATTTAAGATTGGTCCAACGTGCGACCTACGACTTCAGTAATGATTCGCTCTGTGCTCGATATACTGTATAAGATCAGGTCTTTCATGTAGTACCATTAGACATACGCTACAAAACCACACTTGACTCTGAACAACTCATTTCCATTATGTGTGACTATTTGATTGTTTTTTATGTCCAGCTTGCTATGGAGGTGGCAGCCTGCAAGCCTTTCAGCAACATGATGGACACCGTGGAAATCATAGCCTGCAGCTTCCTGGTTGATTCCATGGTAATGATGACCTCAGAATCTCTCTGAATCCCTAGTCATTGTGTGTGTACGTGTGTTAGGGCATTAACTAATTATTTGATTATTCGGCTAGCAAAACACTATTCGACTATTAATTCATAATTTGTTATTCGCTAATAATAATTTTGTATATATATACACTACGTAGCCGTGACGTGCTGTCTGCTACTGGGAGGGGTGGACGACCGGCGGGATTAGGGCTGGAGCGCCCTAGATCTCGCTGTAGTATGAAATGGGATTCGATGTCCAGAGCGACTACTCCTACAGGACGTGAGTCACGAGTGCCTTGAGAGGCAATGGGTGAAAAGAACCCTTGATTAGGAACCTTTAGACTGGAGATATGAACCTTTAAACTCTTCAGAGCGAGACCCCCCCCCTCCCCAGGCCACGGGCTTTATGCCTTGGAGTTCACCTTCCGGTGCGTTATCGTGTCACGCTGTCGCAGCATCGCCCCTGGCAACACAGTATATGTTTAAAAATTTCTACAGCAAACATGGATTTGGGCTGCTGTGGTGTTGGTAGTGATTGTTGGTTGATTGCTTATTTTTCCATACTGTAAATGAGTTACAGTATTGTAAATATATGTGTGTGTGTGTGTGTGTGTGTGTGTGTGTGTGTGTGTGTGTGTGTGTGTGTGTGTGTGTGTGTGTGTGTGTGTGTGTGTGTGTGTGTGTGTCGTATGTGTGTGCGTGTGCGTGCCTGCGGGTGCATATGTGCATGCATGCATGCATAAATCCCAAGTCACTGTGTGTGTGTGTATGTTTGTGTGTGCACGCGATACTATGTTTGTATTTCCGGATTACACGGATCTTGGCTCTTCTTTGCTGCCTTTTTCATGCATTCTGTTGGCACTGGCGTTTATGGTAACTACATGTTTTAAGTCAAAGGCACAAGTCTCCTAGAGCAGTGGTTCCCCAGATAAATGATAATTAGGAAACAAATGGACCCTCATCGGTATGTAACTCTGAGAGTATACAAACTATGATAACAGCTCCATTAACTACAATTCGTTCCATTTGTACACTCCATTTTGAGATAAATTGTTGTTGTTTTTACAATATTAATTGGGTTCCCATAGATAGAAATGCCATGAGGGTGCACAGACTAATGCATGTCAAATCGGGGGTCCTTAGACACTGGCAGTGTCTAACAAGTGTCAGTTTGGGGACCCTTGACATAAAAAGTTTAGAACAACTGTTTTAAGTCAAAAGCATGAGTCTTCTAGATACGGTTCAAACTCTATGTACAGTACAGCCTGTTCCAACAACAGGTCCAAACATAACTCTCTACATTCTGCAGACATGAAAACACTCACAGACGCATACATGGTTTACCTCCAAATGTCCTAGCCAGATATGGTAACAAGAAACTATAGGTTTAGGCTAAGTAGAGATGCCTATGTAATGTTATGTTCTATTTAAAACCAAGAGGGCTTGTGTGTTTCTGCATGTGCAGTACAGTTAGTGTGGCAATCACAATGTGTCTGCAAGCTGATTGTCTGTGTGCAGTATACTGTATGTATGCATGGTATGTGTGGTGTGTGGTTTAAGAGGTGGATAAGGGGTTTCCCTCCCTGAAACACACACACTGCTTACAGAGAAAGCATAGAATAGATTCTGCATCGACCTCACTCTGCCCACATATAAACAAACTTTCTCCACATGTCCCCTCCGAACACGTGCGTACGGACATACATTATGCACACTGCAAACATAAACAGAGACAGCTTCCTTCCTAAGCCACTTAATTTGAGTGTTATGTAAAATCCCTGGCTTTTATGTCAAGTTGCAAGTCAAGGGGTCAAGTCCTTAACGGGTAGAAAGAAATGGAGTCCACACATCCTGGAAAGGAAGTGACTCGCTCACAGGCAGTTTATGACGGTCTCAACCTGCATGGGGTCGTCATCAGAATTCTGGTGAAGACCTGTGGGTCGAAACGTTAATCACCTGACTGAGAGCAAGTCACTTCCCAGTGTGCAGACTGTAGACCCCATTTATTTATTTTTACCTGCGCTTTGATCAGTTTGTCCTACATCTGTTATTTTATATTGGGACCTAAGAGACATGTGTTGTCTGTATTAAAAGGAAAGAAAGAAAGATATATATATATATATATATATATATATATATATATATATATATATATACGTTGTATATATATATATATATACGTTGTATATATATATATATATATATATATATATATAATATATATATATATATATATATATATATATATATATATATATATATATATATATATATATATATATATATATATATAGTGCGGCCTTGACCCCATGTGTTTTGCTGGTGGGGGGGGGGGGGGAGGGGGGGGGGGGGTCCACAGAGTCAGGAAGGTGCTCATTAAATCCCCTCCTCTTCCAGTCCCTACAGATCCCACCTCTGGCTAATTGCCATTGAGTTGAAACAGAATGTCTCTGTAAAACCACAAGCAATCCTTATAGACAAAACCTGTAATTTAAACAGATGGTTCAGAAGATCTGCATTATATCGCAAAAACTAATTGTACAACGTACAACAGGTCAATTTGAGAAACTAATCTGAATGGTTCATGCAGTTGCTTAACCAGCGCACAAAGATTTCTTCTTCTTTTTTTAATAATTTTTATCCCACGATTTTGTAACCCATTTTTTCATCCAGTGCCAATTCCTAATGTGATCCTGGGCTCTACACACCCTCCACCAACCTGGGGAGGCAGCGGACTGGCCTCATGCTTCCTTCAATGCATGAGGAGTCCAAGCTGCCTTCTTTTCACCTGACAGGGGGAGTTTCCCTGGTTGGACGTAGCGCGTGGAAGGAACACGTTATTCCAACCAGTTCCAGTCCCCTCCATCAGGCACCCCGGCTGGCCAGGGGGAGGCAGTTTAGAGTCCAGGATGTCATAAAGATTTCAGCTGTTTTCTCCCAGAGCACAGTGGACTCTGGCTAGGCTAGCACGTTTTGGGGACATTTGCGGTGATAGTGAGTACACCTGTCATTTAAAAAATAAATACCGGTAAATCTGCGAGCAATTCTCTTCATTTCAAGCGTAACTGATGTATAATTGCAATATTACAGTTGAGGGTGTTATTTATTGTCATTTCATGCACTGTGATTACTATCGGAACTCTCCCTGTGGACAAGTTCCTACTGTAGTGCAGGCATGCATTAAATGACCATAAAGAACACCCTCTTGTGTAATATTGTTTAACTACAGATATAACATTTTAAATATTAGTTGCCATAAATGTTGACATTGATATATACAGTAAAAAATAGTCCATTGTAGATACTGTAAAAGCTATATTATACTTTAAAAACATTTTTCACGAGGACACTGTGGACCAGTGGTTAGTGCTATCGCCTCACAGCTAGAAGGTCCTAGATGCGATTCCCAATAGGGATGCTGATAGCTTGAGGCCAGTCCGCTGCCTCCCCAATTGAATTAGCAATTGAAAAAAATATATATTTATAAAAAAATCATGTGTCATCCTATGTTTTTTTTTTTTAACAGAATACATTTTGGATGGGCCTGGGCTTTAGCACTCTGTTCCTGTTGCCTAGCATCATCCTGGGAGTGAAACTAGCCAAGTACTACCGCCGAATGGACACAGAGGATGTTTACGATGAGTAAGTAGCATTCATTCTACAATTTTCTTCAGTAATATTACTTTGTATATCATCAATGTTAAACAGAAACTTCCTATATCCTTATGTAAATATAATTAAATCTCATCAAATCTGACTACTACTACTCTACTCCCACACACACACACACACACACGCACGCACGCACGTGCACGTGTGCGGATACACACACACACACACACACACACACACACACACACACACACACACACACACACACACACACACACACACACACACACACACACACACACACACAGACACACACACGGATACATACACACATAATAGGTAGAAAATCAACAGTTCAATAGTCAAAGAGGTTTGGTGCAGGCCAAGTACAAAGTCAAGGGTCAGGTTTACTGACCTTTGAGTGTAAATAGAGCACTCATTTATGAAAAAGGAAAAAAAAACGTTTTCTGCTTGACGATGATGATATTTACAGTAGATGTGTGTGTACCATGTAGATGTGTTGCTATACTCTTAAACTTTTCTCTGCTCCACTCTTCTTCCTTTGTAGTTCCTCTGTTTCGGGGACATGGCATTTCACTTTGTGATAACCATTTTTACCGGTTCCATCTTACATCCGATGTGTCCTTTTTTTGCATTTGGTTTGTTTCATTCCATTCCCCTCTGTCAAGCACTCTGCACTTTACAAAAAAAGAGAAAGAGTTGATGGATTTGCATGTTATCACGAGGTCCTGCTGCAGTTGGCCTGTTCGGTCCTCCTCCCAGCCCCCCCCCCCCCCACACACACACACAGTGAGGACGTCAATGGCTGATCTGTGATGTTTTTTCTGTCAGAGGATCAATACTGATGCGCATCATCAGAGCATGTGTTGGTCTGTTGCTGAACATCTCATTAACATGTTTACATCTCTGTTTTTGTATCATTATAGCATTGAGACATTGCCCATGAAAACGTAAGCTTTGTAAATCGATTTCCACTCCCTCTCTGCTTCCGTTCTTGCGCATCGTTGCGTCAGTGACTGGTCTCTCTGGGTGTGTTGTTGTACATATAACTACTGAACTCTCTTGGTGCTGGTCTTAATGTCTTTTTCTATGCTACAGTAATTGCTCTTAACTGGGTGGGTGGTTTGGCTTCTTGTTGTTTGCTATCTTTGAAAAAAGTGCCCCCTTACTGTTCAATAAGGGCTCTTATAATCATTATTACCTTACAAATGCACCATATCCGCCTGCCTTTGTAAGATGGTGTAAGATTCTTTTTTTATACATATAGATTATATTTAAAGGCTTTATAAATGTACAATTATGTCCTGACACTTGATAGTACTATAGTGATTTTGAAAGGAGAGAAGAAAAAAAAAAGCTTTGACAGCATGCATGCCATATATCATGCATTTTTTCCATTCCCTTTTTTGTATAAAATGTGTGTTTTCAGTATGGAAATTGGTAATAATGGTTATCATAATAAGCCTTTACAACAAGGTATCTCAAATCCAATAATCAGAAGGTAAATGCTACAGTATAGTGGTGTTGCATGTGTGTTGTTTGGACATGTTGGGCATGCAGGATATCATTTGATAAGCCTGTATGTTAATGAGCGTATAATCATTGACATTAACCCATTAAAACTGAGAAGTATGTGTTAGTTTAGATTTTATCTAAAACATTTATTTTATACTTTGGTTATTTCAGAATAGCAGATATACAAGCTTATAACATGTCACTTTGTTTTGTGCTTTATTTGATTTGCTTCCAGGCGTCCCTGGAACAAAATATTCTGAAATGGAAAGGTCCGCGGGCAAGTAATTTTGGCGGTCATCGACGTGAAATAGTTTGAATACTGAGGCAACATAATGTACTTCAGAAAACTGTTGGGACTTAAGAAGATTTGCAGAATTCGCCTCAGGTCTAATGGGTTAATGAATCGGATTAATGCAGTGACACAAACAATGCATGCCCACAGGAGGTTGACTAATACCGCTCAAGCATACACACACATCCATCCAGATACACATCTGGAGGTCAGCGGGATGATTTGCATCCTTATTTACTTCTCAAACATGGAAGAATAAGACAGCTCCAACCATGGAACAAGCAGATTGTAAAAAGCAACAGTTGCCCCTGTGAGAAAACAGTATCTGCTTTTTATTTTGCAACCCAAATGCCACATAAGAAACGTTGCCACTGTATGTTTATTCATTTCCAACTACAGATACATTAATTGGTTCTCGGGGTTTCAAAGCTTATTTTATTTTATTTTAAAAATAAAAAATATGGCTGTAAGTCAGTGTAAAGAAAGTAACGTGCAGACACTAAACATATCCTTGATCAGTACAATAATCAAGTACAGTAAATACACTTTATTTTCGTCCACCCCAGAATTGCACATTAATAGTATGTGATATAAACATCTCGGATTGAGTAGACATGTGGAAATGAAGATTATGCAACCATTTTTATACATCCAGAAAAGTCAATACTGTACATTCAATGTATCTGTTGTTTGCAGACACGTACAATGCCAGTGGTTTTCTTTGGCGACGAGGCTGGTACCGCACAAAGTATTGCACTATGCTCCCACAGTATATGATGACATGTTTGGTTTTGATATGAATTTATAGTTGGCTCACTTTTTGGTCTGACAATTTTCACCTTTCACCTTTTTCAGTTTTGCCAAACATGTAAAAAAAAACATTCAAAAATGTGTTTATTGGGGTCATTTTGCTGTATCACTTCACACTAACCCACTGCATGCTTGCTCTGCACGTGGAATAAAAATCCTCCTGTTTTCCTTTTGTCCAGAGTCAGACAAACTGAAACTCCAATGAATGTACACCTGGTCCTTTTATTCAGAGAGAGGCAAGCATGTCTGAATGCTTTGGTGTGACAACTTAAAATGCCAGCTTGTTTTGTCTACTTGTTCTAACATGTTTTTTTGTTTTTTTGGATCAGGCTGTCTAAGCATCATTAGACAAATTACTAAGGCAGGCAGAGAGCAGAAACACAGAAAGAATATGTCTGAGGAAACCAAATCACTAGATGCTTTTTTTGTTCCCATAATTATATTCCATCACTTCGACTAATTGGACGTTTTGACATTTCTGTTTTATTGCGTGGATTGATGTGATTTGTTCCACAATGTCTGCTCTGATGAAAAGTTGTGGTGTTGGTGGTACTTGGACTTTTCTTGCAACCTTTGCCTTTCATATTTGGGGCATTTGAGAGTACAGAGTATGGCATTTTGGAATTAAACCTAATTGCACACTATATCCTCAGCATAATACCAATTTGAATTAGGTGCTGTTTAACCTCTTGGAATAGAGAGACCAGGTGTTCTGTTCTCTGATCTGTCTGTAGAGCATAGAAGTGGCAGTCTTTCTGTGTTTCCACATATCAAAAGCCCATTATGTTTCCTCAGACTGGTTCCCAAATGGCAATAAAAAAAAAAACTTCAGAAAATGAAACAACAACTTCAGCACAGTTTGTCAGGATTATAGCCAATTTCCAGTTTTAGTAATCAATTATTCTAATTACTCAATTTCTCACAAAACCATAACTTGTATCACTCAGAATATAGCAGAAATGGATTCAGCAGAAGGAAATCATATAGAAAGAATACATTATGTACAATTATTTATCAGAATTAAGTATTTTATAATGATTAATTAAGGCAGCTTTACTATCATAGCGATTTCACAAAATATTTATAATAGTTATTGTTAGCCTGGAATAAAGAATAATCAAAATACTGTTTATGGCCACATTTTAACACGAGTGGGGCTTGTTGTGTGGCTTTGTTCCAGGTTTAAAATAATTATTATAGAATATAAATATTGTATTTTAAGGAATCTCTAGGGGGAAAAATGAGTGGGCTTTCAATTAGTTGCACCACAAAATGGCTACCACTGCTATGCATGCCCTGACCATTAACAACTGTACTATGGCTCATTCGAGAGCAGCGGGTGTTCATAATGTGAAAAATGTGCCAGGCACAAAAAACAAAAACAAATTGCCATTTCATAACGTTGACACACATGCTGTCAATGACATAGTGATGCCTGGTACAATTATCACATCACTGTTTCCCTAACAAAACAATCAACGCAGTTCAGTTGAATGAATTCCTCATCTGGCTGATGATGATGGTGTCCTGTGTGTTTGTGTGTGTGTGTGTGTGTGTGTGTGTGTGTGTGTGTGTGTGTGTGTGTGTGTGTGTTGTGTGTGTGTGTGTGTGTGTGTGTGTGTGTGGTGTGTGTGTGTGTGTGTGTGTGTGTGTGTGTGTGTGTGTGTGCGTGTGTGCGTGTGTGTGCATGTGTGTGCGTGCGTGCCTGCCTGTGTCTGTCTGTTACAACCATAGCATCCCTGCCTATGACACTATGAACAGGTTCCCTCGGGCGTCCGCTCCACCAAGGCATATTGACTGGTGACAGTAGAGAGCTGTTGCTTTTACATCCATTCCTGAAAGGTACTTTAAAGAAACTACTGTGCCATCGTTACTCACACCGGATCCGTTTCCTTCCCTCCATCTGCCTGGCATCACCAACACCCTAATGAATGATGTCTGAGTGTCTGTCTGTACTCACTACTCACCTACCTGTACTTCATTCACACAGCTCTGGTCTCATGTCGGTTTGTCATCAGACTTTCTTCATTCCATGGATACCTCTCTCCTGTCTTGTTTCGGTATCCCGGTGCTCATGCTTATGTTACCCCCACTCCCCTAACTCACCCCCATTATGTTTGTTCTTCTAACCTTTCTTTACAGCTTGTCTGAGCCCTTGTGACTCTTCTCTCATGTGCTGTGTAGACAATAATTGGTCCTGTGTTTGTTCTGACTTGATGAATGTACTGTATACATTCATTGATAGATTTGTGGTCAGATTAAAAGTAAAACACCTGTTCTCTCCGAGGTTATGGTCAGATAGATGGATGGAAACAGTGTACAGTCTCATATTCTTTGCCTGAAACATATATTTTTTTATTTCGTTGCTGTTATCAATCAATCAATCAACTTTTATTGCTCAGACTCAGGGTCCAGTAAAAACAACAGACAACATACAGAGACAACTATACAACAGAAAACATCCCTCTCCATCAATACATCACTTATACAGTAAACAGTCATACCAGTGCTTCCAAAAAGCAGACCGATACCTTGTAGTACTGAAGCTGGGATTACATAACAATAAAATCACAGAGTTCTGGGACTCATTTAGGCGACACATGAACTTGTACATTAGGTTTCTTAGTAATGCATGAAGAGTACACACTCCAACACTACAGAATAACTCACTAGCACTGCACCACCTTGGCTTTTTCAACAAAATGCGCATGCAGTCATTGTAAGCAACCTGCAGTTTATACATGCTTGCTTTTTTATACCTGACCCACAAGGGGGCGGTATATAGGGGTGTGCAGTATGCTCTGAATAGATTCACCTTTACCTCAGGTGAACAGGAGTGGAATTTCCTTCCCAACATGTTTGCCTGAGCATAAAGAACACGACGCTGCCTGTACAAATCCTCGTCATCAGACAGTTGGTCTGTTATTATATGTCCCAAGTATTTGGCTTTACTGCAAATAGATAAAACTTGATTAGATAAAAAGAAAGAAGGAAATGATAGGTCTTTGTCTGCCTTCGTTCTGCAAATCATTACTACACTCTTTTTGGCATTATATTTAATGTCATATGCTATCCCGTATTCAGAGCATACATTCAGTAGGTGTTGGAACCCAGCACTACTGGGAGACAGTACAACCAGGTCATCAGCATACATTAAATGATTAACCAGTGTGTTACCGATCTTACAACCTGTGTTACAGTTGTTAAGCTGTACAGAGAGATCATTCATGTAAAGATTGAACAGGGCTGGTGAGAGTACCCCCCCCTGCCGGACCCCATTACCCACAGTAAAGGGAGCTGACACCCACTTCCCCATCTAACCTGCATGCTTTGGTTAGCATACCAGTATGCCAGGATCCTTATGATGCTGTCAGGCACCCCCCTTTCTTTCAGTTTTATAAATAACTTACGGTGACAGACCCTGTCAAAGGCCCGGGAGGCATCAATAAAACCAACAATAACAGAGGAGTTCTGCTTTCTATACATGTCGATAACTTCTTTTAAACTGTATATACACAGGTCAGTACCATGTTTGGCCTTGAACCCAAATTGATTGTCAGTAGTAATAAAAAAAGAGCTTAATCTATCTAACAAGATTCTCTCAAAGACCTTTGACAGAACACTGGCTAGAGCAATAGGTCTGTAATTATCTAGGCTCCCCACTTTTCCTGCCTTGTCCTTGATGACCGGTACTAGTGTCACCGACAACATCGAGTGCGGCAGTAGACCATGTGTCATGAGTCCAGTAAAACACATTGCGAGTAGAACAGCAACCTTAGGACTGGCATGTTTAAGATGCTCTGCACTTATTAAATCTGACCCACATGATTTGTTAAATCAACATTCGTAATATTGCAGCCAAATATATTTCTGGAGCCATTTGAAGCCTATTCTCAATGACTGATCACTTAAAGTAGGAAAGTCACAAAAACAAATCTAAAACGTTTTTCTTTTTTTTCTTTTTTTCTTTTTTTTTTTACTTTTAAACAGTTCATTTTCCTCATCGACTTTTCAAAAATGATTTTGAAGATGATTACACCACAGACAAAGACAAATTGGGTTGTTACAATGAAATAATTTGTAAGAAGAAATACTAAACAAAATGTTGTATCCTAGTGTTTTTTTTCTTCTTACTATGTACGTAGACATTGTATGATAGTATTGTGTTTGTCATCATGATTTGTCACAACCCAAGGTGGCTTTGTCCCTGGTGTAATGGTCTTAATATACATTTTTGAAAAGCTCTATAGGCCTGTCATTAAACCTAAACATTAAACCAGAAAGCCTCTTCTTAATTAAAAATAAAAATGTTTACTGTAGTGTAGAACACGGTAGTGATTTGTGTAGTGAATAAGAATGTTCTCCTTGAAAACTGTCTCAATACTAATACATAATAAACTGACAGCACTTTCACAGCCCAGCCAGAACTGTGTCATTACACACAGCAATGGGCAACAATGTTCTGAAATATGAATTTGATTAACTCTTGTTATTTTGTCTTTTTGTCTTTTGGTTACCCACAATTTGCTGTCCCAGTGTCCTCGAAAACTGGAACTGAAACTGGACGGTAAGCTTTTCTTATGATGTTGAGTTTAGCGTTTTATCATCCCAATAAGATGTGGTTTACAGCTGTACATAAAATACAATACATGTTTGCATAGACATGACCAAAATAAAACACACAGCAAATAACTAAGATTTATGCTTATTAGCTACACATTTTTCATATTGACAACATGGCCAAAAAGTGGTAAACTAAAGAGGTGGTTGTATGGAGTATGTAGAGTTGAACTGACCTCAAGTACTTTCCTGTGGTTTACAATTAAATAAATATTCACTCTCAGTTTATTCAGAAAACAGTATTATTCGCAAACATGGAATTAAATAGTATACAATAAATGGTAGAAATGTATTCATGTTCTGTAAAATTAAAAATGTCGCGTTTAACAAAAGTTATTTCTCCCCCTTTTTGAAACCATGACACTGGATGATGACTCTACAGAACCCCTCCAAACCACAGAAGACGACAACCATCCCAAACCCATTTTTCTGCTGCTTGTCCCTTGCTTGCTCTTTCTCTTTCTCTCTCTACTGTCTTCAATAATCACCTGAAGAAAAGAAAATCACATTGTAGTACACCTGCCCAAGTCTCCACCAGAGGTTCTGGACAATGGACACTGCCACCCATCACTACCCGCACAGAACCTTCATGGAATTAATCTGAGCCAGAGGTCCTCTGCATTTCATTTTTTATTTTTTGTTAGAGACTGTGGTGTCTGTGTTTACATTAGTTTGGACGAGAAGACATTCAGACATGACATGACTCTCTTAATACGCATCAAGGATCTTTTTAACTTTTGTTTTTGTACTTGTTTGTGCTGTGGAAACAGTGGCTGCAGGGTCATGACAACTTGACCGAGAATAGACTTGACCATTTTGTTGAGGAACAATGTGTCATTTTCAGACACAAGCAGACATTATAGTCTGGAGCAGCACGCATTTGAGTAACTTTTCAATGCAACATGGATGCATTCTCCACATTGGATATTTTCCTCATTGTACCCAAGAAGCAAGTGTGAGTCTTGTGTTGCCGAGGGACAATTTTTTAGGTCACACTGCTGATGGAGGTGACAGAACCTGGAATCTGTATGTTGTGGGATGGTCATTCTTGGCTATTGCAACATATAGTAATGAAATATGTTGTGTATTTGTCTTAAGTCAAACAAAGTTGTTAAGATGTATAGCTAAAACTTGCGTGCTAGCACTGAAGGATATAATTTCAAAGAAACTTTCAAAAATATAACTTGCTTTTTATGTTGACAGTATTGCATGACAGCCAGGGTTTGTCATCTTTGCTGGTTTCAGGGCACAAAGCAAACAACTGGATGCCTTTCAGAGTATGTCTTGTCTACCGTAGCATTTTAACCAATGTTGCCCTTCACACATTGCAAAACACATTTCGATTGGGAGCAAAATGCTTTAACCCACACAACACCAGTGTCAGAAGCGTAGCATGTTCTTTAGTTATTTAATCGATTAACAGTAACACAAAATATCATGTTAATCACACTAACTTGGCATTTTATTCAAGACATTTCTTGCTTTGATAATGTCAAACCTTTTCAAGTGGAGAAGTACTTTTTCCAAGCCAAATTCTATTTTTACTGTAGGTCTCAGGTCATAGTTGTCTTTCAATATATATATATATATATATATATATATATATATATATATATATATATATATATATATATATATATATATATATATATATATATATATATATATATATATATATATATATATATATATATATACACAGACTGTATATATTGTTTCAGCTTTTCTGCAATCCCCGCTATGGATACATTTTAAGCCATGAAAAGGATGAATGTATTCAGCAGCTATGTATATGTGTATTATTCGCTAACATGTCTGTCTGAGGCCAGTGTCCTCTGGACACACTGGACAGGCCATTCCAATGACGTAACCTATTTTCCACTCACTTTACAGACTAAATAATATCGTTATAACTGTCAGCAGACTAATAAGGAGAACATTTGACAATCTCACGTATCTAAATGTGTTGTCAATCAAAATGCAGAAACTTGAAGGATTTATGGTTTACGCGCCTTTATACTGCAGTGATATATTTACCATTGTAATGGCAGGTTTGATCATGTATTGATTCAGAAAATCTGCTTTTTATCAAGATGACAAACAAGTCTCGCTAAGTTTTATATAAGTCTCTTGGAATCTGTAAGTCAGAGGTTATCAAGTTTACAGTAAAAGCCCCTTTTATATGCAAGAAAATTGCCTCAAAGAAGTTGGGTTGCTTTGGAAACTGGCAGTAATATCGCAGTGCCAGATTATCCCGAACAAATTTTCTTTCTTGCTAAGGATCAGCAAATATTTTGAAGTCTAACTTCCTGGTGTGCACAGGACTATCGTTGTTGTAGTACTTTACATTGTCCAGTGTCTTCATAAGACCCTGAAAATGTATGATTTCTACACTCATTACTAAGTGCTTGAAAACACACTTATCAGTGGACACTATTAGGCAGTGGTAAATGAGTGGAACTATGGCATTGGCATGGATGATGGAGAGAATTTATTTTTATGTGGTGTACAAATTGTGAATATACTTTAAAGTTCAATTTAAGTCTCGCTTGTGCCTTTTTAATGTTTTTCACACTTTTGAAGCTCCAGCTCCAATGAGGGTTTTGCTTTGGGGTTGACGTGATTAAATTTTAGATTTAAGCCTGAACATGTAGATTGAATTATTTAGACATTAACGTGACAAAACAGACAACCAAAAAACAATACTATTGGCGAGTACATGCATACAGATGTACCAGTATATACAGCCATATATTCATAGCAAATGAGTGATACATTGGCTAATGCTGATACTGTACGTTACTATGTGTAACATAACCGCAAAACAGTCCTACATAGAAGGTCCCCTAACAGCATTCACCATAGGACAGCTGGTGTACGCATAGAGTGGTGTAGAATTTATAACTCAAGACTGAGCATTCTTTTCTCTGTTATGGTGTGCTGCCATCGGCGGGCAGGACGCACTGTACTGTATTATTGGTGTGAGCTATTTTCAATAGGAGATGATTATCTTATTCTGTGTAGCCTAAAAGCACAGCTCTGAGGTTTCTTCACTCGGCAAGCGACCCATGAAATAACAAAACAAAACAAAAAACACAGCCACATAAACCTCATATATACCAACTCATTCCTCACATCTAAATCAGCTGCTTTAAAGCATACTAAGAGGTGTATAACGGAGGAAGTTTTCCCACAGAGGTTTTAAAATCATTTGATGGAAATATTCTCTTATTTGGACTCACTCCCCAGTCCCCATCATAAGAGGTTGGAGGTTTCTTACACTGACCCCACTTTGCTCACAATGAGACCCTTTTCCTCTCATTATGACTTAATTGCTGTGAAAATAAAGCTGACAAAGAAGCCCCCCCCCCCCCCCCCCCACACACACAGACACACGCACGCGCGCACACACACACACACGCACGCGCACACACACACACACACACACACACACACACACACACACACACACACACACACACACACACACACACACACACACACACACAGAGAGAGAGGGAGAGAGACAGAGACATACATACACACACACACATGCCTGTTAGTTCCAGACACACTCAGGCTCAACTGTGGCACATTTGTAGACGCCTCTGTTCCTTGTTCTAGCTTAATTAGCGCGGTAATTACTTCCCCTTGCTCAGCAGTGATTGCCCCTGTCTGTATGTAAGGGGCAGCTGATTTAAAACATGTCACTTGGTGGTAGAGTATTTTAAAGTTTTTTTGTGTGGGGGAAATAGCCTGTAGGCTGCATCAGCATGCAATTGGCAGTCTGCATGCATTGACTTATTCTCAGCATCCTGAATGAAATGCACATGCACCAACAACCACATCAACATGGCAAAAAGAAAAAGATCTATAATTTAACGTTTTGTAGCTTCCTACTGTTGGACTGCTGACAGTAGCCTAGGCCTGTGGTCTTCAAAGTGGGGTCTGGGCACTGCAGGAGGCTCCAGCCATGGGGTCCCGCTTAGAATCTTTTCAAATGTGGGGGTCCTTGACATGGAAAAGGTTTGAGAATCACTGGCCTAGCCATAGCAAAATGGTTAAACAAGGGTGTTTCATTGGCAGTCACTCATTTCCAAGACATGCATGATATGAGATCTGATGGTGTGTGTGCGCACATGTGGTTGGGTGTTGTCTTTAGGGGACTATTCTCCTCCCCTTTTCTTGAAAGTCCTTTCTAGTCTGACCCCCCACCCCCACCTGAATTCCTTGGTAAAGCAAGGCAGACGATAAATAGCGGGAGGGCTCGCAGTCTCCGGTACTTCCCTCCTCTTCTCTCAGCATCCACTGACTAACGCACAGCACAGATTCATCATGTCGTCGACTCAACTCAGTGTCCTGTTGCTGCCGCTGCTCGTCGCCTGCTGCTGTCTCCCGGCGGCCGTCGAGGCGCAGGGTTGGAACGAACCCATCAAGTTCAACACCAAGGCCAACGACTACTGCACGATGACCGTCACTGGCCAGGGCGACAACACCCGCTTGCGCATCTCGTGCTGGGGAAAGCAGCGCACCTACTACTGCGACTACCTGGGCAAGCCCCAGACGTGCCGGACCTACAATAACAACCCGCGCCACTACTTCTCGCAGATGATGTGGGGCCTGCGCAAGCTGCAGAACGCCTGCCAGGGGCCCAAGGTGGTCAAGCCTCAGATGTGCAAGAAGGCGCCCGAGGACGCCCGCATGGTCCTCGTCTACTCGTCCGTCTCCCCCTCCTCGACCTCCCCATCGTCACCGTCAGCGCCTGCACGGCCGAGTGCCAACTCTCGCCAGAACAAGCAGCTGGTGCTGAAACCCACCCCTCCTCCGAGAAGGAGAACTCTGCGGCCGAGAACGACTAAGCCCACTACGACTACTGCTGCCACTACCACCACCACAGCCAAGAGCGCCGGCCCGGGCCCGACTAGTGCGGCAAAAAAGATAGCCGAGAAGTACTGCTGGAGGTCCCTCAAGGGGGTCTGCGGCTATGTCATCGGTTTCTTTAAAAATTAGCGATGAAGGTGAGCAGCAGGGGCGGATCTAGGCATGGGGGGCAATGCCCCTAAATGCCCCTAAATGCCCAGTCTGCCCCACCAAACACGATGGCATGCAAAACCACCCAAGATATTTCAAATTAAAGTGCCTATAGGGCTATTTAAAATTATTTGAAACACTTACACTAGGCTACTAACTAACTAGGCTACAGTTGTGGCACCACTAAACCAACAGCATTTCATCATTGAAAACCGAAAACAGAAAAACCTCTGGCTTTATGCATGCTGCGTGTCTGTTGCAATTTTAACAACAACTGATGTTATTATTGCTGCTTATTTAATTGCCTAATAAAAGTCCAGTAACCAAAAATGGTATTGGTGTGGCTTCATCGCGGTCGATGAAGCCGCACCCATACCATTTTCTCCTGCGCCCCCCCATTGGGAAATGTTATATCCGCCCTGAGACTAAATCTGTATTACATTCGTCTACCATGTATTTTTGATATGCCTACATTTCGCATTTACCAGCCTATTTTGGTTAAACAAATGAACAGACAAACAAATACATATGCAATAGGCCTGCTGTTGTCTGTCTGTTGCGGCTATTTTAACCCAATTAAGCTGAGTTTCACAATATTGTCACCAGGCCATAAAGGCTATTGATCGACTGGCTCGTGTAATGTGGCTTAATTATGGGATTGATTGAATACAACGGTTCGTAGGAAAACACAGAAAAGTACAATTCGGTAAGAATTTTAAACCTATGCCTATAGACCTAGCCTCGTTTTTTCATTTGGGATCTTTGACACCTTCATTAGGATGATGATCATTTAAAAGTTTAAACTGTAAAATTATAATTTTGTTTCTCATTTCTATTTCCACCCTCTTGTGTTTTAATGGTGCTGACTTTTCTCCACGCGTTTCCCCACAGATTGCCTCTCTTTTGGAGATGGAGACTTCAGACTGGGATAGAGGAGCGACGCCTATAGAGGGATTCCTTTACATGGAGCTTGCTGGTGAATGGAAGAGCTCTTGCGACCCCTACGGGGGATGGTTTAACATGGCTAACCATGAGTGAACGCCAAAGCAACAAGGGCTTAATCTACACCAGCTGTTTTCAAAACGGTGTTATTGAGAACTATATTAGCCTGATGCTTGTGAGAACATCATTACAATTGTTTCCATCGGTTGGTAATCTCATGTTGTTGTGTTTTTTTGTGTAATTATCATTCTTCTTTTGGCCTAGCTAAGTTTGTAGACTACTATTTCAGTCAGATGGACATCTGCACTTGTTGATGTATTATTCCATACGTTGTCCAAAATGAAATGGTCTTAAATAATATAAAGTGATGTGAACTGCAATGCACTACACATCAACTTTTTGTTTATTCCCCCAAATGACTGAATATATGCCTGGGCTGGTAGGTTTGGAGCATTTTTTAATCCAATGTTGTGTTCTAATAACACCATACACACTCAAATGGAAAGAAAATGTGTATGCCAATGTATTCATCATATATGTTGCATATATGCAATAATCAAGTACATATATGTACATGTGGATATAGGATATTTTTCGTATGTATGTCACAGTCAGGTTCATAGGGGGGTAATTTCATATGCACATATACTTTCTTTCCATCTGGGCATTCTGCCCTCCTATCCGGTTACTTCCGTCTATGGAACATTTCCAATCTGTTGATAGAATCACATGGACTCCATACACAGACTCTGAGACTCGTCCTTGTAGGCGAATTGTGTTTTGTTTAGTAGGCCTATGTATGGGCTAACATACTGTAGCCTATATTATGTATTGGATCATTTACAAAAGCCTGGGCCTGTGGCTATAGTTATTGAGAATGGTTTCCAATTATTTTCATTTTTGAGCAAAGAGGGGTTGACACAGATATAGATTTGTTTTATTCAATGAATAAACACGTGTTCTTAATTGCTGTGTGTTTATATTGATTTTGTTTTCCTTGGAGGAGGAAAGAAAAGACGTTGAGAAAGTGGCCCTATGTCGCCTATAGGAGAATTGTGTAGCATCTTATCCTGGCCAGTGGATGGCAATGTTGTAAGACTATATTAAACGAAAACATGGGTAACTATCTCGTAGTTTAGCCTATGCGTAATGTTATTTTAAAGGGAAAAAATCCCCGCGTCCCCATTTGTAAATCGTCGGCTATTAAAACAATGCAGGCTACTGTATATAGCCGACTCTTAAAACGATTTGTAATTTGTCATTACAATTTCAAAAGCATGCTAATATATTGGCTTTTCGGTCTGTCGATGCTACGTGTTTTATTTTGTGGCCATGTATGCCTATAGGCCTAATCGATAAATCTAGCTAGCAGGACGCCGCTGTGAAAATAGACGATAATAAATCAGAAATCCATTAGCAATCGACGTGAAATAAAATGTCAGCTATATTGTTTAAAGCACATGCATCATCATGCGCGTGGTTGTGCGTGCGTGTGTGGCGTGCGTGTGCGCGCGCCGTGCGTATAGAATGGGAGGAGCATTTCTTGGAGAAAACCCTCATCCAAGGGGAACGAACCTGGACGCACGATATAAAGTTGCCTACAAACGCAGCCCCTAAGGACCAGAACATAAAATATTTTACCGCACTTAAAAAAAAAACAGGTAGGTGCATCGCAGTCTGACCAGCCTACTATACACAAAAAAAAACATTCAATCATATTAACGACGTGTTACGTGTTCTCTTTAATGCAGGTTTTTGGAGACTTCATTCATGGCGCTTCTTACGAATGTAACCACCCTATTGGTCATCCTTATCGCTTCCCAGCAGTTCATGCTGGTCAGCTGTCAAGTCTCACGAAGGGCGACAGAGAAAGTAGCAAAGGACAGCGGCGACAGTCCAAAGTCGCCAGTTAAGGGGAGATTCACCGCCAAAGACAAGGCACAGTGTACGTGGGTTGCGACGGGTATCCACGACCTGACCCTCGGCGTGACCTGCAAGAAAAGCAGCAAGAGTTACAGCTGCGAGTACATCGCCAAGCCGGCCGCGTGTCCCCAGTACGTTTCAAACACGAAATTGTACTGGAAGCAAATCTCACGGTCTCTCGGCAAACAGAGGAAGCTGTGCCAAGACAGTGGAGCTCTGGTGAAAGCCGGGCTCTGCAGAAAAGCTCCCGAGGATGCTCATTTTAGACTGAACAATGTATCCAAGAGAACTGCCGCCGCCACCACACCTTCTCCCCAGCGACCCGCTGCAGGGCTGAAAGCTTGTACAGACTCTAAGAAACTAGCAGAAGAACACTGCAGTAGCTCGTGGTCGAGTTTTTGTGTTTTCTTGTTTTCCATGGTGCAGAATGGTGACTGCTGAAAGAAATTCAATAGGCGTGGACTACTGATAACTAAATGTACCCTAAACTAGCCTACCAAAAGTAGTAGGCTACTTGTGCAGAATGTTTAAAGCACATGCACAAATGTTTTCAAGTGTAAAAAAAAAACATATCTTTAGAAATTACAAATTAGCAGATCTACAAGCTCACTTGTACAACTTTATAGCTATTTTTAGATGCTGAAATGTAATGCGGAAGATGTATGTTATATATGTAAGGATCCAAAGCAATCAAGATTGTTATAATAGTTTTTTTTTTTATTGTTGTTTTTTTGTTTTGTTTGGGGGGTTAGGTTATATGCTAGTATACGTAAAAAAAAAAAACAAAAAAAAACTTGTACACATGCATTATTTCATCATAATGGTTATGGTGGTTGGTTCTACCTCAATAAATGTTTATTTCTAATTATTGAATACAACACTTCTGTATGTAACATTGGTGGAGACATAAAATTCACATGATGAATATTAGCATGGTGTTTTGTTTGTCCATTTTCGTTTTGTGATTTCATGCTGTTTATTTTGTTTATTATTATTAGATCATTAGATAAACTAATTTCCCATCATCCTTCAAAATCCCTGACAGTGTTACAATTACATATGCAGAAGACTTGTGTGCCAGTAGATTAAATTGAAGTTAGAGCATGTTGGATAATGACACAGTAGAAAAATGAACACATTCCTTGGCACCAATGAACCTTTGGCATCCACATGTGCCATGTTTGAAATACCCAGGCTATCAGTCTAGACATGGTCTGTTATTTATCTACTCAAAGCGGTCAATGTTTAGGATGCAGGTTCTATTTCATTTTACATTTTTTGAAAACCTGTAAAAAAAAAGAGTGAGAACTACTGATTTAGAAAGAATTTGTACGGATAATCAACCCCAGGTCGTAATGTGACAAATTTGTTACTTGTGCTGCCAGTGTACTCTTTATGTCACTGTGACTTATAAAGCATGAACACGCTATAGTAACAGCAGTCAACATGTGTCTGCATGGCCTACCTGTTGGGTAGACCAGCTGTCCACTTCCAGGACATTTTCATCTACAGGCTACGCCATCTGGTAGCTGACTGATATATGAGTTGAAGGAATGCTGTATGATAACTGCACAGGTACAGATATCAAAGTACTGACTGAGTGAGGCGAGGGTGGAGGGGATTATGGTTACTGAGCTGGGCAGCATCTGTGTGGGGATTAAGAAAAAACTTTCAATAAAAACCTTACACTGCTATGACTGGATGGTATAGGTATACAGTATCATTATGAGGAACAGGGAATCAATGAAATGTATGAGGGAAGATTGCCTTTATTTGCTGTAACTACCAAAGTATGAACAGCTTCTACAGTAATATACTTGATGGATTTGGGATATTTGCCTGAAATAACTGTTGGAGAAAAAACGGAACATGCAGATTTATTTGACAGGCCATGTAATCTTTCATGTTCTCCCTAGTTTGGTGTCTTCATTTAAAAATACCTCTGCTATAACCCCACCCTGTCTCAGACAAGTGCTTACATGAAGTAAACATTATTTTTGCCAGCACCTACTCAGGAGTCTTATTTTAACAACCCAAGTGTCAAAATGAATGTTATAGTGTCTATTCGGGATGACAATCTATTTCTGAATATATATAAATAATAATGACAAATACTGTTCAACCAAGTGGACACACAATGCTCGCAATTATGGCGCCCTGAACCCAAATGGTAATTTTATGAGTGGTACATGGGATACATTGATTGTAATTTCATAGGATTTGTCAGTCTCTTTCTGCAGAGCTATTTTCAACAGGCTGATTCCTAAGCTATCAGGAGAATGACAAGCCTTTGCTGAGATGCTATTTATTTGATTTAGCCATCACTACTGATTTATTGATCTGTAATGATTGAGTGTTACACTGCAGCTCAAACATTCTCCCTAGCTGATACTTGAACTGTACCCATTTTAGCTAAATGGCTTATTTATGTTTATTGTGTCTTTTATAAAGTGTAACCATAATGGAACTGACCGGAGGGTGGGATTGGAACGGATGTAGGATGGAATTGAAGAGTAGACACTGCTTCATTGTACAGCTACCACAGTAAACATAATACAGCTAAATAGTAAATGGTGCATTTATAGGTGCCTATAGCACTTATAGCGCCTTGAACATGAAAGTACAACAAAATTGAATTGTTGGCATCAATTTGATGCCAACAATTCAAATCCAGTGCAATACAAAAGGTCATACGAGGCAAAAATAAAAGCAGTAAGAAAATATATTGTAGTCCGTAACTATTTTTATAGAGTTCAGGAGAATAATAACTGAGGGAAAAACTGTTTCTGGATCAAAAAAAAAAAAAAAAAAAAAAAAAAAATATATATATATATATATATATATATATATATATATATATATATATATATATATATATATATATATATATATATATATATAATATATATATATATATATATATATTACCTTTTTTCAATGGTTTAGGTTGAATCATATCTAAATTATATAATGTATAATAATTGCATCTTTATGGTGCCTGCTATTATCTTAAATATATCTCAGTTTGGATATTCAAATTATGGATAATATTATTTTTTACAGGGAAAAAACAGTTACCCTATGCCTATGGATATATGCAAGGAGCAGGGAAGAGGGGGAGGGACCAGGGTAAGCGTGTGTTCAGTTGCCGACAGAGAGGGGAAAAGAAAAAAAAAGTTTAGCTCACAACAAAGATGGCATTTAATCTTTGCATGAGGATTTAATTGGAGTTCCTACCTACAGCTACGGAGAATTTGCTTAGGACTTGTCACTTTTCTGAGGAAATTACTTATAAAAGCCACGTTTGGACTAGAGAGGAGAGGTGGCCATTACGACATCAGGTAGGAGCAGAGCTACTGTGTGTGTGTGTGTGTGTGTGTGTGTGTGTGTGTGTGTGTGTGTGTGTGTGTGTGTGTGTGTGTGTGTGTGTGTGTGTGTGTGTGTGTGTGTGTGTGAAGGGTCTCTCTCTGTCGCTCTCGACAGAAAAGAGAGAGCTCTCTCTCTCTCTGTGTCTCTCGCTCTCTTTCTCTCTCTGTCCCCCCCCTTCTCTCTCTGTCTCTCTCTCTTTGGCGCACGGACAGACAACGGAGATGAAGGGCGCGCGCGCTGCAATTATAGCGGCAGCATTTCTGATCAGAACGACTGGACAGGAAACATACTTCTCTCCTCCAAAAAGTTTCTAAAACTTCAGGAGCCGAGCTTGCCCTCTTCAAGCCCCCATCCCACCCCCGCTTCATCTCTTTCGCTGTCCACACACACACACACACACACACACACACACACACACACACACACACACACACACACACACACACACACACACACACACACACCCCCCCCCCCCCCCCCCCCCCCCCCCCCCCCCCCCCCCCCCCCACACACACACACACACACACACACTGACAATGAGAATGACGCGGACAGAGAATGACACTCAGTAGGTCTACAGATAGCCTGGTGTCTAGCCCTCAATGATTTTCCCGTCCACTGCTGTTCTACGTCACATCATTTAGAGCGACGCCCACCCCGGAAGGTTCACTCCCCCCTCAAGGCCACTTTCCAACGTGCGTCAGTCCAGGCTTTCCGTTTTCGCGCAACGCGAATGAAAATGAAAGCCTGGGTGTCGAGGCTAGTCAGATAATGCTTCAGTAAAATGATTGTCCTCTGCTTCCTCTAACATTAGGCCTACAAATGGATAAAGACGTAACGCTGAGGATTTTCTCCTGCTTGCTATACAAGGATAAATACAGTTACAAGGCTATATAAAACCACGCAGCATGTTATATTACATACTTTTAAAAGAACCGCTAAAACACAAAAAGTTTCTGACCCAATGTCGCCACTCGTAACAGACGCTTACACGTCAGCCAATGGGCGGGGCCAGACGTAATCAAGTGGGTGGGGCTTTAGGTTTAAAAGATGGCGCGATGCACACTGCAGGATGTGTGAGATGGCGACACGGCGGCAAGGTATGTTTGTTTGAGAAGCACCGGTTTTATCCACCTTTAACACTTGTTTAAACTTGTTGTGGCGTTATAGGACCGTTTTGGTTGTTTATTGCAGTGTTTTCAACCAGTTTGATATCAGGGTCCATTATTTATTTAGCCTTTTAAGCCGCAAAGCCAGACTATGATTATTTTTAGCCTTGGATCTAAAATTAAAGGTTCGCTTTAGTCAATAGTTCCATGCTGTACTGATTACCATTTGGAATGCTAACAGGTAAATGTTAATCAAAATGACAATTCTGCATGTGGACTTCATGTAAATTTAGTAAATTACGTGTTCAACAGTTTGTTTTTAAATGTAACCAAATCTAGTTTATCAAAAATGGTGGTGTGACTTGTAGGTCTGCTTTCAGTTTCTAAATCTTTCAGTAGCTAATGGTTTCAGGAGCTAATGGTTTCAGGAGCTAATGGTTTCAGGAGCTAATGGTTTCAGGAGCTAATGGTTTCAGGAGCTAATGCTTTCAGGAGCTAATGCTTTCAGGAGCTAATGCTTTCAGGAGCTAATGCTTTCAGGAGCTAATGCTAATGGTTTCAGTAGCTAATGCTAAAACCCACATGTTTAGCAGTGTTACTCATTCCAGGAATGTCTGATTTCTACAAGCAGATTCCTAGAGTTAGTTTTCCAAACTTATGTATTCAGGCTAGTTTATATATAGATGTTGAAGACTTTATTTTCCATTTTTAACATAATGCATTTTATATTTTGTAGAATATATTAAATAACTTTTTTTTTTTTTTTTTTTTACAGGTTCATCATTAGACCTTGGATGGTGTCTTCAGGAGACAGCTGGTGTAATGGAGTGTCTACTCGGCTGAGCCTAAACCTTATGGTGCCAAACGTTCTGCCTGAGATGCGACGCACAACTGTTCATACCGGCTGTCTTCAACCCGTGCCGCAGAAGTCTCCAAGCGGTACGTGCCTGCATTACATGTGGCTGTGGTAGAAGGATATAGGGCTGTGTCACCATTAGCAACATGCTAAGATAATGATTTGTCAAACAAATGATTGCAATTAAAGGGACACTTCACTTTTTCCCCAAAAAACAAAGGTTCTATTAAAGCTATACTGGGCAACTTCCCTGCTAGTCACTGCTGTTATCACACTCTGCAATTAAGCTTTTTCCATTATAATTTAGATGTGGTTTAGGGTCATTGTACTGACTTCAGGTCCCTGTGAGTATGAGGGGTTACACCCCTGTTGTATTTCCTGTGGGCACTGGGGAGTTATTGATTTTCAAACTTTTATACAAATTTAAGCTTTTCCACAAATGAGATTCACATCCTCATAAGTATGTGGCTACACCCTATGGTATTCTGAACCTTTTCTGAAATTGGGCCTTTTTCACAAGATATACCCCATCACCACCTTTTCCTAGAAAACATCTTTCTGAATAAGCTTTGCAGGCTTAAATTCAGGATATGAGTAATGTGACAAATATGCCAGGCGAGCCTGTATCAAATTTAAAATGTGTTTTGAGGAAAAGGTTACCCAGTACAGCTTTAATGACATGGGGGTCTGGGGGTCTAATATGTAATATGGTGTCCTTTTAACAAAGTATTGTGTTTGACTTTGAAGATTGTAGGTTTCATAAAACAATTTCACAAGTGTCTGTCACAATTTGAATTCAAAGCTTAAATTAAAATTGCCCCCCTTTAAGGGTATTTTTTTTAAAGGGTAATTTAACTTCACGTCTCTCGTTGTTGGCAGCACTTTTTGCAAAAGCTGTCAAATCGAGTTGTATGAAATGGTGGTGTCAACTGTATTTGATGTTCACAGTCCCATGGTGGCAGTTCTGCTCTGGTTTTGGGGAATTCTAAGTAGTCCTGGTTATTGTATGGAGGTCACACAGTAAAAGTAAATGAATCCACAAAACTAACACAATTTGTAATTTATTCCTAAAATATTAGCACATCCTTTGTTTGTTTTTTGACCCCCACACACCTCACATGAACTACTTTTTAGGCCTAGTGATGATGGACACAAACAGTTCCCTGTGAGGGGGAGTCAATGAATGATGTGTTAATACTTGAGAAATTTGACAACAATACAAATGATGTTAGTTTTGTTTAATTTTACTGTGTGATCCCACAAAATATTCACCCAAACCAGAGCAGAACTTCCACCACAGGACTCTGGACATAATGCCTTTGAGACTACTATGTTAATTGCAGCTTAAGTTAAAAAACAAAAACTAACTCTTAATAAATGCTGGTGACACAGCCCTGTTAGACTATGCTATGAATTCCAAAATGTCACCCTTTAAGCCTAAACTAAAAGTTTTCTTTCTTTCCTCCTGCCGTTTCAGAAGGTGAAGCTGACCGGAGGTACAGACTCTACGGTGCTGTTGCCACAGTTGGCTGTGAGAGGCGTTTTGATTCCACTACTGGGTGCTGTTGGCTGTGAGAGGCATTTTGATTCCACGACTGGGTGCTGTTTGCAGTGAAAGGCGCTTTGATAACACTGCTGTGTGCAGTTAGCAGTGGAAGGTTAGTGAACCGCTTGTGTAAGTGAGCTACATGCTACCATACCGTAGGTTGTCATGCGTGCCGGGTATAATTCATCTACAGTATACTGTATAATGCCAGACCATGTCCCATGCCACTATGGGACCATGTGATGTTTGTGGCGGCATTTGATTTATTTAACATTGTACAGTTAAATCGGTTAACATCACATGTGTATGTTATGTTGTAGAGTCGGGTCTCCTTTCGCTTCAATTCTTTGCTTTTAATAAAGTTATCTGTTTTTGTTGTCCGAGTTTTTAATCGCATTTCATTTTTTAAAGTATTTTCTTAATCTCCTTCTTTGCTATCTATTGCCCTAGTTCTTCACTACTCTACTTTGTGCATACACATGTGATGAGGTTATGCGATTTGTCTGGTATTGTGGTAGCATGTAGCCTGCTTAATGTTGTGTTGAAGTCTGTGCAAACTAGAGGGAGCGATTCTATGCAATCACCGGCAGTGGCAGCGTCCGAGGAAGAGTCAGTGCAGCCGGTAGTGTTGGCCGGCAACCCAAACCCTTGGCAATGTGATGGCAAAGGCAATGCCAATGCAGGTTATTGCATGCGCTCCTTCTGGAAAACTAACGGAGGAAGCAAATGGTGGCTGTGTCATTTGATTCCTTGGTTAGTGTGTGTTGTGAGATTAGTGGCTGATATTGAAGGTAAGTGAGCGTAGTTTATCTGATTGGCAGAAACCTTGTATCTCTGTTTGGGATGTACAAGATTTCTAGCTGACTTTCCTTTCTCCTCTTCAATCTTTGCTTTAATAAAATTATTTGTTTTTGTTTGTCTCAGACTCCCTTGATCGCTTTTAATTTATTCGCTAAACTCTTATTTCTTTTTCTTCCTACCTTTCACACTAGTCCTTCACTAGTATGTGGTGCGTGAATCGGATTGCGTGTAGTTAATGTTTTATTTGCATTGCGCTATTTGCACAAATCATCAATTACGTGAGTTCACATCACATATGAATACAGGCCCGGTATGCGATGTGCATTTATGTAATTTCATAACTTGTCATTCACGTTGGCGTCGTTTTGTTCAGGAGAGGTAGACTCTGAAGGGGAATTTCCAGCCCTTTTCAACATTTTACTATGTCTTTTTATATAATGTTGAAAATGTATGGGATTCCACTAAAGTTGAGAAGGCGCATCGATCATGGCATATTTTGTTTGTATGTTGTGTACTAATGTTCGTAGTATTGACAAATGCTGTGGCGCAATTTCTTTTCGTGTAATTTGCAAGTGGATTTCTACGCAAGCTTTTTTTAACCAATTTGCTGTGGGGACAGCTGGAAGCTTTGGCCCAGGATCGAGATGCTTAAGTATTCTTGCCTAGGTGTAAGTATTCTTTGCTTTAATGACGTTATTTGTTCGTTGTCGCAGACTCTATTGATCGTTTTTAAAGTAACCTCTTCTTGCCTATGTGAATTGGGTTGTGTATTGAATTGTTTCAATTCCTTGTGTGAATTGGATTTTGTTTTCTTTCATAGCAATCACTCCACGAAAATATTAAGGTAAACTGCTTGAGACCAAGGAGATCTATTTCTTTTGTGTTCATAAAGAGCTCAAAGTGCTTAAAGTGAGAAGTATAGCAGCAAACATCTAGGTCATAAGACCATTGTTGGTGTTATCTCAGATCTAATTTGCGAGTAAGGTTTCACCACGTAACCTCACATCAAACATGAACACAGGCCCGGTGTTTGATGTGTGTTTATGTCATTACACACTTGTGTAAGGATTCATGTCTGCCAGCATCACATAATGCACACGGGTTAGGTTAGGGTTAGGAATGTGATGTTGGTTGACTGGATTTATGTATGCTGCAATTTGTAGCTAAAACCTAATCGTGGCACTGGCGATGGGCTTATGACCCTAGTGTTTGCTGCTGCACTCTTCACTTATGGCACTTTGTAGCACTTTATGAGCACGGAAAAATATATATTTTCTTTGTCTGAGTATTTTGTGTATTAAGCTATAAATACTACTTTTTTGTAGGATACTGGTTATCAATGATATGTAGAAATGTTCATTGTGTGTACTGTTTTGTTGTCGGGGTGGTTGAAATGTCAATCAATGCGAGTGACTTTTGGACCTGTAAATTACAACAAAACAAACTATGGCACTTGTGTGGACTTCTGGTTTACCGGAACGGGGTTCAATTCCCTGCAGTGCCCTGCTCAATGTTGTATTTGCATGGTCTGTATATACAGTAGATGATAACCCCCAGATTGTTTACGGTGTTTGTACTCCCTATAGTTAACAAGTCTATTGTAAGGGACTGTAGCATATTGTGTCGTCTAAATGGGAATAATTATGTACTATGAATAATACTCTTGCAGGAAATGGATAAGTCAATATTACACTGCAAAAATGCTGTCCCACATGTAAGAAAAATATACATATGAGTGTAATAGTACTAGAAACAAGCAAAATAATCTCTCTGTGGGGTAAGTGAATTGTACTTGGAAAGAATTCTTGTATTAAATGTATGTTCTAAAAACAAGGTTGATCTTATACAACTTGCTCTTGGTTAGTATATCCTTCTTAAAACAAGAGCAATCATACTTAAAGTCTAGATTTAAGATTACAAGACTTGTTTAGTTCAGAGTTTTTTGCAGTGTATTGGGTGGTGCTTAATTACATAGCTGTCTTTTCCAGCATGTAACACTGCCATGCTACTCCGTCTAGTGTTTGGCGCACTTACATGAGCCATAGGCCTACGTCGAATTGACCAGAAAAAAAATTATGTGCTATCATTTTGCCAAGAGATCGGCTTGTCTTAAGAAAATACAATCTCACAAAAGGAACTTTATTGACATGTGATGCAGGTTTTTGAGTGACTGCTGAGTGGTTTTGATAAAAAAAAAAAAAAAAAAAGTGCACAGAGAGCAACATGTGAGGATTGTAAGAAATGAGAGAGATGTAGAGTACAGTATAAAAATGGTCCAGTTGAGATGGCAGGTGTTTGGTTCAGTTTACTCGTAGATGAAGGCGTGTGCAGGGAGCTGGTAGGTGACAAACTCCTCAGGCTTGAACCACAGCCCCACCTCCATCTTGGCGTTCTCCACGGTGTCGCTGCTGTGGATGATGTTCCTGAGAGAGATGAGGACAGTTGGAAATAAACACCCCTAGTGTCGACCAGCCCTATCTATCAATGATCATCTACACATCTACACTACTAATGTGCCTATTGGACAAGGAGGGACTTAGTGAAGGGCTAATTTTGTTTGTTTTTTCAGGGGTGCTGCTCACCTGCCAATGTTGACGCAGAAGTCTCCACGGATGCTGCCAGGCTGAGACTTAGCTGGGTCGGTCTCACCGAGGATCAGCCTGCCCATCTTCACAATGTTCTGTCCCTCCCACACCTAGAGAAGGAGATAATAATAATAATAATAATAATAAATTTATTTATATAGCACATTTTCAAGACAATGTCACAAAGTGCTTCACAATATAAAACATCCCATCACAGTGTAAAAACAAGGTGATAAAATGACAATAAGAAAGTAGCAGCATTCAATGAGGTAGAACAAAGTAATAAACCACAATAGAACAAGGTAAAGGATGTAACCAAAACCAGAATATAGATAGGTAATAAAACTGTAAAAGGATAAGCAGAGGTAAAACATGGTAGCCAGTAAAGTGCAAGTCCAGATAAGGCATAAAGTGCTAATGAGAGGTGCTGGGGCCTTACCCAAAGGCCTTAACGTAGAGGTAAGTTTTTAGCAGCGATTTAAAGGAGGCAACCGAGTCTATGCGCCTAAGCTTAGCCGGCAGGGCATTCCATAGCTTGGGAGCTCTTATTGCGAATGCCCTGCCGCCCTTTGTGACAAGCTGGGCTACCGGGGCCACGAGGAGGGCCTTATCTGCAGCAGACCTGAGGTTGCGGGTAGGAATGTAGGGTGTGAGCAGATCTGAAATATATTTTGGAGCGAGCCCTTTCAGTGCTTTGAATGTTATTAGTAAAATTTTAAAATCAATTCTCTGAGACATGGGCAGCCAGTGCAGAGAGGCTAAAATTGGTGTTATATGCTCACGACGTTTTGTGTTGGTCAGTAGCCTAGCCGCAGCATTTTGTACCAGTTGAAGACGAGAAATATCTTTTTTACATAGGCCAGAGTATAACGCATTACAGTAATCTAACCGCGACGAGATGAACGCGTGAATCACCTTTTCTAGGTCCGGAGGTGACAGGAAATGTTTTATTCTGGCTATATTTCTAATATGGTAATAGCAGGATTGAACCACCCGTGACACTTGGTGGCTAAAAGTAAGGCCGGAGTCGAAGATCACACCGAGGTTACGGGCAGTCTCCTTTACATTTGCAGACAGGCTACCTAGTTCCGAACAGAATGGCTGAGTGGCGGTTGTGGGACCAAAGAGGATGATTTCTGACTTAGACTCATTAAGTTGTAGAAAGTGTGAGATGTATTTTGTTAAATTAATGATAGCAGTGTTACTGTATAATCTGCACAATGCATACATGTCTGTGTACTCCTCGATCAAGCAGGAGAGGAATGAGAGGTGTGAGTAGAAATAGAACAGTGTACCGTATTTTCTGGACTACAAGCTAAAAGCCTTTAATTATCCGAAATGACAGTGCACCTTATAACCCAGAGCCTAACGCTTATATGGATCATTTGACTGGAGTAGCTTCTATTATATCTTGACTGCAGTAGCTTCTATTCTATGCGCCTTATAATCCGGTTCGCCTTATATGACGGTTCTAAAATAGGCCATTCTTTGAAGTTGCACCTTATAGTGCGAAAAATACAGTACATGAGTAGATCAATGACAGTAAAGGGTGACAGAGACAGTAAAGGGACATTTCCCCCCCCCAAAAAACTGACTCTAAACTAAAGGCTATTTCATACTCTAGGGTGAAGTGGGTTTAGATGAAGAGTTTGCACTGCGGTGTAGTTGTTTGAGGGTTCACTATGGAGTATGTATGATCCAGGCTGAAAACTCTTCATCTAAACTCACTTCACCCTGGAGTATGTTTGACCTTTAAAGGAGCAATCTGGAACATGATGTGGTGTTCAAAGTTTACAAAAACAAAAACATTCTTCTTTATCATTCAATTAATCAGAAAAAAGGAATCGATAAGTGCAATCATTGTGTGTAGTCAGTAGCATGCAGTACAAAAGCACGGCATGTGTATGTGGGGGTCAGTGAGTGGTTTACCTCCATGATTTGCTGCTTCTGACTTTACTGAAGTAATTATTTTGTATGTATTATGTATGTACGAATGTCCTAATGAAATGAACAAGTTGGCCACTATTGTAAACAAGTGTATTCTGAACTAGTGTGTCCAACCAGTTTTTCATATTTGCTGTAGTTGTACTTGAACTGTAGGCCTACTGTAATTCTCTAAGCTGTTATCAGTTTTGTAGCAGTGTGTATTTGACTTGTTCTGTAACGCTCATTTCTGTTAATTAAAAAACATTCATTCATCAACCCGTGCTGGATGTGGTCACTCAAACTCAAACAGAGGGAGAGGGGGCATGTGTGACTTCCCCCCCCAAGATATTGATGTAAAGCGTCCCCATTCCATTCGGACTGATATCAGATCAGTGCTTTTCAATCAGTGGTCCATGAGAGGGTTCCAGGTGGTCCCCAGCTAAATGACAAAGTTGGTTAACCAGATGTAGGCTAACTCTTTTAGGCTACGTCCACACTAATACGATCCGCAGTGAAAACGCAAAACTTTTTTAACGATTCGCCCTTTCATCCCCACCGAAACGCCCAAAACGGTAAACAAATCCGTCAAACTTTGAATCCGGCTCCCAGAAGCGTAAAAATGAACCCTTGCGCCAAAGTGGTCCATTTGGTTTTATGTTACACTCTCAAGAGTTAAAACATTCCGTATGTTTGCCTCTTTTGTGCAAATCCAGCCTGGAATTGTGGACAAAAGCAAGACTATGGGCGAGACCATGTGGTGGAGACAGTGGTGGAGGACTGGGCGAAAATATCGGACCGGACATTTTATCCAATGTCATCCAATGGTGGTGAAACGAAATGGACCCTTGCGGGTCCATTTGGTTTTATGTTAACACTCTCAAGAGTTAAAATATTCATACAAATTGGCCAAAGTCTAGTTAGAAAATGTAGAAGATTAATAGTCATTTTGATCTGTAGCCTATGTTTGACTGTTTTGTTTCCCAAATCCAGCCTGGAATTGTGGACCAAAAAGCAAACTAAATCTTTAGTTCTGAATGAATAGTGGGCCCTGGGATCAAAAAGGTTGAAAACCAGTGCTTTTATTCATACCGTGATACCACCGGCCCGCAACGGGTCGTGGCTCACCGGGAGACCTCCCTGTACGCCCAATGGTCAGGACCCTGGGTCGAGATCAGATCAACTGGGGACCGTCTTTCGGCGGCAGCGTCTGTCGTCCTGGTAACTGCAGCTGGCTGCTCCGTTCCGCTGCTTACGCAGTGAGTACAATCAGAGGTCCGTTTTTCTAGCTAGGATTAGAAATGGCCGAGGGAGTTAGCTAGGATAAGGCCTTCAAAATAAGAGCGTGACTTCTTGTAATTATTATGGTCTTTTAAATGTCATAGATTCATTTAAAAAGTGCTAGTATGCGGCACACTGTATTCATGTAGGAGATTAAAAAGTAGATCTACAAGCTCAAAACGTAATGGGGTGTGTTTTAAGCTTGTAGATTTGCTGTTTTTACTCAATTTTCAGACCAAAATGGACACTAGACAATAACAGTTGTTCGTATCAACAAGCAACGCATATCCACGCGTCCGGGCAGACCTCCTCTACAACACCCTACTGTCCGCTAAGCAGGAGAGGTGTATTTTAAAAAGTTATAGGCCCTTTTGTAAGGTCAAAGGTCAAAAATGGTGCCATTTCCAGACTGTACTGACCACTGGACAAAAGACAAAAGACAGATTAGAAACAGTAATCGGTTAAAAAATGTATTAAACACATGCAGTAGTCACTAATCAGGGGTCAGCCTGATGGAGGGGAATTGTGTGAAAAATGATGGGATAACATAAAGAAGAAAAAAGAAAAAAATGTTTTTACCTTTGTGAATGCGGGAAATCCCTTTCAGACGACATGTATCTGATCCCCATTTGAGCAGATATCCGATGGTATGCATTCTTTAGGTGTTGCTGAACATCTAAGCTGTGTTACTTAATTAGCTTGTTTTTGGAAACACTGCCACTGCCAATCAGGCCTGCAAAGTGCAGGCCTAATTGTTTTTAATTGATGTGGAAAATCACTGGAGTCTATAATAAAAAATAATAATACATTTTATTTATAAGGCGCCTTTCAAGGCACTCAAGGTCGCCGTACAGAAAAATAAAAACAGTCAAACGAGCAAAAATTAAAAAAGAAGAACAGAACCAACAATAGCAAGGAGCAGAGACAAATGGTCAACCATAGGCCTGCCTGAACAGGTGAGTTTTGAGGTGTGATTGGAAGTGGTGATAGAGTCCAGGTTCTTAAATCAGGGGGGAGAGAGTTCCAGAGGTGAGGGGCAGCGCGGCTGAAGGCTCTTGACCCCATGGTGGACAGACGGGTTGGGTGGACTTTGAGGGTGATGGAGGAGGCGGACCTGAGAGAACGGGTGGGGATGTTCACCTGAATCAGGTCACAGAGATAAGGGGGGGCAAGGTTATGGATGGCCTTGTAGGTGTGGAGGAGGATTTTGTAATTTATGCGGAAGTTGATGGGGAGCCAGTGAAGTTGGTATAGAACGGGGGTGATGTGATTGGAGATGGGGGTCCTAGTGACAATGCGAGCTGCTGCATTTTGAACCAGTTGGAGCTTATGTAGAAGTTTGTGGGGGAGGCCAAAAAGAAGTGAGTTGCAATAATCCAAGCGGGAGGTGACGAGGGAATGGACCAGGATGGCAGCACTGTGAGGAGTGAGTGAAGGACGGAGGCGGTTAATATTACGGAGGTGGAAGTAGGCAGACCGGATGACGTTGTTGATGTGGGTGTTGAATGAGAGGGTACTGTCGAGGACGACACCCAGACTCTTAACCTGGGGGGAGGGGGAAACCGAGGAGTTGTCTATGGTGAGAGAAAAACTGGGCTGCTTGGTGAGTGTGGATTTGGAACCAATGAGGACTGCCTCGGTTTTATCAGTCTGGTATGTACCTCTTAAGTGTGCCATTCGCACATTATAACAACTTGGGAAAGACATGGGAAATACAACATTATTCGTCTTTCACACATACTATGACACACATTGTGGTTAATTCTATTTACATTTATATTGTAGCCTATCTGTGTTGTTACAGGACAATCATTCCTTTTTTAATCTCCAGACTATGAGATAACTATTATAGCATATGCCAACAGATATGCATTTCTGTATTGTCGATGTGTCCCTGAGCAAGACACTTAACACTATATATTCACAGATGCGAATAGTTGTTAGTGGAGGAAGGAGCGCAACGGAGAACTTACAAAGAACTTACAAATAGCAATCTTTCTACTTAATCTACTTAATAAAATACACTATTCGCATCTGAGAGACGGACTGTATTCTTTTGGCTTTAAAAATCATTGCGCCTGCCAACCGTCAGGGCGGCGCCGAGGCGCAGTTTAAGGGGATATGCGAGAACAAGGAAAAACTCGCCGGGCAAAAACGCATTTTATTCAACAACGTGGCACGCTACAATTCTAATTTCGGGCACAATAAGTATCTAACATCGGTAACAACATGTGTGAGAACTTTATATTTGAAAACGGAATGTTTATGTTCCCGAGATCCAACTGGGAGCTTTTTAACTGCAGCAACTTTAAGATACGCTATTGGAGCTGGAATTACCGCGGCTGCTGGCACCAGACTTGCCCTCCAATGGTTTATGTACACGTTATGGATGTAAATCCAATATCTCTAACTCTAAACATATTGTAACCTCCAGCACAGACCAGAGCATGTTCACCAACCTGGTCGCAACTAGTAAGCAACTGGTTGTGACCTGGTCCCTAACCAAACATGACCAGAATACCAGGTTGCAACCACTAAGCAAGTGATTGCAACCTGATTGCAACCAGGTTGTATGTTGTTAGTGGATTTCGCTCCTTCTGGCTATTTTTTTATTATTATTATTATTATATTTTCTATGTATGTGCCTTGGAGGGTAATTGTTCTCCCTGAACAGGAGGTGGAAAAATCTGGCACAGGGGTACAACAGTCCAATTGTCATTCCTTCCAGTTCCAGGACTCAGTTTTGCGCGTTGCTCACTATAAGTCGGGCCATAATGCGGTGGGAAAAACTTGAGACGGTTTTGAGGCGGTTTTCAAAAGAAGCGTGGCAATGTACTGTACATCAAATCCTGCCATGCCATATACCGGAAATGCAACATCAGTCTCTATAATTAGGTCCCTAATTTGGAGGTTTCTCTGTCCATTTCTACTAAAGTTAAGGAATGATTTGGGAGAAAAATATTCAACTCAAATGGTGCCGTTAACTTTCCAAAATATGATTGCCACAAAGTTTCCAAAGTATAATTGCCACAAATCTGTCAATGTCAAATCTGTCAATGTCAAGTGCACAGTGCATTCCTATCCTGTTTGCATTCCTAATGCACACTGGAAGGAAAACCATAAGAGAAAAATAATAGGCGAACTGAAACCGAAGTAACTTAAGAAGGTGGGTGCTTTATTTGGAGTCCCTTTAATTAACCCTATCCATGGTCCTCTGTTTTGCATTACGTCTTAAACCTTTTCTCTTAAAAGCTTCAACATAGCAGTTGCTGAGAGAGGTGGGGCTTAGGCATGAGGCATGTATCTTCTGTTTCTGTTGTGCCTATTTATGTATTTTGAGCCAGGGTTTCCTTTGGGACCCTCGCTCAGGGCACACTATTCAAATATGTTTACGCGCTTAGCCCTCAGTTTTCTTGAGTATGAAATGGTTCTACAATTGAGCTTTTCCAGATCAATCTGCTGATAGGCATTTTTTTTGCCAACAGCTGATGCAGTCTGGCTTTAGCCAGGCTAGGCTGCAGTAGCAGCCACAGAGCCCAGGGCTCTTTGCTTTTGGTTTATTAATTTGTTGGGCAGTAGTTCCCTGCCAGCTTAAGTTGCAACACTTCCAATTTAATGACCAATTAAATACCACGTCAACGGATTATGCTACAGCTCTCGATTCCTAACCACCATTAATGTAGAGTCAAGAGGTTCAACCACCAGAGAACTACAGTCGTCCCTCTCCAAAGCAACATTAGCAACTTAATTCTGGGGGATCCTGAGGTGTTCCCGTAAGATCTGGGAAGATATAATCCCTTTGTCCCATCATTGGACTTCCCATGGGTGTCTTCCAGATGGATGTTCATCGAGGACCTCTGTAGCAGTGTTGTTCTAGTCTGCGATTTTTAATTTTAGTTTCAGTCTTAGCCCACTTTCAATCACCGGTTTTAGTTTTTCTCATATTTAGTCTAACTCGTCCTTTTTTATTTAGTTTTATTTAGTCGACAAAAAGTAAAGCATTTTAGTTTTTATTTTAGTCCATGAAACCATGATTTTATTAGTCTAGTTTTAGTCAACAAAAACCATTGTCATTTTAGTCTAGTTTTAGTCTGACAATTTAGTCTCCAATTGGTTCCAATCTATCATTTCCAATTTCCAATCTATCATTTAACTGGGGGCTCCCTGAAGGAGCCCTGGAGATCCATGGAGTGTGTAAAAATGGAACCAAATGGACCCCCTAGTGTTCATTTGGTTCACAAAAAGGTCCCCTTCTCGAACCGTAACCCTAAGCCTAAACCCCGACCCAGGAAGTCCTTTCTTTTACGGAGTATGTATGACGAATCCTGTATATTTGAACTTTCTTTGATGTTTTATGGAGTGATCAGGTCTTCATTTAAAAGCAGGCATCCTACTTTTGGGCATTCAGCAATAGGCCAACTTCTATACTTCTAGTCATAACAGCTCTTGAGGAGGAATACTCATCACTCTGATTCTCTTCATCACTTTACTACGGTATCCCAACTTGCTCTGGGCGGAAGACCATTTACATTGAATAAAGAGTCAAGGTGGTAACCCAGGATGGCAACAGCGAGAACCTGGACTTCCTTGAGTAATGCAAGAACCTATACACTTGAGAATGGTTTAAAGAGGAAGTGAGGCGAAGGCTCCTATGGTGGAATCCATAGTGATTCTTGGAAGGAGATTAAGGACGGTTGGTCTACATTGTGCATGTCCGTTTCCTTCCATGAATCACTATGGACTATAGCCTTTGCTTCCCATCCTCTTTAAACCATTGTTGTATACATGGAGGAAGACCATCAGCAGACGAGAGCAGGATATTTGTTTCACTCTAACTCCAATGAAGTCAAGACGGGATCCCCAGTAGTCCTGACAGATATGGACCATGTACATGCCATCAGTATCTACTCCGACAACGTGGAACCCGTACAATAATTCCTGAAGAGTGTAGTTGGTGTGTCAACGTTGGCCAGTAGCTGATGGGTGTGGATTCTTGCAGGTCAAGGTAAAAAGGAAATATTCACACTCTCATGAAGTTGATGCTACACTGACTCCCGTGTAGCATAGGCCATCGATGATTCTTCTCCATCCATCACGGTTTTGGACTGTCCTTTCCGTCTCACCCCAGCTGATTCCCTGCCTCTTCAGCTCTGCCTCAGTGTCCCTCCTCCAGGTGTTCTTCGGCCACCCTCTCTTCCTCCTCCCCTGGGGGAGGCTCAGGGCCTTGCGCCTTGTATAAACCTGTGGATTCCCCACAGGTTTCGACATTTTTCCGAAATCCTCAAAAATCCTCAAAACAATGAAAAACGCCATGCTGTGCAAGACTGTAAGGCTATAGCCTTGAGATTTTGCCAGGTTTTGTCATTTTTCAAAAATCCTCAAAACGATGACAAACCATGAGGCTCTAGCCATGCGTTTTTTTTTTTTTTTTTTTTTTTTTTGAAATTTCGTAGTTTTTCGACAATCCTCCAAAATCCTCAAAACAATGGAAAACGCTATGTTGTGCAAGACCGCAAGGCTATAGCCTTGCGTTTTTGCCAGGTTTCATCATTTTTTGTATTTTTTTTTTCAAAAATCCTCAAAATGATGAAAAACCATAAGACTATAGCCTTGCGTTTTTTCGAAATTTCGACATTTTTCAAAAATCCTCAAAACAATGAAAAACGCCATGCTGTGCAAGACTGTAAGGCTATAGCCTTGCGTTTTTGCCAAGTTTTGTCACTTTTCGTGATTTTTCGAAAATCCTCAAAACGATCAAAAACCGTAAGGCCTTACGCTTTTTCGAAATTTCAACATTTTTCAAGAATCCTCAAAAATCCTCAAAATCCTCAAAACGATGAAAAAAAGCATGCTGTGCAAGACCGTATGCTATAGCCTTGCGTTTTTGCCAGGTTTCGTCATTTTATGAAAATCGTCAAAATCATGAAAAAACGTAAGGGTATAGCCTTGCGTTTTTTGTTTTTTTCAAAATTTCGACATTTTTCAAAATTGCTCAAAAATGCTCAAAACGATGAGAAAAAGCATGCTGAGCAAGACCGTAATGCTATAGCCTTGCGTTTTTGCCAGTTTTTGTCATTTTTCGAAAATCCTCAAAATCATGAAAAACGGTAAGGCTATAGCCTTACGTTTTTTTTCAAAATTTCGACATTGTTCGAAAATGCTCAAAAATGCTCAAAACGATGAAAAAAAGCATGCTGAGCAAGACCGTAATGCTATAGCCTTGCGTTTTTGCCAGTTTTTGTCATTTTTCGAAAATCCTCAAAATCATGAAAAACGGTAAGGCTATAGCCTTTGCGTTTTTTTTTTTTTTTTTCAAAATTTCGACATTGTTCGAAAATGCTCAAAAATGCTCAAAACGATGAAAAAAAGCATGCTGAGCAAGACCGTAATGCTATAGCCTTGCGTTTATGCCAGTTTTTGTCATTTTTCGAAAATCCTCAAAATCATGAAAAACGGTAAGGCTATAGCCTTGCGTTTTTTTCAAAATTTCGACATTTTTCAAAAATGCTCAAAAATGCTCAAAACGATGAAAAAAAGCATGCTAAGCAAGACCGTAATGCTATAGCCTTGCGTTTTTGCCAGTTTTTGTCATTTTTCGAAAATCCTCAAAATCATGAAAAACGGTAAGGCTATAGCCTTGCGTTTTTTTCAAAATTTCGACATTTTTCAAAAATGCTCAAAAATGCTCAAAACGATGAAAAAAAGCATGCTGAGCAAGACCGTAATGCTATAGCCTTGCGTTTTTGCCAGTTTTTGTCATTTTTCGAAAATCCTCAAAATCATGAAAAACGGTAAGGCTATAGCCTTTGCGTTTTTTTTTTTTTTTTTCAAAATTTCGACATTGTTCGAAAATGCTCAAAAATGCTCAAAACGATGAAAAAAAGCATGCTGAGCAAGACCGTAATGCTATAGCCTTGCGTTTATGCCAGTTTTTGTCATTTTTCGAAAATCCTCAAAATCATGAAAAACGGTAAGGCTATAGCCTTGCGTTTTTTTCAAAATTTCGACATTTTTCAAAAATGCTCAAAAATGCTCAAAACGATGAAAAAAAGCATGCTAAGCAAGACCGTAATGCTATAGCCTTGCGTTTTTGCCAGTTTTTGTCATTTGGTTTTTTTTCGATTTCGACATTTTTTCGAAAACGCTCAAAAACGACGAAAAACTCCGAGACCGTGTACTATAGCCCATGGGTTTTTTTCGATTTCGACATTTTTTCGAAAACGCTCAAAAACGACGAAAAACGCCATTTTAGTATGGCCGTCGAGACCATGGAACTATAGCCCATGGTTTTTCGTCGATTTCGACATTTTTTCGAAACGCTCAAAAACGCTCCGAGACCGTGTACTATAGCCCATGGGTTTTTTTCGATTTCGACATTTTTTCGAAAACGCTCAAAAACGACGAAAAACGCCATTTTAGTATGGCCGTCGAGACCATGTACTATAGCCCATGGTTTTTCGTCGATTTCGACATTTTTTCGAAACGCTCAAAAACGCTCCGAGACCGTGTACTATAGCCCATGGGTTTTTTTTTATTTCGACATTTTTTCGAAAACGCTCAAAAACGACGAAAAACGCCATTTTAGTATGGCCGTCGAGACCATGTACTATAGCCCATGGTTTTTCGTCGATTTCGACATTTTCTCGAAACGCTCAAAAACGCTCCGAGACCGTGTACTATAGCCCATGGGTTTTTTTTCGATTTCGACATTTTTTCGAAAACGCTCAAAAACGACGAAAAACGCCATTTTAGTATGGCCGTCGAGACCATGTACTATAGCCCATGGTTTTTCGTCGATTTCGACATTTTTCCGAAACGCTCAAAAACGCTCCGAGACCGTGTACTATAGCCCATGGGTTTTTTTCGATTTCGACAATAAACGCCATTTTAGTATGGCCGTCGAGACCATAGAACTATAGCCCATGGTTTTTCGTCGATTTCGACATTTTTTCGAAACGCTCAAAAACGCTCCGAGACCGTGTACTATAGCCCATGGGTTTTTTTCGATTTCGACATTTTTTCGAAAACGCTCAAAAACGACAATAAACGCCATTTTAGTATGGCCGTCGAGACCATGTACTATAGCCCATGGTTTTTCGTCGATTTCGACATTTTTTAGAAACGCTCAAAAACGCTCCGAGACCGTTTACTATAGCCCATGGGTTTTTTTTTTCGATTTCGACATTTTTTTGAAAACGCTCAAAAACGACAATAAACGCCATTTTAGCATGGCCGTCGAGACCATGTACTATAGCCCATGTTTTTTTTTCGATTTCGACATTTTTTCGAAAACGCTCAAAAACGACGAAAAACGCCATTTTAGAATGGCCGTCGAGACCATGTACTATAGCCCATGGTTTTTCGTCGATTTCGACATTTTTTCGAAACGCTCAAAAACACTCCGAGACCGTGTACTATAGCCCATGGGTTTTTTTTTCGATTTCGACATTTTTTCAAAAACGCTCAAAAACAACGAAAAACACCATTTTAATATGGCCGTCGAGACCATGTACTATAGCCCATGGTTTTTCGTCGATTTCGACATTTTTTCGAAACGCTCAAAAACGCTCCGAGACCGTTTACTATAGCCCATGGGGTTTTTTTTATTTCGACATTTTTTCGAAAACGCTCAAAAACGACGAAAAACGCCATTTTAGTATGGCCGTCGAGACCATGTACTATAGCCCATGGTTTTTCGTCGATTTCGACATTTTCTCGAAACGCTCAAAAACGCTCCGAGACCGTGTACTATAGCCCATGGGTTTTTTTTCGATTTCGACATTTTTTCGGAAACGCTCAAAAATGACGAAAAACGCCATTTTAGTATGGCCGTCGAGACCATGTTCGACATTTTTCCGAAACGCTCAAAAACGCTCCGAGACCGTGTACTATAGCCCATGGGTTTTTTTCGATTTCGACATTTTTTCAAAAATGACAATAAACGCCATTTTAGTATGGCCGTCGAGACCATGTACTATAGCCCATGGTTTTTCGTCGATTTCGACATTTTTTAGAAACGCTCAAAAACGCTCCGAGACCGTTTACTATAGTCCATGGGGTTTTTTTTTCGATTTCGACATTTTTTCGGAAATGCTCAAAAACGACGAAAAAACGCCATTTTAGTATGGCCGTCGAGACCATGTACTATAGCCCATGGTTTTTCGTCGATTTCGACATTTTTTCGAAACGCTCAAAAACGCTCCGAGACCGTGTACTATAGCCCATGGGGTTTTTTTTCGATTTCGACATTTTTTCGGAAATGCTCAAAAACGACGAAAAACGCCATTTTAGTATGGCCGTCGAGACCATGTACTATAGCCCATGGTTTCTCGTCGATTTCGACATTTTTTCGAAACGCTCAAAAACGCTCCGAGACCGTTTACTATAGCCCATGGGGTTTTTTTATTTCGACATTTTTTCGAAAACGCTCAAAAACGACGAAAAACGCCATTTTAGAATGGCCGTCGAGACCATGTACTATAGCCCATGGTTTTTCGTCGATTTCGACATTTTCTCGAAACGCTCAAAAACGCTCCGAGACCGTGTACTATAGCCCATGGGTTTTTTTTCGATTTCGACATTTTTTCGGAAACGCTCAAAAATGACGAAAAACGCCATTTTAGTATGGCCGTCGAGACCATGTACTATAGCCCATGGTTTTTCGTCGATTTCGACATTTTTCCGAAACGCTCAAAAACGCTCCGAGACCGTGTACTATAGCCCATGGGTTTTTTTCGATTTCGACATTTTTTCGAAAACGCTCAAAAACGACGAAAAACGCCATTTTAGTATGGCCGTCGAGACCATGGAACTATAGCCCATGGTTTTTCGTCGATTTCGACATTTTTTCGAAACGCTCAAAAACGCTCTGAGACCGTGTACTATAGCCCATGGGTTTTTTTCGATTTCGACATTTTTTCGGAAACGCTCAAAAATGACGAAAAACGCCATTTTAGTATGGCCGTCGAGACCATGTACTATAGCCCATGGTTTTTCGTCGATTTCGACATTTTTCCGAAACGCTCAAAAACGCTCCGAGACCGTGTACTATAGCCCATGGGTTTTTTTCGATTTCGACATTTTTTCGAAAACGCTCAAAAACGACGAAAAACGCCATTTTAGTATGGCCGTCGAGACCATGGAACTATAGCCCATGGTTTTTCGTCGATTTCGACATTTTTTCGAAACGCTCAAAAACGCTCCGAGACCGTGTACTATAGCCCATGGGTTTTTTTTCGATTTCGACATTTTTTCGAAAACGCTCAAAAATGACGAAAAACGCCATTTTAGTATGGCCGTCGAGACCATGTACTATAGCCCATGGTTTTTCGTCGATTTCGACATTTTTCCGAAACGCTCAAAAACGCTCCGAGACCGTGTACTATAGCCCATGGGTTTTTTTTCGATTTCGACATTTTTTCGAAAACGCTCAAAAACGACGAAAAACGCCATTTTAGTATGGCCGTCGAGACCATGGAACTATAGCCCATGGTTTTTCGTCGATTTCGACATTTTTCCGAAACGCTCAAAAACGCTCCGAGACCGTGTACTATAGCCCATGGTTTTTTTTCGATTTCGACATTTTTTCGAAAACGCTCAAAAATGACGAAAAACGCCATTTTAGTATGGCCGTCGAGACCATGTACTATAGCCCATGGTTTTTCGTCGATTTCGACATTTTTCCGAAACGCTCAAAAACGCTCCGAGACCGTGTACTATAGCCCATGGGTTTTTTTCGATTTCGACATTTTTTCGAAAACGCTCAAAAACGACGAAAAACGCCATTTTAGTATGGCCATCGAGACCATGTACTATAGCCCATGGTTTTTCGTCGATTTCGACATTTTTTCGAAACGCTCAAAAACGCTCCGAGACCGTGTACTATAGCCCATGGGTTTTTTTTCGATTTCGACATTTTTTCAAAAACGACGAAAAACGCCATTTTAGTATGGCCGTCGAGACCATGTACTATAGCCCATGGTTTTTCGTCGATTTCGACATTTTTTCGAAACGCTCAAAAACGCTCCGAGACCGTTTACTATAGCCCATGGGTTTTTTTCGATTTCGACATTTTTTCGAAAACGCTCAAAAACGACGAAAAACGCCATTTTAGTATGGCCGTCGAGACCATGGAACTATAGCCATGGTTTTTCGTCGATTTCGACATTTTTTCGAAACGCTCACAAACGCTCCGAGACCGTGTACTATAGCCATGGGTTTTTTTCGATTTCGACATTTTTCAAAAACGACAATAAACGCCATTTTAGTATGGCCGTCGAGACCATGTACTATAGCCCATGGTTTTTCGTCGATTTCGACATTTTTTAGAAACGCTCAAAAACGCTCCGAGACCGTTTACTATAGCCCATGGGTTTTTTTTTTCGATTTCGACATTTTTTCGAAAACGCTCAAAAACGACGAAAACGCCATTTTAGAATGGCCGTCGAGACCATGTACTATAGCCCAGGGTTTTTCGTCGATTTCGACATTTTTTCGAAACGCTCAAAAACGCTCCGATACCGTGTACTATAGCCCATGGGTTTTTTTTCGATTTCGACATTTTTTTGAAAACGCTCAAAAACGACAATAAACGCCATTTTAGCATGGCCGTCGAGACCATGTACTATAGCCCATGTTTTTTTTTTTGTCGATTTCGACATTTTTTCGAAAACGCTCAAAAACGACGAAAAACGCCATTTTAGAATGGCCGTCGAGACCATGTACTATAGCCCATGGTTTTTCGTCGATTTCGACATTTTTTCGAAACGCTCAAAAACGCTCCGAGACCGTGTACTATAGCCCATGGGTTTTTTTTCGATTTCGACATTTTTTCGAAAACGCTCAAAAATGACGAAAAACGCCATTTTAGTATGGCCGTCGAGACCATGTACTATAGCCCATGGTTTTTCGTCGATTTCGACATTTTTCCGAAACGCTCAAAAACGCTCCGAGACCGTGTACTATAGCCCATGGGTTTTTTTCGATTTCGACATTTTTTCGAAAACGCTCAAAAACGACGAAAAACGCCATTTTAGTATGGCCGTCGAGACCATGGAACTATAGCCCATGGTTTTTCGTCGATTTCGACATTTTTCCGAAACGCTCAAAAACGCTCTGAGACCGTGTACTATAGCCCATGGTTTTTTTTCGATTTCGACATTTTTTCGAAAACGCTCAAAAATGACGAAAAACGCCATTTTAGTATGGCCGTCGAGACCATGTACTATAGCCCATGGTTTTTCGTCGATTTCGACATTTTTTCCGAAACGCTCAAAAACGCTCCGAGACCGTGTACTATAGCCCATGGGTTTTTTTCGATTTCGACATTTTTTCGAAAACGCTCAAAAACGACGAAAAACGCCATTTTAGTATGGCCGTCGAGACCATGAACTATAGCCCATGGTTTTTCGTCGATTTCGACATTTTTTCGAAACGCTCAAAAACGCTCCGAGACCGTGTACTCTAGCCCATGGGTTTTTTTCGATTTCGACATTTTTTTGAAAACGCTCAAAAACGACAATAAACGCCATTTTAGCATGGCCGTCGAGACCATGTACTATAGCCCATGTTTTTTTTTCGATTTCGACATTTTTTCGAAAACGCTCAAAAACGACGAAAAACGCCATTTTAGAATGGCCGTCGAGACCATGTACTATAGCCCATGGTTTTTCGTCGATTTCGACATTTTTTCGAAACGCTCAAAAACACTCCGAGACCGTGTACTATAGCCCATGGGTTTTTTTTCGATTTCGACATTTTTTCGAAAACGCTCAAAAACGACGAAAAACGCCATTTTAGTATGGCCGTCGAGACCATGTACTATAGCCCATGGTTTTTCGTCGATTTCGACATTTTTTCGAAACGCTCAAAAACGCCCCGAGACCGTGTACTATAGCCCATGGGTTTTTTTTTTCGATTTCGACATTTTTTCGAAAACGCTCAAAAACAACGAAAAACGCCATTTTAGTATGGCCGTCGAGACCATGTACTATAGCCCATGGTTTTTCGTCGATTTCGACATTTTTTCGAAACTCTCAAAAACGCTCCGAGACCGTGTACTATAGCCCATGGTTTTTCGTCGATTTCGACATTTTTTCGAAACGCTCAAAAACGCTCCGAGACCGTGTACTATAGCCCATGGGTTTTTTTCGATTTCGACATTTTTTCGAAAACGCTCAAAAATGACGAAAAACGCCATTTTAGTATGGCCGTCGAGACCATGTACTATAGCCCATGGTTTTTCGTCGATTTCGACATTTTTTCGAAACGCTCAAAAACGCTCCGAGACCGTGTACTATAGCCCATGTGTTTTTTTCGATTTCGACATTTTTTCGAAAACGCTCAAAAACGACGAAAAACGCCATTTTAGTATGGCCGTCGAGACCATGGAACTATAGCCCATGGTTTTTTGTCGATTTCGACATTTTTTCGAAACGCTCAAAAACGCTCCGAGACCGTGTACTATAGCCCATGGGTTTTTTTCGATTTCGACATTTTTTCGAAAACGCTCAAAAACGTCAATAAACGCCATTTTAGCATGGCCGTCGAGACTATGTACTATAGCCCATGGTTTTTCGTCGATTTCGACATTTTTTCGAAACGCTCAAAAACGCTCCGAGATCTTGTACTATAGCCCATGGGTTTTTTTTTCGATTTCGACATTTTTTCGGAAATGCTCAAAAACGACGAAAAACGCCATTTTAGTATGGCCGTCGAGACCATGTACTATAGCCCATGGTTTTTCGTCGATTTCGACATTTTTTCGAAACGCTCAAAAACGCTCCGAGACCGTTTACTATAGCCCATGTTTTTTTTTTATTTCGACATTTTTTCGAAAACGCTCAAAAACGACAAAAAACGCCATTTTAGTATGGCCGTCGAGACCATGTACTATAGCCCATGGTTTTTCGTCGATTTCGACATTTTCTCGAAACGCTCAAAAACGCTCCGAGACCGTGTACTATAGCCCATGGGTTTTTTTTTCGATTTCGACATTTTTTCGAAACGCTCAAAAATGACGAAAAACGCCATTTAGTATGGCCGTCGAGACCATGTACTATAGCCCATGGTTTTTCGTCGATTTCGACATTTTTTCGAAACGCTCAAAAACGCTCCGAGACCGTGTACTATAGCCCATGGGTTTTTTTCGATTTCGACATTTTTTCGAAAACGCTCAAAAACGACGAAAAACGCCATTTTAGTATGGCCGTCGAGACCATGGAACTATAGCCCATGGTTTTTCGTCGATTTCGACATTTTTTCGAAACGCTCAAAAACGCTCCGAGACCGTGTACTATAGCCCATGGGTTTTTTTCGATTTCGACATTTTTTCGAAAACGCTCAAAAACGACAATAAACGCCATTTTAGTATGGCCGTCGAGACCATGTACTATAGCCCATGGTTTTTCGTCGATTTCGACATTTTTTAGAAACGCTCAAAAACGCTCCGAGACCGTTTACTATAGCCCATGGGTTTTTTTTTTCGATTTCGACATTTTTTCGAAAACGCTCAAAAACGACGAAAACGCCATTTTAGAATGGCCGTCGAGACCATGTACTATAGCCCATGGTTTTTCGTCGATTTCGACATTTTTTCGAAACGCTCAAATACGCTCCGAGACCGTGTACTATAGCCCATGGGTTTTTTTTCGATTTCGACATTTCTTTCGAAAACGCTCAAAAACGCTCCGAGGACCGTGTACTATAGCCCATGGGTTTTTTTCGATTTCGACATTTTTTCGAAAACGCTCCAAAACGACGAAAAACGCCATTTTAGTATGGCCGTCGAGACCATGTACTATAGCCCATGGTTTTTCGTCGATTTCGACATTTTTTCGAAACGCTCAAAAACGCTCCGAGACCGTGTACTATAGCCCATGGTTTTTTTTTTCGATTTCGACATTTTTTCGAAAACGCTCAAAAACGACGAAAAACGCCATTTTAGTATGGCCGTCGAGACCATGTACTATAGCCCATGGTTTTTTCGTCGATTTCGACATTTTTAGAAACGCTCAAAAAACGCTCCGAGACCGTTTACTATAGCCCATGGGTTTTTTTTTTTTCGATTTCGACATTTTTTCGAAAACGCTCAAAAACGACGAAAACGCCATTTTAGAATGGCCGTCGAGACCATGTACTATAGCCCAGGGTTTTTCGTCGATTTCGACATTTTTTCGAAACGCTCAAAACGCTCCGATACCGTGTATATAGCCCATGGGTTTTTTTCGATTTCGACATTTTTTTGAAAACGCTCAAAAACGACAATAACGCCATTTTAGCATGGCCGTCGAGACCATGTATTATAGCCCATGTTTTTTTTTTTCGATTTCGACATTTTTTCGAAAACGCTCAAAAACGACGAAAAACGCCATTTTAGTATGGCCGTCGAGACCATGTACTATAGCCCATGGTTTTTCGTCGATTTCGACATTTTTTCGAAACGCTCAAAAACACTCCGAGACCGTGTACTATAGCCCATGGGTTTTTTTTCGATTTCGACATTTTTTCGAAACGCTCAAAAACGACGAAAAACGCCATTTTAGTATGGCCGTCGAGACCATGTACTATAGCCCATGGTTTTTCGTCGATTTCGACATTTTTTCGAAACGCTCAAAAACGCTCCGAGACCGTGTACTATAGCCCATGGTTTTTCGTCGATTTCGACATTTTTTCGAAACGCTCAAAAACGCTCCGAGACCGTGTACTATAGCCCATGGGTTTTTTTTCGATTTCGACATTTTTTCGAAAACGCTCAAAAACGACGAAAAACGCCATTTTAGTATGGCCGTCGAGACCATGTACTATAGCCCATGGTTTTTCGTCGATTTCGACATTTTTTCGAAACGCTCAAAAACGCTCCGAGACCGTGTACTATAGCCCATGTGTTTTTTTTCGATTTCGACATTTTTTCGAAAACGCTCAAAAACGACGAAAAACGCCATTTTAGTATGGCCGTCGAGACCATGGAACTATAGCCCATGGTTTTTTCGTCGATTTCGACATTTTTTCGAAACGCTCAAAAACGCTCCGAGACCGTTTACTATAGCCCATGGGGTTTTTTTATTTCGACATTTTTTCGAAAACGCTCAAAAACGTCATAAACGCCATTTTAGCATGGCCGTCGAGACTATGTACTATAGCCCATGGTTTTTCGTCGATTTCGACATTTTTTCGAAACGCTCAAAAACGCTCCGAGATCTTGTACTATAGCCCATGGGTTTTTTTTCGATTTCGACATTTTTTCGGAAATGCTCAAAAACGACGAAAAACGCCATTTTAGTATGGCCGTCGAGACCATGTACTATAGCCCATGGTTTTTCGTCGATTTCGACATTTTTTCGAAACGCTCAAAAACGCTCCGAGACCGTTTACTA
>CM076984.1:22800995-22819952 GCA_039105355.1 Benthosema pterotum | reverse complement strand
TTTTTTTTTCGATTTGACATTTTTTCGAAAACGCTCAAAAACGACGAAAAACGCCATTTTAGTATGGCCGTCGAGACCATTTACTATAGCCCATGGTTTTTCTTCGATTTCGACATTTTTTCGAAACGCTCAAATACGCTCCGAGACCGTGTACTATAGCCCATGTTTTTTTTTCGATTTCGACATTTTTCGAAAACGCTCAAAAACGCTCCGAGACCGTGTACTATAGCCCATGGTTTTTTTTCGATTTCGACATTTTTCCAAAAACGCTCAAAAACGACGAAAAACGCCATTTTAGTATGGCCGTCGAGACCATGTACTATAGCCCATGGTTTTTCGTCGATTTCGACATTTTTTCGAAACGCTCAAAAACGCTCCGAGACCGTGTACTATAGCCCATGGTTTTTCGTCGATTTCGACATTTTTTCGAAACGCTCAAAAACGCTCCGAGACCGTGTAGTATAGCCCATGGGTTTTTTCGATTTCGACATTTTTTCGAAAACGCTCAAAAACGACGAAAAACGCCATTTTAGTATGGCCGTCGAGACCATGTACTATAGCCCATGGTTTTTCGTCGATTTCGACATTTTTTCGAAACGCTCAAAAACGCTCCGAGACCGTGTACTATAGCCCATGGGTTTTTTTTCGATTTCGACATTTTTTCGAAAACGCTCAAAAACGACGAAAAAGCCATTTTAGTATGGCCGTCGAGACCATGTACTATAGCCCATGGTTTTTCATCGATTTCGACATTTTTTCGAAACGCTCACAAAACGCTCCGAGACCGTGTACTATAGCCATGGGTTTTTTTTCGATTTCAACATTTTTTCGAAAACGCTCAAAAACGACGAAAAACGCCATTTTTAGTATGGCCGTCGAGACCATGTACTATAGCCCATGGTTTTTCGTCGATTTCGACATTTTTTCGAAAACGCTCAAAAACGACGAAAAATGCCATTTTAAGTATGGCCTTCGAGACCATGTATATATATAGCCCATGGTTCTTCGTCGATTTCGACATTTTTTCGAAAACTCTCAAAAAGCTCCGCGAGACCATGTACTATAGCCCATGGGTTTTTTTCGATTTCGACATTTTTTCGAAAACGCTCAAAAACGACGAAAAACGCCATTTTAGTATGGCCTTCGAGACCATGTACTATAGCCCATGGTTTTTCGTCGATTTCGACATTTTTTCGAAACGCTCAAAAACGCTCCGAGACCGTGTACTATAGCCCATGGGTTTTTTTTAGATTTCGACATTTTTTCGAAAACGCTCGAAAACGACGAAAAACGCCATTTTAGTTGGCCGTCGAGACTCGAGACCATGGAACTATACCATGGGTTTTTCGTCGATTTCAACATTTTTTCGAAACGCTCAAAAACGCTCCGAGACCGTGTACTATAGCCATGGGTTTTTTTCGATTTCGACATTTTTTCGAAAACGCTCAAAAACGACACTAAACGCCATTTTAGTACGGCCGTCAAGACCATGTACTATAGCCCGGTTTTTCGTCGATTCGACATTTTTTCGAAACGCTCAAAAACGCTCGAGACCGTGTACTATAGCCCATGGGTTTTTTTCGATTTCGACATTTTTTCGAAAACGCTCAAAAACGACGAAAAACACCATTTTAGTAATGGCCGTCGAGACCATGTACTTAAGCCCATGGTTTTTCGTCGATTTCGACATTTTTTCGAAACGCTCAAAAACGCTCCGAGACCGTGTACTATAGCCCATGGGTTTTTTCGATTTTCAAAATTTTTTCGAAAACGCTCAAAAACCGAAAAAACGCCATTTTAGTATGGCCGTCGAGACCATGTACTATAGCCCATGGTTTTTCGTCGATTTCGAAATTTTTTCGAAACGCTCAAAAACGCTCCGAGACCGTGTACTATAGCCCATGGTTTTTCTTCGATTTCGACATTTTTTCGAAACGCTCAAAAACGCTCCGAGACTGTGTACTATAGCCCATGGGTTTTTTTTTCGATTTCGACATTTTTTCGAAAACGCTCAAAAACGACGAAAAACGCCATTTTAGTATGGCCGTCGAGACCATGTACTTTAGCCCATGGTTTTTCGTCGATTTCGACATTTTTTCGAAACGCTCAAAAACGCTCCGAGACCGTGTACTATAGCCCATGGTTTTTCTTCGATTTCGACATTTTTTCGAAACGCTCAAAAACGCTCCGAGACCGTGTACTATAGCCCATGGGTTTTTTTCGATTTCGACATTTTTTTCGAAAACGCTCAAAAACGACGAAAAAACGCCATTTTAGTATGGCCGTCGAGACCATGTACTATAGCCCATGGTTTTTTCGTTGATTTCGACATTTTTTCGAAACGCTCAAAAACGCTCCGAGACCGTGTACTATAGCCCATGGGTTTTTTTCGATTTTGACATTTTTTCGAAAACACTCAAAACGACACAAAAAACGCCATTTTAGTATGGCCGTCGAGACCATGTACTATAGCCCATGGTTTTTCGTCGATTTCGACATTTTTTCGAAACGCTCAAAAACGCTCCGAGACAGTGTACTATAGCCCATGTTTTTTTTCGATTTCGACATTTTTTCAAAAAACGCTCAAAAAACGACGAAAAACGCCATTTTAGTATGGCCGTCGAGACCAGTACTATAGCCCATGGTTTTCGTTGATTTCGACATTTTTTCGAAACGCTCAAAACGCTCCGAGACCGTGTACTATAGCCCATGGGTTTTTTTTCGATTTTGACATTTTTTCGAAAACGCTCAAAAACGACGAAAAACGCCATTTTAGTATGGCCGTCGAGACCATGTACTATAGCCCATGGTTTTTCGTCGATTTCGACATTTTTTCGAAACGCTCAAAAACGCTCCGAGACCGTGTACTATAGCCCATGTTTTTTTTCGATTTCGACATTTTTTCAAAAACGCTCAAAAACGACGAAAAACGCCATTTTTAGTATGGCCGTCGAGACCATGTACTATAGCCCATGGTTTTTCGTCGATTTCGACATTTTTTCGAAACGCTCAAAAACGCTCCGAGACCGTGTACTATAGCCCAGGGGTTTTTTTCGATTTCGACATTTTTTCGAAAACGCTCAAAAACGACGAAAAACGCCATTTTAGTATGGCCGTCGAGACCATGTACTATAGCCCATGGTTTTTCGTTGATTTCGACATTTTTTCGAAACGCTCAAAAACGCTCCGAGACCGTGTACTATAGCCCATGGGTTTTTTTCGATTTTGACATTTTTTCGAAAACGCTCAAAAACGACGAAAAACGCCATTTTAGTATGGCCGTCGAGACCATGTACTATAGCCCATGGTTTTTTCGTCGATTTCGACATTTTTTCGAAACGCTCAAAAACGCTCCGAGACCGTGTACTATAGCCCATGTTTTTTTTCGATTTCGACATTTTTTCAAAAACGCTCAAAAACGACGAAAAACGCCATTTTAGTATGGCCGTCGAGACCATGTACTATAGCCCATGGTTTTTCGTCGATTTCGACATTTTTTCGAAACGCTCAAATACGCTCCGAGACCGTGTACTATAGCCCATGGGTTTTTTTTCGATTTCGACATTTTTTCGAAAACGCTCAAAAACGCTCCGAGACCGTGTACTATAGCCCATGGGTTTTTTTCGATTTCGACATTTTTTCGAAAACGCTCAAAAACGACGAAAAACGCCATTTTAGTATGGCCGTCGAGACCATGTACTATAGCCCATGGTTTTTCGTCGATTTCGACATTTTTTCGAAACGCTCAAAAACGCTCCGAGACCGTGTACTATAGCCCATGGTTTTTCGTCGATTTCAACATTTTTTCGAAACGCTCAAAAACGCTCCGAGACCGTGTACTATAGCCCATGGGGTTTTTTCGATTTCGACATTTTTTCGAAAAACGCTCAAAAACGACGAAAAACGCCATTTTAGTATGGCCGTCGAGACCATGTACTATAGCCCATGGTTTTTCGTTGATTTCGACATTTTTTCGAAACGCTCAAAAACGCTCCGAGACCGTGTACTATAGCCCATGGGTTTTTTTCGATTTCGACATTTTTTCGAAATCGCTCAAAAACGACAAAAAACGCCATTTTAGTATGGCCGTCGAGACCATGTACTATAGCCCATGGTTTTTCGTCGATTTCGACATTTTTTCGAAACGCTCAAAAACGCTCCGAGACCGTGTACTATAGCCCATGGTTTTTTTTCGATTTCGACATTTTTCAAAAACGCTCAAAAACGACGACAAAAACGCCATTTTAGTATGGCCGTCGAGACCATGGAACTATAGCCCATGGTTTTTCGTCGATTTCGACATTTTTTCGAAACGCTCAAAAACGCTCCGAGACCGTGTACTATAGCCCATGGGGTTTTCGATTTCGACATTTTTTTCGAAAACGCTCAAAAACGACGAAAAACGCCATTTTAGTATGGCCGTCGAGACCATGTACTATAGCCCATGTTTTTCGTTGATTTCGACATTTTCTCGAAACGCTCAAAAACGCTCCGAGACCGTGTACTATAGCCCATGGGTTTTTTTTCGATTTTGACATTTTTTTCGAAAACGCTCAAAAACGACAAAAAAAACGCCATTTTAGTATGGCCGTCGAGACCATGTTACTATAGCCCATGGTTTTTCGTCGATTTCGACATTTTTTCGAAACGTCAAAAACGCTCCGAGACAGTGTACTATAGCCCATGTTTTTTTTCGATTTCGACATTTTTTTCAAAAACGCTCAAAACGACGAAAAAACGCCATTTTAGTATGGCGTCGAGACCATGGAACTATAGCCCATGGTTTTTCGTCGATTTCGACATTTTTTCGAAACGCTCAAAAACGCTCGAGACCGGTATTGTACTATAGCCCTGGTTTTTTTTTTCGATTTCGACTTTTTTTCAAAAACGCTCCCCGAGACCGTGTGTACTATAGCCATGGGTTTTTTTTCGATTTTTGACATTTTTTCAAAAACGCTCGCAAACGACAAAAAAACGCCATTTTAGTATGGCCGTCGAGACCATGTACTATAGCCCATGGTTTTTCGTCGATTTCGACATTTTTTCGAAACGCTCAAAAAAACGCTCCGAGACCGTGTACTATAGCCCATGTTTTTTTTTTGATTTCGACATTTTTTCAAAAAACGCTCAAAAACGACGAAAAACGCCATTTTAGTATGGCCGTCGAGACCATGGAACTATAGCCCATGGTTTTTCGTCGATTTCGACATTTTTTCGAAACGCTCAAAAACGCTCCGAGACCGTGTACTATAGCCCATGGGTTTTTTTTTCGATTTCGACATTTTTTCGAAAACGCTCAAAAACGTCGAAAAACGCCATTTTAGTATGGCCGTCGAGACCATGTACTATAGCCCATGGTTTTTCGTCGATTTCGACATTTTTTCGAAACGCTCAAAAACGCTCCGAGACTGTGTACTATAGCCCATGGTTTTTCGTCGATTTCGACATTTTTTCGAAACGCTCAAAAACGCTCCGAGACCGTGTACTATAGCCCATGGGTTTTTTTCGATTTCGACATTTTTTCGAAAACGCTCAAAAACGACGAAAAACGCCATTTTAGTATGGCCATCGAGACCATGTACTATAGCCCATGGTTTTTCGTCGATTTCGACATTTTTTCGAAATGCTCAAAAACGCTCCGAGACCGTGTACTATAGCCCATGGTTTTTCGTCGATTTCGACATTTTTTCGAAAACGCTCAAAAACGACGAAAAATGCCATTTTAGTATGGCCGTCGAGACCATGTACTATTGCCCATGGTTTTTCGTCGATTTCGACATTTTCCGAAACGCTCAAAACGCTCCTAGACCGTGTACTATAGCCCATGGGTTTTTTCGATTTCGACATTTTTTCAAAAACGCTCAAAAACGACGAAAAACGCCATTTTAGTATGGCCGTCGAGACCATGTACTATAGCCCATGGTTTTTCGTCGATTTCGACATTTTTTCGTAACGCTCAAAAACGCTCCGAGACCGTGTACTATAGCCCATGGTTTTTTTTCGATTTCGACATTTTTTCGAAAACGCTCAAAAACGACGAAAAACGCCATTTTAGTATGGCCGTCGAGACCATGTACTATAGCCCATGGTTTTTCGTCGATTTCGACATTTTTTCGAAACGCTCAAATACGCTCCGAGACCGTGTACTATAGCCCATGTTTTTTTTTTCGATTTCGACATTTTTTCGCAAAACGCTCAAAAACGCTCCGAGACCGTGTACTATAGCCATGGGTTTTTTTTCGATTTCGACATTTTTCGAAAACGCTCAAAAACGACGAAAAACGCCATTTTAGTATGGCCTTCGAGACCATGTACTATAGCCCATGGTTTTTCGTCGATTTCGACATTTTTTCGAAACGCTCAAAAACGCTCCGAGACCGTGTACTATAGCCCATGGTTTTTCGTCGATTTCAACATTTTTTCGAAACGCTCAAAAACGCTCCGAGACCGTGTACTATAGCCCATGGGTTTTTTTCGATTTCGACATTTTTTTTCGAAAACGCTCAAAAACGACGAAAAACGCCATTTTAGTATGGCCGTCGAGACCATGTACTATAGCCCATGGTTTTTCGTTGATTTCGACATTTTTTCGAAACGCTCAAAAACGCTCCGAGACCGTTGTACTATAGCCCATGGGTTTTTTTTCGATTTCGACATTTTTTCGAAAACGCTCAAAAACGACAAAAAACGCCATTTTAGTATGGCCGTCGAGACCATGTACTATAGCCCATGGTTTTTCGTCGATTTCGACATTTTTTCGAAACGCTCAAAAACGCTCCGAGACCGTGTACTATAGCCCATGTTTTTTTTCGATTTCGACATTTTTTCAAAAACGCTCAAAACGACGAAAAACGCCATTTTAGTATGGCCGTCGAGACCATGGAACTATAGCCCATGGTTTTTCGTCGATTTCGACATTTTTTCGAAACGCTCAAAAACGCTCCGAGACCGTTGTATATAGCCCATGGGGTTTTTTCGATTTCGACATTTTTTCGAAAACGCTCAAAAACGACGAAAAACGCCATTTTAGTATGGCCGTCGAGACCATGTACTATAGCCCATGGTTTTTCGTTGATTTCGACATTTTTTCGAAACGCTCAAAAACGCTCCGAGACCGTGTACTATAGCCCATGGGTTTTTTTTTTTCGATTTTGACATTTTTTCGAAAACGCTCAAAAACGACGAAAAACGCCATTTTAGTATGGCCGTCGAGACCATGTACTATAGCCCATGGTTTTTCGTCGATTTCGACATTTTTTCGAAACGCTCAAAAACGCTCCGAGACCGTGTACTATAGCCCATGGTTTTTCGTCGATTTCAACATTTTTTCGAAACGCTCAAAAACGCTCCGAGACCGTGTACTATAGCCCATGGGGTTTTTTCGATTTCGACATTTTTTCGAAAACGCTCAAAAACGACGAAAAACGCCATTTTAGTATGGCCGTCGAGACCATGTACTATAGCCCATGGTTTTTCGTCGATTTCGACATTTTTTCGAAACGCTCAAAACGCTCCGAGACCGTGTACTATAGCCCATGGGTTTTTTTCGATTTCGACATTTTTTCGAAAACGCTCAAAAACGACGAAAAACGCCATTTTAGTATGGCCGTCGAGACCATGTACTATAGCCCATGGTTTTTTTTCGATTTCGACATTTTTTCGAAACGCTCAAAAACGCTCCGAGACCGTGTACTATAGCCCATGGGTTTTTTTTCGATTTCGACATTTTTTCGAAAACGCTCAAAAATGACGAAAAACGCCATTTTAGTATGGCCGTCGAGACCATGTACTATAGCCCATGGTTTTTCGTCGATTTCGACATTTTTTCGAAACGCTCAAAAACGCTCCGAGACCGTGTACTATAGCCCATGGGTTTTTTTTTCGATTTTGACATTTTTTCGAAAACGCTCAAAAACTACAAAAAATGCCATTTTAGTATGGCCGTCGAGACCATGTACTATAGCCCATGGTTTTTCGTCGATTTCGACATTTTTTCGAAACGCTCAAAAACGCTCCGAGACCGTGTACTATAGCCCATGTTTTTTTTCGATTTCGACATTTTTTCAAAAACGCTCAAAAACGACGAAAAACGCCATTTTAGTATGGCCGTCGAGACCATGTACTATAGCCCATGGTTTTTCGTCGATTTCGACATTTTTTCGAAACGCTCAAAAACGCTCCGAGACCGTGTACTATAGCCCATGGTTTTTTTTTTCCGATTTCGACATTTTTTCGAAAACGCTCAAAAACGACGAAAAACGCCATTTTAGTATGGCCGTCGAGACCATGTACTATAGCCCATGGTTTTTCGTCGATTTCGACATTTTTTCGAAACGCTCAAAAACGCTCCGAGACCGTGTACTATAGCCCATGGTTTTTCGTCGATTTCAACATTTTTTCGAAAACGCTCAAAAACGCTCCGAGACCGTGTACTATAGCCCATGGGTTTTTTCGATTTCGACATTTTTTCGAAAACGCTCAAAAACGACGAAAAACGCCATTTTAGTATGGCCGTCGAGACCATGTACTATAGCCCATGGTTTTTCGTTGATTTCGACATTTTTTCGAAACGCTCAAAAACGCTCCGAGACCGTGTACTATAGCCCATGGGTTTTTTTTCGATTTTGACATTTTTTCGAAAACGCTCAAAAACGACAAAAAACGCCATTTTAGTATGGCCGTCGAGACCATGTACTATAGCCCATGGTTTTTCGTCGATTTCGACATTTTTTCGAAACGCTCAAAAACGCTCCGAGACCGTGTACTATAGCCCATGTTTTTTTTCGATTTCGACATATTTTCAAAAACGCTCAAAAACGACGAAAAAACGCCATTTTAGTATGGCCGTCGAGACCATGTACTATAGCCCATGGTTTTTCGTCGATTTCGACATTTTTTCGAAACGCTCAAAAACGCTCCGAGACCGTGTACTATAGCCCATGGGTTTTTTTTCGATTTTGACATTTTTTCGAAAACGCTCAAAAACGACAAAAAACGCCATTTTAGTATGGCCGTCGAGACCATGTACTATAGCCCATGGTTTTTCGTCGATTTCGACATTTTTTCGAAACGCTCAAAAACGCTCCGAGACCGTGTACTATAGCCCATGTTTTTTTTCGATTTCGACATTTTTTCAAAAACGCTCAAAAACGACGAAAAACGCCATTTTAGTATGGCCGTCGAGACCATGTACTATAGCCCATGGTTTTTCGTCGATTTCGACATTTTTTCGAAACGCTCAAAAACGCTCCGAGACTGTGTACTATAGCCCATGGTTTTTCGTCGATTTCGACATTTTTTCGAAACGCTCAAAAACGCTCCGAGACCGTGTACTATAGCCCATGGGTTTTTTTCGATTTCGACATTTTTTCGAAAACGCTCAAAAACGACGAAAAACGCCATTTTAGTATGGCCATCGAGACCATGTACTATAGCCCATGGTTTTTCGTCGATTTCGACATTTTTTCGAAAAGCTCAAAAACGCTCCGAGACCGTGTACTATAGCCCATGGTTTTTCGTCGATTTCGACATTTTTTCGAAAACGCTCAAAAACGACGAAAAACGCCATTTTAGTATGGCCGTCGAGACCATGTACTATAGCCCATGGTTTTTCGTCGATTTCGACATTTTTCCGAAACGCTCAAAAACGCTCCTAGACCGTGTACTATAGCCCATGGGTTTTTTCGATTTCGACATTTTTTCGAAAACGCTCAAAAACGACGAAAAACGCCATTTTAGTATGGCCGTCGAGACCATGTACTATAGCCCATGGTTTTTCGTCGATTTCGACATTTTTTCGTAACGCTCAAAAACGCTCCGAGACCGTGTACTATAGCCCATGGGTTTTTTTTCGATTTCGACATTTTTTCGAAAACGCTCAAAAACGACGAAAAACGCCATTTTAGTATGGCCGTCGAGACCATGTACTATAGCCCATGGTTTTTCGTCGATTTCGACATTTTTTCGAAACGCTCAAAAACGCTCCGAGACCGTGTACTATAGCCCATGGTTTTTTTTTTTATTTCGACATTTTTTCGAAAATGCTCAAAAATGCTCAGAACGAGGAAAAAAAGCATGCTGAGCACGACCGTAATGCTATAGCCTTGCGTTTTTGCCAGTTTTTGTCATTTTTCGAAAATCCTCAAAATCATGAAAAACGGTAAGGCTATAGCCTTGCGTTTTTTTCAAAATTTCGACATTTTTCAAAATTGCTCAAAAATGCTCAAAACGATGAAAAAAAGCATGCTGAGGAAGACCGTAAGGCTATAGCCTTGCTTTTTGACAGTTTTTGTCATTTTTCGAAAATCCTCAAAATCATGAAAAACGGTAAGGCTATAGCCTTGCGTTTTTTTTTTTGCAAAATTTCGACTTTTTTGGAAAATGCTCAAAAATGCTCAAAACGATGAAAAAAAGCATGCTGAGCAGGCCCGTAATGCTATAGCCTTGCGTTTTTGCCAGTTTTTGTCATTTTTCGAAAATCTTCAAAATCATGAAAAACGGTAAGGCTATAGCCTTTGCGTTTTTTTCAAAATTTCGACATTTTTAAAAAATGCTCAAAAATGCTCAAAACGATGAAAAAAAGCATGCTGTGCAAGACCATAAGGCTATAGCATTGCGTTTTTGTAATTTTTCGAAAATCCTCAAAATCATGAAAAACGGTAAGGCTATAGCCTTGCGTTTTTTCAAAATTTCGACATTATTCGAAAATGCTCAAAAATGCTCAAAACGATGAAAAAAAGCATGCTGAGCAAGACCGTAATGCTATAGCCTTGCGTTTTTGCCAGTTTTTGTCATTTTTCGAAAATCCTCAAAATCATGAAAAACGGTAAGGCTATAGCCTTTGCGTTTTTTTCAAAATTTCGACATTTTTCAAAAATGCTCAAAAATGCTCAAAACGATGAAAAAAATCATGCTGAGCAAGACCGTAAGGTTATAGCCTTGCGTTTTTGCCAGTTTTTGTCGTTTTTGTCATTTTTAGAAAATCCTCAAAATCATGAAAAACGGTAAGGCTATAGCCTTGCGTTTTTTTCAAAATTTCGACATTTTTTAAAAATGCTCAAAAATGCTCAAAACGATGAAAAAAAGCATGCTGAGCAAGACCGTAAGGCTATAGCCTTGCTTTTTTGCCATTTTTTGTCATTTTTCGAAAATCCTCAAAATCATGAAAAACGGTAAGGCTATGGCCTTAGTTTTTTTTTTTTTTTTTTTTTTTTTTTTCAAAATTTCGACACTTTTTCAAAAATGATCAAAAATGCTCAAAACGATGAAAAAAAGCATGCTGAGCAAGACCGTAAGGCTATAGCCTTGCTTTTTTGCCAAAAAACGATAAGGCTATAGCCTTTGCGTTTTTTTCAAAATTTCGACATTTTTCAAAATTGCTCAAAAATGCTCAAAACGATGAAAAAAAGCATGCTGAGCAAGACCGTAAGGCTATAGCCTTGCTTTTTGACAGTTTTTGTCATTTTTCGAAAATCCTCAAAATCATGAAAAACGGTAAGGCTATAGCCTTGCGTTTTTTTCAAAATTTCGACATTATTCGAAAATGCTCAAAAATGCTCAAAACGATGAAAAAAAGCATGCTGAGCAGGCCCGTAATGCTATAGCCTTGCGTTTTTGCCAGTTTTTGTCATTTTTCGAAAATCTTCAAAATCATGAAAAACGGTAAGGCTATAGCCTTTGCGTTTTTTTCAAAATTTCGACATTTTTAAAAAATGCTCAAAAATGCTCAAAACGATGAAAAAAAGCATGCTGAGCAAGACCATAAGGCTATAGCATTGCGTTTTTGCCAGTTTTTGTAATTTTTCGAAAATCCTCAAAATCATGAAAAACGGTAAGGCTATAGCCTTGCATTTTTTTTTTTTTTTTTTAATTTCGACATTTTTCAAAATTGCTCAAAAATGCTCAAAACGATGAAAAAAAGCATGCTGAGCAAGACCGTAATGCTATAGCCTTGCGTTTTTGCCAGTTTTTGTCATTTTTCGAAAATCCTCAAAATCACGAAAAACGGTAAGGCTATAGCCTTTGCGTTTTTTTCAAAATTTCGACATTTTTCAAAAATGCTCAAAAATGCTCAAAACGATGAAAAAAATCATGCTGAGCAAGACCGTAAGGTTATAGCCTTGCGTTTTTGCCAGTTTTTGTCGTTTTTGTCATTTTTAGAAAATCCTCAAAATCATGAAAAACGGTAAGGCTATAGCATTTGCGTTTTTTTTCAAAATTTCGACATTTTTCAAAAATGCTCAAAAATGCTCAAAACGATGAAAAAAATCATGCTGAGCAAGACCGTAAGGTTATAGCCTTGCGTTTTTGCCAGTTTTTGTCGTTTTTGTCATTTTTAGAAAATCCTCAAAATCATGAAAAACGGTAAGGCTATAGCCTTAGTTTTTTTTTTTTTTTTTTTTTTTTTTTTTTTTTTTCCAAAATTTCGACATTTTTCAAAATTGCTCAAAAATGCTCAAAACGATGAAAAAATCCATGCTGAGCAAGACCGTAAGGCTATAGCCTTGCTTTTTGACAGTTTTTGTCATTTTTCGAAAATCCTCAAAATCATGAAAAACGGTAAGGCTATAGCCTTGCGTTTTTTTCAAAATTTCGACATTTTTCGAAAATGCTCAAAAATGCTCAAAACGATGAAAAAAAGCATGCTATGTCCTCCGACTCCCTGAGACCATGAAATATAGTCATTGGGAAAACAATGAAAATGACTAAAAATGACAAAGGTTACTATACCTGCTCTATACCATACTATACCATGGACTATCGCATTATGTTTTTGTCGATGTCATCATTTTATGTAAGTCCTTGAAACTACTTAAACAATGGCCTATACCCTATAGCGTTACCTTTTCCCCCAATTTCGTCATTTTCTGAAAATCCCCCAAATGACTAAAAACGACACATCAACCATGAACTAAAGCCATTGATTTTTCCTCAATTTTGTCATTTTTCAAAAACGCCGACCACGACATAGTATAGTATGCCGTCCAAGACATGGACTATAGCCTGTCTTTTTTTCAGTCAACACAATGAGCATGATATCAAAATCAACCAGGTAAATACAACATATTGAACAGGGCACCGCAGGGAGTTGAACCCTGTTCCGGTAAACCAGAAGTACCACAACCAGTGCCTTAATTTTTGTTTCGTTGTCATTTACAGGTTCAACAGCAATCACATTAATTTACATGAATTTGAAAAATGACCAAATCAAGTAACAATTACATCCTTGAAAACAACTAAAAGGCATGGACTGTAGTAAGTCCTCCAAGAAGATTGATCTATCTGATCCAGAATACCTGATTTTAACCAACACAAATCCTGACCCACAGACGTCCCTGGATGAGTCAGACTAAGTCGGATTGAGGACAGACTAACTTAAATAAACCATAACTAGTCAGATCTGGCCCAGAATAAGCGTTAGCATTAAAATGGTTGAAAACGTCCTGGGAAAGATCATCCCCATATGGGCTGTGATCTGGCCTAGTATTGAATGTCAACTGCAGAAAACGTATTGAATGAGAAGGTGTGTACGGTACAGGCCAACTTTTGCCCTGTACTTTACTATGGCATGTGTTAAATATAAAGGATCCCCAATGTCATTAAAGGTAATAAAAGGGAACAATGGCATTCATTTGTAACGCCCTGTCACATACAGGGCTGTAAAGCATGCAGGCCTGACAGTTGGCCATTTATAAACTACATTTCTCAACTTCTGGTTGAATGCATGGCTAAATCTGTTAGCATTCTAGTCAGCAGACATTTTGGATTTACAACTAGGCCTATTTCATTCTTTCTGGAATATATTGACTTGATAGGGCCTGACAGTGTGTTTTAACAGTGGGAGACCAAGGGCGAGTGACACTTCGCCTTTGCGATTTAGGTGCCATCACCTAAATCGCCCATTATTGCTGGGCGATATCACCCCAAAAGATGAATTAATTTTCAAAAATAACGACAGACATTTTCCTATGCACATTTTCCTAAAGTGTATCATTTGTCAAAGGGACCCGGCATCTACTGGTGATATCTGGCGAACAGACGATGGTCAAAAAGTAGTTGGAGGAGCTTTGGCCAAAACAATGAAAATAATTTGAAAAAATAATCTGTTGGGTGACATCGCCTGGCGATAGTGGGCAAATTAGATGATAGCCAATGAAACAAAAGTGTCACACGTTGGTGACTATGCCTTGCTGTTAAAAGGCATCCTTTAGGCATATTATATTACACATTTTTCATTTTTTTCTTTTGTCATGTGACAGTTCTGACCAAAGAAATGTGTGCGGTTTTAGAATACAATTTATTACGATGAAACTTTAATACTAACATACTCTCAGTTGAGAGGTGCTGTATAATACTGCATGTGGCAACAACTATCATCACTGTACCTGAGTGAGTTACAGCAGTGAAAATCTTTATTTATTTAACATAGGCTATAGTATCACTACTGCTCAATATGGTTTTACCATCCAACTATAATCTGATGACAATTGCGGAAAATGTACCGTAATCTATGATAAGTGCTCCTCAACTCTTGAAATATCAAGCACATGCATGCAGGACAAGCTGCAAAAGAATCATTCAGTTGGAAGGACTGAGCAAACTTCCATCAAGAACAACAATGCATGAGGCTATATGCAAGTGAGGAGCTTCATGCTGGAGCAGAATGCGTTCAAGTTGTACCAATGTTGAAAATCCATGAATAGACTAAGATATGGTGTTGCGGGACAAAGCAAATCCCAAATTCTGCCTCTCCAAAGTGGAATATTTAAATGACAAGAGTGCCGTGTATTACTCTGATTACAGTGACGTGCTGCTTTACATGCATGGTTCGCTCTTCACGCGGCATCTAGTCTAGACCCTTAAAGAGACACATTTTGATCTATGTATGAGGCTCTCATTGTGTGGTAACTTTCCTTTGTACGTATCCTTGCTTTTAAATCCAAAAGTCACATTCAACATGTTCACAAGCAGGCAAACATTAGATATAACAGTCCTAGTGTGAACAGTAATTGCATGAGACCGAAAACATTATTACCGGTATCTGCCAACTGGCAGGTGGAGATAAGGAAATGCCATGTTCAGCATAATGCTAGTCAAACAACAAGCATGTAGGCCTAAAAGTCTTGGACCATGTTTTCCCACTAAATGGGGGACAACCATGTAAGCAAATGTTTTTTTGATTGGGTCAGACTTTCCTGCCACCTTGTGGTAAAGGTGTCAATAAAGCAGAGTCATTTTACATCAGCTGAACTAAGCACCCCAATTAGAAGGCAATAGAAGCCAATTAAGGCACAGCCATTTCAAATAGCATCTCATCACTTATTGACCAACTGACAGCCACGCTGCAGTTCAGGTCTGGACAGGTTTCATTTGTAATTAATGAAGACCCGGAACAGTGTTGACATGAGGATTTTTAATAATTCAACAGCAGCATCACATTTAACTAGCATTTGACACATGCATTCAAAGCACAAAGTGTACAAGCCAGGGTCATTGTTGAGAAGGCATATATTGATGTATGAATGAGTAAATTCAGTGGTTTAATTTTATTATGCAAACAACCAATGCTCATTTTAAGTCTACGACAAAAATGTTCCCAGAGGGTGTCTCTCTCTGTCTCTCTGCCTGTCTGCACATGCACGCATGCGTGTGTGCGTACGTGTGCATGTGTGTGTGTATGTGTGTGTGTGTGTGTGTGTGTGTGTGTGTGTGTGTGTGTGTGTGTGTGTGTGTGTGTGTGCGTGTGTGTGCATGCGTGCGTGCGTGCGTGCATGTGGTAAATGTGATGACGTTTTTGTGTTGTGTTATGCAAAGGCACATGGGGTAAAGGCTATGATAAAGCATATGCTGAGGCAACAATTTACTCATGGAATTAAGTGTTCCACAGCCATGGCAGCTTTATGAGTGAACAAATGCCAAACAACTTAGTTATGTTACTAAGAAAGTGATAAATAAACATTCGATTTGCTTTATAGTCGGAATGAAAGCGCTGAACTTTATTAAAAAAAAAAAAAAAAAAAAAACGGATGCTCCCAGAGATGTTCAGAGCAGGTTTAGAGATTTATTTGTTAGATAAAGTACACATCAAGAGAGTTTAATAGAATGCACTCCAACTACTGATAACATGTATAATAACATGTGTAACAAAACATTACAAGCAACTAATTTACCTTATTCAATCAACAGCATAACTCAAGAGGCTATTACCAATAATGAATCCAGAGTCTCAGCCCACATATAGCTTTGTCCTGCAGTGGCCTCGCAGGTCATCATCCAGCAACATCACTGTAGGCACTGCTGACCAGCCTGTGGTCATTAGTCCTGTCCACCACAGAGGTAGCACAGGGCCTTGCAGTAATCTCCATCTGTGTCCTCCTGCCGGGGAAAGACACCAAGACTGTTAAGGGCAGGGGCAGATATAACATTTCCCAATTGGAAGGGGTGGGGGTGGGGGGGGGGGGCAGTAGCGATGAAGCCGCACCCATACCATTTTGGTTACAGGAGGATTCATATTAGGCAAGTATAAGCATCGATAATAACATCAGTTGTTGTTGAAGTTTCAACAGACATGCAGCATGCATAAAGATAAAGGTCTGACTCAGAGAGTTTTCAGTTTTCAATGACATGCTGTTGGTTTAGTGGTGCCACAATTGTAATTAGTAGCAGTAATAGTGTTTCAAATCATTTCAAATATAAGCATTTTAATTTGAAATATCTTGTTGTTTGGTTGTTTTGCATGCCATCATGTTTGGTGGGGCAGTCGGGGCGGATCTAGCCATGCCCATGCCTAGATTTGCCCCTGGGTAAGGGTAGATTTTTACTGAAGGAAATGCAGTGCCAAAATCCAAAACGCACTAGTGGCACTTCCAAAATGCACTAGAATGCGCGAGAGCAGTGGTTTTCAACCATTTTCATACCAGGGCCCACTATTTATTCTGCATTTTATCCACGGACCACCATTTGATGTTGAGTTTAGTCTCTCCGACTCATTTAGGAGAAATAACTGGCAAAATGTTGGTCAAAATAGCAATTCTTCTACATTTTCTAAATGTGTAGATTCTTGAATATTAGGTCATTCAGATGTTTAAATATAAGTAGTTATAGATCTATAAGGGAAAAATGGTGAAAAACAAGGGTTTTATCTCTGGCGCCTGTCAACCAACTTCGCCAGAACTCACCAGCAAAAAAGCACTAGATTTTCCACTAGGGGTTTTTCACTAATTTTGGCGCTAGGGGGGTCTGGGAAAAAGCTAAATATAGCGACAAATGCACTAAGTTGGCAACACTGAGGAAATGTCATCCCAGCAAACACGAGAGGGAACGCGACGAATTAGAGACGTCTTGATTGTGTCTGCTAAAGACGGACACAATCAGACTAACATAAATCAATCATAACTAGTTGGATCTGGCCCAGAATATCTTAGCTATAGCTTTAGAATTTCAATTGGTGAAAACATCCTGGGAATGACGTAAAGATCATCCCCATATGGGCTGTGATCTGAACTAGTCTAGAACATCACTGGAGTCACTGGAGGATATCATCAAAATGTCACTGGATGATGTCCTCGAATCTGCCATCTGGAATTGCATGATAGCGAAAATGACGTTGCTGGCCCTACCTGCTTTATCATATATCTGTACCTTGGTTTCAGGGTAGAAAGGGTAGCACTTTAAGCAAACATTACCAGATGCAGATTAACTTCTCAGGAACCTTAGACTTAACTCAGCAATATTTGATTGACTGTGTGCAAGTTAAGCGATCAATGCATGGTCGGTATTCGGTCGGGGTACTCCGATTGGCTAGTTTAAGGTCATGCCGTAATGGTGTAAATATAGCTGATGTCATAAGTATGATGATGCTGCACGTCATGGATAGACGCTGTGGATGGAGGTTTCCCTGCTGAAATTATTGTTTTTAACGGGAGCAAATGGAGAGGACTAATAAATGGCAAAATGGTGCATTATATATAGACAACAACAACTAAAAAAAAAAAGAAATTCATTGACCGGTTACTACTAAAAAAGAATACTAGCCTAAAGCTCACCTTCATAAATGTAACCATATATTGTACCCCTATTCAGGCCACCCTTCATTGGCTACCTGTCTCATAGAGCAGTGGTTTTCAACCAGTGGTCCTTGAGAGGGTTCTAGGACCTGGCTAAGAGTTGTATGCATTTCATTTAGGAGAGAATATCTCAACTGTTCTTGGCTAATATGGCCGCTGCGAACAACATGGGAACTGTGACTAAGCCTCTATCCGGGACGAAATACCCGAAAATGACCACACCCCTTTTAAAATGACCCCTAATTCAAACATGGCTCTAACTTACAAACCGTTGCAGCTACAGATTTTCTGAGGTGCTCAAATGTTCAGAATACTCATATTTGTGGTATCCATGCCTGAGCCAGCAACACTCCATAGTCTTCATAGTGGCCAAATCCAATATGGCCGCCAGCCCGCCACCTGAAAAAGCGTTTTATCTAGAACGTCTGAACCAGATGAGCTATGAATGCAAACCTTGTGGCTAAATCATGTGTTTTGACAATTAGAAACAGCTGGGGTGCTTATCTTCATGAATGGGTGTGGCTAAACATCTATTTTGCATATTTCAAAGATGGCGACCATCTGACAATCTGTTTTGCTTACGTTACTTTTGTCATTATTAGTAAACTCGCTGTCAATTGTGTGTTTTTTGAGCATTAGAAGTACATTGGAATGGAAAAAATGTTTTTTTTTTTTTGTGCAATTTGGTGCACCACAACCTGTGCAAAAATACTCTCCTGACTTTGCGGGTTGGGTGTGCAATGCAAGCCCTCAACAACACCACAATAACATAAATGACACACAACCAACCTCAGGGAGAAGCCTTTTCTTGTCAGATCACAATTCTATTATATCGAGCAACAGAATCCAGCTTTCTTTATGTCCAATAGGCTTACATGATTTTGCGGTCTCA
>CM076984.1:22613495-22798495 GCA_039105355.1 Benthosema pterotum | reverse complement strand
AAATAAAACAAATTGTCAGATGGTCGCCATCTTTGAAATATGCAAAATAGATGTTTAGCCACACCCATTCATGAAGATAAGCACCCCAACATGTTTCTAATTGTCAAAACACATGATTTAGACACAAGGTTTGCATTAATAGCTCATCTGGTTCAGACGTTCTAGATTAAACGCTTTTTCAGGTGGCGGGCTGGCGGCCATATTGGATTTGGCCACTATGAAGACTATGGAGTGTTGCTGACTCAGGCACGGATACCACAAATATGAGTATTCTGAACATTTTGAGCACCTCAGAAAATCTGTAGCTGCAACGGTTTGTAAGTTAGAGCCATGTTTGAATTAGGGGTCATTTTAAAAGGGGTGTGGTCATTTTCGGGTATTTCGTCCCGGATAGAGGCTTAGTCACAGTTCCCATGTTGTTCGCAGCGTTCATATTAGCCAAGAACAGTTGAGATATTCTCTCCTAAATGAAATGCATACAACTGTTAGCCAGGTCCAGGGTTCCAGGTGGTCCCCAGCTAAATTGGTCAACCACATGAAAAGTTGGTCAGCCAGATGTAACTCTCTGAGAGCGTAAAAATGAAACCAAATGGACCCGCAAGGGTCCATTTGAGTTATAAATATTCATCATCTGAATTAGCAACACAAGCAAGAAGTCTACACAATTAGAGCACGTAGAAGAATGGTCATTTTGTTTGAATGTGTTTGCAAAAATCCATCCTAGAATTGTGGACGAAACCAAAGAAAATCGTTAGTTTTGGGTCTGTGGGGTGAAAATGTTGTCATGCTGAATAAATGGAAAAAGGTTGAAAACCACTGTCATAGAGCATTGATTTTAAAATAATAGTCATTTGCAAGACTAGGTCCAACATTGCTCCAGCAGAGATAACTAACGAGCCAGCTTGTGAGCTAAGAATCTTACGTAAAGGCCCATCTTACAATAAAATCAGATTGTAGGTGACATTTGCATTTGCAAATTGCAGTCCGGGTAGCCTTCACTGGAGCGTCCTGCCTGGAGATCAGGCTTACCCAGTCTGTGTCCCATTTTAAATGGTGCTAAAGGCTCATTTTACAAAGCTGCTTTTAGCTCCATACTCATGTGATTTTTGTTGTGTTTTAGCGACAAATTAATGTTATTGTATTTTGTGCCTTTATGATCCATGATGTTTTTAAATACAGTATTTTTATTAAGCCATTTGTGACAGGTGCTATACAAATAAAGCATTATTATTATTATTAATATTATTATTATAATTATAATGTATAATCTGTTTTTGTAGATTTTTTTTATTTGTTTTGTTTTTTTGTCTCGCAAAAACAGTCACAATCCAGGTTTGTAATGCCTGATGCTGGTGTCTGAGACAGACTATTTCTACAATATTACTACAAGTACATGTAAAAACTGTGCAGAGGACATTTAAATATTATGATTGACAGGCGAGCTGTCAGCTCCAAGAATAATGTCCGTCTTATGAGAAGTTGTAAAAAAAAGTATGGAATGAATCTTCTGAGGTAAAACATCCAGTAAAAGTGAGTAGAGAAGTAACGCAAACTGAATTTATGACAGACAACCTATCGACTGCCAAAATATGATTAATCTCGAGCTGTCATGAACTTTTGTTTTATTTCCAAGGAAAAACATGGACATTATGTATATATCTACAACATTTCCAATGAAATGCAAGGCTGCGGCATATACTTAATATATCACTTGCTTGTACCTGAAAATGACCTGAATAAAATACCTGTCATATTTGAGTCTCCATTGTGCTGGCACAGATTCATTTAATGAGTCCCAGGAGACTGTGTCTATGGCGCAAAATAGTAGATCACAGGCAAAGACACAGATCTCCCATGTTTTGCACCCATCTCTCTCTCTCACACACACACACACACACACACACACACACACACACACACACACACACACACACACACACACACACACACACACACACACACACACACACACACACACACACACACACACACACACACACACACACAGTCGAGGCCATCTTTGTATGCTGTTGACAGCTAACAAAACTCTATTATATAATTTGAAGATACACCAGAATCAATGAAAAAGCAGGGTTAGTGATTTATCGGAGAGCTCTGGGGTATGAAGGAGCGCTTGTTTTATCTGCCGGCTACTACTAGTAGGGCGGGGCGAAGGAAGTTTTACTGAGGTTATGGTTAGGGTTAGGTTAGGTTTAGGCATAGGTTTACTGAGGTTAAGTTTAGGGTTAGGATTAGGTATAGGCATAGCTTAGGTTTACTGGGGTTATGTTTAGGGTTAGAGTTAGGTTAGGGTGAGAGTTAGACGGTGCTTTATGCGGTAACTAACCATGCGGTAACTAACCTAAACATAACCTCAGTAAAACTATGCTTCGCCCCGCCCTACTAGTAGTAGCCGGCAGATAAAACAAGCGCTCCTTCATACCCCAGAGCTCTCCGATAAATCACTAACCAAAAAGCAGGGCTTGTCTTCCTCTGTTCTTCATTTCACATTTATTTTTATTTATTTAGACATTACATGTTGAGGTTTGAAGGACATCAACTACAGAGCTGACAGCCAGACACTAACCTGATTCAGACTAGTGTTATTAATTGTTAATTAATAACTAGTGTTATTATTTTAGGATCTTTTTATGCCTTGTATTTTAATAGGGCTTGAGAGTTTTGTAGTCTCTGCTTGGTTTAAATGGCTGTGTTGTTGTGTTTTATAAGCATTTAATGTTTATCTTATTAGGTTGTTTTTTTCCCCTATAGTAGGCTATATTTATTTTTGTGTGCAGTGGATTTGGTTGATGCAGTAATACTCAACCATTTTGTGAGATATTCTGTTCGATGTCACTGTTATGGCTGACGATGATCATGTTAGACTGCTTTATAATGGGCCAAAAGAAAACAAAATAATGCACTGACCTTGCAAAACAAATAAATCTGAGCAAAGCTTTGGAAGGAAATGGCCCAGACGGTTAGCTCAACCAGACGCTCAATAGAGTGTTTGTCCATTGTTACTTTGTGTTCTGGTGTACAGTACCTTGATACACTTATAGACCGATTCTCCGTACTTCTTTTTGAAGTAGGCTCTGATGTCCAGCATATCCACCTCGCTCCTGGACACCATGATCCTCATCAGGGTTTTGTCATCGGTCCCGGCACGCTGTACACAAACACAACTATCAGCACCTGGAAAAGTAGCTTTTATATGCAAGGAGTACAAATACAAGTGTCAGAGAGATTAACAGATTTATTTTGAAGGGATCAAGCTCAAAGGAACATCTTGTCACTTTATTATATTTGTCTGTTTTTTTCTTCTGGCAGTTCTGGCTGTAAGTAGAGGGTCATATGGCTCATAAGGGCTGCTATTTTGAAAATTAAAACTTTGAACAGGCCTAACTCGTGCTTTGTTGGGCCAAAAGCCTTGGCACTTGTTTGAATCATTTGGACCACATTTGTCACTTTGACCAGTAAGCTCCACCCTCGCATACAGCATTCCAACGATTTTGACCACTTTGAAAAATTCTTATAACATACCAGATTTTCTGCCTGGATTTTTGAGTAATTTGCATGAAAGCTCTGACCTCTCAGACATGATAGTGTCAATAGATAATGACACCCCCAAAAGCAGGAGATACATAGCCTAATTGTTTACATAATTTTTGTGTAAAAACGCTGAGTGGAGTATGTTTGAGCCTTTACTCACAAAGAGAACAAAGATGTTTTCTTTTTCACACTCCACAGTCCACATCACTTCTCATGTTCCTATAATTTATTGAACCTAACATGAGCTCTGGTTTGATACTTGATAAGACCAAGTCAGGGTGAGTGAATGCAGACAATAAATTATGCAATCAGAGACTGAATAAGCAGCAACAGTTTTCTTGTTTCTCTTCGTCTGACTAAACTTGTCTTGGAAAGGAATGCAGCAGCTTTAGTACTTGGGGCAATAATAGTAGCCTATCTATAGGGACAGATGGAAACAGATACTTGCCCTCATAGTAGCGCGCAATTCCTCTGCAAAATAGGCTGGGACACTCTTTGCACATTTCACTGTGGGAAATGAAACATTGAATGAATGTACTGAATGTATTAATGAAAAGACTACAATGCTTGTGATTTTTTTTTAATTAAAAGAAATTACAACATGCTCAAGTTGTGACCGGCTTAACAGTGTAGATTTCAAAATTGGCTCTACCATGATCCCAGTAGAGCACAACGTCAGTCTTACCAATAGCAAGCATCAAGTTCTCCAAATTCCCAGTGGTCTCGCCTTCAATAACATCTAGAAGTTCATTCCCAGATATCTTTTTGTAGGCAGCCATCACTGTGGGGAAACAAGAAAAAGACAAATTATGAGATTTTGCTATGGATGATGGGCAAAAATCCATGCCTCTGCTTTTGGTATCCTGTCTTCTAGCTGATACAAGCTCAAAACATCATGATCAATGATCATGATTATTTTTTACTGAACAGATATCCCAGAAAAGGCAATCTGGGGTTCAAGTGCTTAAATACTCAGTGGATTGGCGATTTTTGTTGTTTGCTGTATGAGAAGAAAATGTGCCACCTCCATTTATTTATTTATTTTTTACAAATGAAATACTGATCTAAGAACACATGCTCTGCACAAATGTCATAGATGTGCAAAATCCCACATCCCCTATGTGATCATAAGTGACACATCATATTGAAGATTGAAGCCGACAGCAAAACAATGTCCCCCAGTATACTGTCATGAATTAATTGCAATGTATATTCCATAGAGTATACAATTTTGTATGTTTTTCTTTATTATTGCTATTTGTCTTGATATATGTTTACATGGGCAACAGGAAACAAACTTTAATTTGTTTTTTGTTGCAATCTATCCATTTGGCCTTTTGAACACACATGCATGCACAATCATAGACACACACCTAATCTAAGGTGCTCAAAGCTTCTGTTGCCAAGGATCTTGATAAATGTCTCCTCATCTGTGCCAACCTTGCCCTCACCAGCTTTAAACAAGTCCTGAAATGAAACAAAAACACATGTAGTCACAGCAGTCAGACCTTCATTGAGAAATATGTGTGATTTTCTGAATGGGCATGTATGAATGGTCCCCCCCAGATTTGTTTCTAATCATATTTAGTGACAAATTTGAATAGCCCTCCTCCTTAATTTAACTACTGTGGTTCAATGCCCCGCTCCAACCAAGACTCAGGTGGGTGGGAATAAGTGGCGAGGAGGACAGGGGGCATTTATTATCATTATATTTTTCATTAAAAAACTGTAAAGACATTTTGTTTTACAAAATGGGATCGGTCTCAAGTCTTATGGTGGGTTAGTGGAGGGCCACATGGACAATTGGACATGAGCTCATCAAACAATGTGTCTACTGTATAGTCAGATCAAAATTCAATAATGCGGAATGGTTCTGAACAAACAGGATTTTCCATTCCATCAGGACGTCTCTAAATCAATTGATCTCTCATTAATCCAAGACTGTGATGGGCTCAGAGCTCCCATGGCCTTTGCCTCTTTATAGCTCTCTGGAGACAAGCTTCTAGCAACAGCATATGCTGTTGGTACTGATAAGATAACATGTTGACATTTTAAAAGTTTCCAATTTGAGTTTCCAATTGAATTCATTTTGGCCATGCCCTTGTTATATAACCTGACTCAGCCAGATGGGGTGGAGATGTTATCTTCTTTAAAATAGCTTTCTCTTGCATGTGGAACTAATACTACTCTAGTTTCTTAATCTTGAAAAATCTAGCACTGCACTGAATACGTACATTACACCTGCAGTCTAATGAAACTGTAGAAAAGGGCAATGGCACTGCCTTGGAGAAGGACCAAGGTGCTCATCCTTGCATTCTGTGTGTGCCTACACTTAAATAACATGGGATATTAGTATTATACATAGTTAAGGGCTAAGTAAACTGTATAGTGTACTATAAGTATGATATAAGTAAAGTTCTAGTAAACTTAGAAGGACAAATATATACATACTAAGGCCATACTTGAAAGTGTACTCTACCACTGTATATAACTAGTACACTAGTAGTATATAGATAGGTATACTTTAAATTATACTTAAGTAGGCTTATACTTTAAGGTGTTTGAATGTAGTATAATGAACTTAAACTATACTATTTTTTGTAAGGGAAATGCCATAAAGCCTAGCTTCAAGCATCTCTAAAAAGAAGAAAAAGAAAAACAGGTGGTAGCATCCGTGTGTCAGACTAGGCCAACAAAAGGAAAACAATTATGTTCTTACTTCTGTAGAAAAACACTGTTTTCCCCAGCATTTTTTGTTTTGTTATTTTGTTTGTTTGTTTGTTTTATTGATTTAGAGTGGAACAGTTAAGCTAATCCACCGACATTTAGCTTAACCACAGGACTGGAGTGTTGTGACATCACATTGAGATTTTATTGCTTCTCAAGTAACAGGGGGCACTGTTTAGCTATCAGCCAACAATGAGTGACTTTGAGCCAGATTATGCAAAACGTGGAAATAACCCTACCATGTGTCGTTCCCCTGGATTTAAGTATTATTGACAATGCTGAACTAAACATTTAAATTGAATTTAAAAAATGTTTTGATTTTGTGCTTACCTTAGCATCTTTCTCAACCTTGTCTTCTTCTACCTCCTCCTCTCTGGTCCCCTTCATGGCCAAATCAATACACAAGACAGACAGACAGACTGATGGTCAGAATTTGACAAACACAACAAACAGATTTACCACAGTACATAGAGGTACAGAAAGCAAAAGGAGGTCATACGTGATTGGAAACGTGGTGATCTCATGCTTGTCAGATCAAGCGACCCAGGAAGATTACATTACTACTGAGTGGTTGACTATGATTACATTTATGCCTCTAAGGCCAACTAAACCTGAGACGTGATTCTAGTGCATCATCACTGTCCCCTGCTCCCTTACCCTCAGGTTTCCTCTGCCATCTCCTTATAATTTTGTTCCCCTTACTCCCTCCCTACCCCTCGGTCCCTTCCACCTTGTGTTGACATTTACAGTGTCATAGTCATAGTGGCACTCTTCCAATCCCTTTCTCCTTCATTCCCTAATTTCCACCAAAACCTCAAATGACTTTCTAATGGCATCCTGATTAGAGACTCTAATTAACAGGAAAGGAAAGATCTGTCGTTCCAGCTGTCCTCTCCTGTTCACCCTCTCTCTGTTAATTGCTGTCACTCGCCTTGTATATACATCTTTCCACCCTCCCTGTGTTCCCTCTTACCCCCCTATCCCCATGCCCCTGTGGTTGTCATATAGCCCCCTGTTTACCTGGCATAGGATCACCAGTAGTTTTTGGTAGTGGCCTGAGGTGTCTCCGCAGATATCTTTTTCCAGCTTGTTACTATACTCTGGGAAGGAAACAAGAGAAGAAGGGAAGGAAGATTGCTTACACTTCTCGCTAACGGCAGCCATTAAAGGCTGCAATCGACCCAAGAGGGCCAAGCTTCTGTATTTCAGAAGGTCTCCGACCGCACATATTCGATTAGCAGTCTAGTGGATGGCATGGCCTTCTCTTCTGTCCGGCTCATATAGCCCTTTGGCTCTGGCCCCTCGTGACTTAGTGCTTACTATTATGATTTCTGAACGCCAACAAACCTCATAAAAGCAAAGGGCGGTTCCACCAATGGTAGCGTATCATATGTTTTTGTCTTCATCATGATTCACTATGGCTATTTATGATAGTGCCCCAAGATGCTGCTAATGTCAAAGTTTTCATTACATTTGGGATTTGCCAGTGACATACATACTACTCAGTATTCCATGGAAAAAATGGGAGCTGATAGCGTGCCAGAAAAAGAGAAATGCTATAGCCTGCACAGTCAAGTGCTAATTTAATAATCTAATACATCATACAGTGTTTTTACACTTAGACTAAACTTACACAAACATGTGCAGAAAATAAACCAATAAATCATTTTGGAAAGAAACTTTTTGTAAAGGTAAATTGTTTTCATTGCCTTGCCGCAGTTCTTAAATATACACTCAACAAAAATATAAACGCAACACTTTTGTTTTTGCTCCCATTTTTCAGGGGATGGGCTTAAAGCCCTAAAATTCATTCCAGATATACAATATAACCATTTCTCTCAAACACTTGTAATGGATTTTTTAGAATGCAAATAGTGTCTGTATTCTAGTGTCACCCTATCTATCCCATGTCTGACTGCAGCTGTCAAGCCGACACCTGATTCATCCATTCAGGGCCATACAAGCGCGGGGGTTTTGTTAGTCTCCACATACTGTATCTCTATGTTTATTTTAAGACTTTGTGAAGCGTATAAATGGAGGACGTTACCTCGAGTCTGGAGGCTTGGCATTAGGCTGGTCTCCCTGAGTGTTGTTACCGGGACAAACTCTTGTAATAAACATGGACATTGATTCAACTCCATTCCACTCGCATTTGTATTTCTTAAATGTTTTATCTTACATTATTTTGTAAGTTCTTAAGAAATCTATTATAATTGGCGACGAGGATGGGATGTTTCTTCTGTCCACCAGCATTCTCTTTTCAGACTGTAGCGCTACAAGGCAGACACTAAAAAAGAGATGGTGTGTGCCACCATTTTGGACCTGAGGTGCTGATCGACAGACAAACATCCGACGGACTATGGGTGAGTGAGTGGTGTGACTCAATGTGCCAATGTTAGTTTTAGTTAGTTTTTGCATGAAAACCGTAAGGCGGTAAACTCGAAACGTAACCAGGCGTATGAGTAAAAAGGTCTACACGTAGAGGCGTGGCTTAAAGACCCAAAACGTAACCAGGCGTGAAAAACCCGAATCGTAACCAGGCGTAGGGGTAAAATCCGTAACAGGCGGTAAAAACGTAACAGGCGTATTCGTAACCAGGCGTGAAAAAACCCGAATCGTAACCAGCCGTATGGGTAAAATCCGTAACAGGCGGTAAAAACGTAAACAGGCGTTGAAACTTTCCGTAACCAGGCGGATTGATCAGAACGTTACAGGCGTATTAGATAGATTGATCAATCAGAACTATGTGTACAACAGGTATACATATGCACTTAAATACGTGACACGTAAAAGGCGGGGTTAGATGTTTATATCTACACGTATTATTCTATTTCTTCTTCTTCTATAAGGTATGGTGTGATAGTGTGTGTACGTACTGTATGACTGTGTGAATGGGAAACAGTGACGACTGTTTTAATGAGTAGGATATGAATGGAATTCCATAAATCGCGGAATGGATTCCATATAATTCAGTATATCATAACTTGATTCTGGTGAGAAGTGTCACCATGTAGCAACAGTGATGCTGTTGTGTCTCAGATTCTCTGTGTCACAGAAGTGACAGGAATGGCGAGTGCCACAAGCATTTTAAATGGTGTAGATGAGCTGTTTTTAAAAGGCAGATTGGCTCACGAGTAACATGGTAAGGGAAATTTCTCGTGAGGTATTCAGTGTTTAACATATCCGCAGGAATTGGCAAACTGCATTTAGGGAAAAAAGGCAAATATAGAAAAAACAAACAAACATAGGTTTGGTTAAGGACCCAAGTGATTGAGATTCGAGTGTCCACAGTGGTTGTGAAGTGGGTAAGTGTCTTATACTTGAAACCCATACAACTAAACATACTTGAATTAATGTTGATTTTGTGATTTAATCTTTCAGTTTCTTCCCTTCTCCTTTCACCTAGGGGAGAAGGAACACCCATGTCTGTGAGGCATACAGTAGGGATTCCACATTTTTAGACTTGGTTTCAGAATAGACTGGAGTAGCCCAACCTGGCGCAGCTGTTCAGATGCCCACACTGAAGGGAGAGTTTTTGGTGAGTGTAACGTGAACCCTATTCTAGTATTGTAACGTTGTGGGAAAAAGGGACTGCAGAGATTTACATGTAAACATAAAAGTAAGAGTAATACCAGCTTCAGCTGTATTTGAATAGTAGTCAGAGTAATATTTTCATTCTTGCGGCATGTCTAAAATAATAGTAATGAAAATAAAAATAATTTCAAATTGTAAAGCAACAAATTAGTAAGGCTGAAACTGAACATGGCCATTACCACTAATGTATGGTATGTCCTGTCAAAATCAAAATCTAGGAGCACCCATGAAAAAGGGGAAAAAATGTATAAAATGAAATTAATTAAGTGTGGTGAAGTGGTTCTACTATACCAGTGATTTTATACTGAAATTAACACTGGCTACATTGGTCCAAAGTGAAGTGTTGGTCAATATTACTTAGGAAAGTAACTTCTTTACTTTACTCGTTACCCCTTAGACAAAGTAATATCATTATTTTACTTATTACCGGAATCGAAGAGTAATACATTACAAATTACGTTATTACTTTCCCAAGTTCTCAACTCCCAAGGTTGGAAAAATAGCGATGTACAACAAAATCTGTTTCGCAAAATTTCCACAAAATGCACCTGGAACCAAAGCCTACAAAATCAGACATTGTCTGACATTGTCTTTCTTAGAAGAAAAAAAAAAAAAAAAGAATAAAAATAAAAAGAGCAGAGAGAAGCAATGGGAACATTTTAACCTTGAATTACAAAACAGACCTGCAACTAACAAACCCAAATTTAAAAATAAAAAAAATAAAAATGTCTCTTTGACTTTTCAAACTGTTTCATAATTGTTTTCAAAGACAGTTGAGGTCTTGTAGTTAAAAGAAAAATACAGAAAAAACCCAGCAATTGATTTGTAGTGTATATAATTGTGCGCAGGATGCTGCGTGTAGACTGGATCTACCATCTAGGGCACATCTCTGTTGTTAGCACCTGTCGATAGCTTGTGAATTGGTTCTATTTTTGTATACCGACAGGCTCATTTTAAACAAGTAACTTGGCGTTACTTGCAAAGTTATGCATTCTTTATGGACATTTTGTCAGAGTTATTTTACTTTTTGGAGCAAAAGTAATAATATTACAGTAATACGTAATTTAAAATGTGCTTACTGGCCAACACTGAATACAAGTATATATTAGTAACCATTCTTAAATGTGATGCTTGATAGCATGACATAAAAACTCAATGTCTAAAATGTCTGGTCCATTTTCGGCATAGTACAGCAGCTGTCAATTTGTGAACATATGGACAAGTACACTGTTGAAGTGGTGAACAGTAAGAGTAAATTCACATGACTAAAACTTCACAGAACTATCATGTGTAGTGCTGTTCTACAACAGCTGATTTACTGTGAGACATGAAAATGCTCTGCTTGTCACAATTGCGTGTTGCTAAAGAGTGGTCGAATGCAAGTCACATGGATATGTTTTCTGCATACTTTGATGTCTGGACAGTACACAAAAATGTTGGCTTGGGGAACCAACATTCAACGCAAGGACATTCTAGTGCTCTGACAGCACTGAACAGGTGGACTGAAGAGTGGACATTGGGGGTTGAAATGAAATGGACTGACGAACTGATGCACTGATGAATCTGTTTTTGCTTTTCTTCCATGTGACTGAAACTGGAACCGGCCACTCTGATGTGATTTCGCGAGCGTGGCATAATGGGTTATTTGTGGACTCATAGTGAGTTGGTGAGTAGAAGCAGTGCGCATACCTATGGTGTTTCTGAGTATTTGTGGTCATGCCCTACCAGGGACTTAAATGGGAGCCCTGAGCAAGCGGTCATGTGATCGTGGAAATTGCTTTTGTAGTAGTGACTTGTTAATATGACCACAGACATCGGACAGTTGTACTGTGATAGCTTTTAGAAAATGAAGCAACCATATTGAGTCAACTAAAGTTGAGTGTTCTTTTTGGCCTAGTAATCCATACCTCAAATACAAAGGTGTCGTGGGGCATACAGTTCAAACCTATTTTTAGTAAATTATTTTGTGTAATGGAGCAAGGTGACAACGAACCTGATAAAACAGTTTATCTGGCTCCATAGTGATTCTCAATTCTGTTTAATTGATTTCCTTTTAAGAGGGAAATGTAATGTTAACATCAATTTTAAGTGCATATAGGCAACGACATCCAGGATTGTGATACCATTCCTAACAGGTCCATTTGATTATGACCATATCAAAATAGTTATTCCTAACCCGTCTAAGCCGGGAAAAACGTCAATTTACATAACATGAATGGCCCTTAATAGCAAGACTATGTGCATTCACACCTATTCTAAATCTCAGTTTTGATCTTCATAGAAGTGCAATGTAAACGGAACCAATTGAGTTGAGAGTGTATGGTGATAGTAAATAAAGGTAAAAGAAAGATAAACAAAAAGTAGTAGTCTTAACTGTGTAAAAAAATGTGTAAAGTCAAAGAAATGGTTAAATAGTGAATAAATAAGGGAATATAGTAATTTAACCGTGTGGGAATAATGTTTTAATTCTAAAGTGAATGATATTGTTACGTCCACAGAAAATATCGTTTGTGATGTATAGCTTTGTAATATAAAGAATCAACCCCAATCAGTATTAAATCACTGCACATACTAAGTATTTATCACATTGGATAAGGCAATTCTAAGAAAAAAAACATAGTTTGTTTTCAAATAGACCATTGGCATGCCAGTTAAATATGGTACTTAAATATGTCCATTGAGCAGTAACCGTCTGTTTTACAGTTATCTACTTTCTTGCTGAAATAGTTACAAAATAGTTGCATCATCGTGAACCAATATCGTCCATGTATCGTATCATCTAAAATGTGCCTTGAAAAAATATCGCTACCTCTCTATAAGTAAGCAAACTTTGAACTCAAGTAAAGATTCAGTGTAAAGGTAGTATTCTGTCAACATTTATAGTTTACAAGCAGTAAAATAATCAGTAAACAGTGCATTGTGAACTACAGTTTGTGTATTTATATTATGCTCAGGGAAAGCAAATCAGGCAATCAAGTTGCGAATAAGTTATATAAATCCAGCGTAATGAGAATATTAATTGTCTAGATGCAAATTTGAGTGGGAAGGCAGTCAGTAGCACTACCTGCATTATCGTTATCTCTGTGTTGGATGTAACTTCCAACTGAAATAGTTTCCTTCTAGAGTGTATACAATCACAGCAGGGGAGATGATTCCTTTTGGGGGTGAGACAGGAGCCAACAGAATGTGGTTACATTTTACAGGCAGGGTGCACTGACCATTTGGTGTGACATATCAATAGGGGGGTTGTGCTCCCCCTGTTTTCAGACAGTAAACTTAGTCCTAGGCCTAACCGCTCTTTGGCATGTAAAATTCTGTGGTTCACTTTCTGGATTACAAGTTAATACTGGAAATGATATATTTGTATATAGCCTGTGTTTTCATTGCAAATCACTCTGGATTGAGAGTGTCTGTTCCCAACTGAACAGTGTGGAAAAGTGAAATCATAATCAATCACAGGACTTGTATGTTGGGCTCATAGCGGAAATACTAGGTAAATTGAGAAATGTGGCATTTTAGCATTAATGAGTGTTTTGTAGATCAATTTGATGTGGTTGATAAAATTGATTACAAAAAAGGGGGGACCCTTGGGATAATTTTCATTTTTTGTGCATCATTTTCATTTTTTGGCGAATGATGGCCTCAGTCGAGTAGTTTTCTATACAAATCTTGTTGAGGCTTTCCTGGTCTAGAGATAGAGGTCAGATTGTTGTTGTTGTGACTTAGTATAGCTAGTTAAGGATTCAAGTGAGAAATGGGTCCCCTGCTGGGTAAGATGGCAGCTGAATCTCTGAAAAGGGGATTTGAGCTTGTGACTGGTGATGTCACATGGTGTCAACTGACGTCACAGTGACAGTTCTATTACAAATGTGATGAACGAATGAATGACCCGGGTCTGTCTGTCTGTCTGTGTGTGTGTATGCATTTGTATGTTGAGTGTATGTTCAGTAAGTAAGTAAAAATGTTACCAATTATTGTTTTTCCAGAAAAGTATTTTTGAGAAAGTCATTCTAATTAACTGTTCCTTCCAGACTCTTCTAGGAAAATGGATGCACATATGAGGAGATGGTCCATTGCATTTAACTTTTAATTACTATTTTGCTGTGTCATTGTGTGTGGTGGTAACATGAATGCATTAATCCAATTAACTCACTAAAACCCTAACGAAGCAACGGTAAAGTGTTGTGATGTTATTATTATTCTTGAAAAATTCAGTTACAGGGAAAAATAAGGAAACAGTAAGTATCGGCGTAATCGATATTGCATCAGAAAAGGTAAGACGACATTCATTTTCATATGGTAAGTATGGTACTATAACACATTTATAGAATTCATTGAATATTGACAGTGTCATATCGAAAGAATATTGTATTGCATCATATTTTGATAAAAACTACTGTGTAACATTTTTCTTAGACAAGGCTAATGTGTCTGTAATTAGGAAAGAATGTGTGTAGTTTGTGTTGTCTGTGCTTGTTTCCCCAGATTTGAAATCAAGTAAATCAAGGAATAATTAAGGAATAAATCTCTGAGGATGTGTCTAAAAAACAAACCAAAAAGGAGAAAAGAAAAAAAACAAAAACAAAAAAACCACATTAAGAATGGGTTTGTATATTGGGTAATGTATATACTACATGTACAATGATTTTACAATTTTCAGTAGTAAAGGTAATGGCTGGGACATAGGAAAGGGAAAATAATTGGATAATTTTATAACTACTTAATTTCAAAGAGATTCGAAAAATCATGGTCAATTAAGGCAGGGTTAGGGTTACCATTGTAATTGTTAAAGTCCCAGCCCTAGTAAATTATCACATAAATTACCATTGTAATTGTTAAAGTCCCAGCCCTAGTAAATTATCACATAAATTCTGTATACGGTAAGATTGTGTGAACACATGACTTGGACCAGTTTTTCCTCCACAGGTGGAAAAAAAACGAAATGTGATATACCAGAATCACGTGTCACGTGCCAGTGAAAAATGAGGAAAGATGCATCCACAAATCTATCCTGAGATACGACCCCAGGGAAGATGCATCAACGGAACTATCCTGACACACGACCCCAGTCACCCCCCAGTGACAGATGTGACGTGTACCATGGATGGGAGAAGGACAATAACACACGTGATGGTGACCAGTGATCGACTCTACAACAACCCGCGATGAGAGGAGCAAGAGACTCTTAACTGTTTGAGTCTGTGGAAGACATCCACACCAAGAAACACACACATAATATACACCTGAATTACTGGCTTGCGAGTGATCGCTCAAAAACAAAGAAAAATAATATTAATCTGAGGGTCGTAGGGGAATTTTTAGCCCAGAAAACAGAAAGAAAATAGGGTTTTTCGCCTCTACTGGTATTCAGTGTGTCATGTGTGTTTCCACATTTTCCTATCAACATCAAATTGGCTTAATGTTTATTAATTTGTCATTCTATATAAAAAATCTTCTGCAAGGTGTAAATTAATATTTGATAATTAATTTACAAAAAGAAAAAGTATGGAATTGTAGTGGATTTTTTTAGAATGCAAATAGTGTCTGTATTCTAGTGTCACCCTATCTATCCCATGTCTGACTGCAGCTGTCAAGCCGACACCTGATTCATCCATTCAGGGCCATACAAGCGCGGGGGTTTTGTTAGTCTCCACATACTGTATCTCTATGTTTATTTTAAGACTTTGTGAAGCGTATAAATGGAGGACGTTACCTCGAGTCTGGAGGCTTGGCATTAGGCTGGTCTCCCTGAGTGTTGTTACCGGGACAAACTCTTGTAATAAAATGGACATTGATTCAACTCCATTCCACTCGCATTTGTATTTCTTAAATGTTTTATATTACATTATTTTGTAAGTTCTTAAGAAATCTATTATACACTGTTCACAAATGTGCCTAAATGTGTGATATTGAGCACTTCTGCTTTGTTAAGATAATCCATCCCACCTCACAGGTGTGCCACATTAAGATGCAGGTGTGACATCATGATTAGTGCACAGGTGTACCCCAGACTCTCCACAACAAAAAGACACCCTGAAATGTGCAATTTTCTTTTGCCTTATTGGGTGTATGGGCCTCCGAACCAGTCAGTATCTGGTGTGACCAACATTTGCCTCATGCAGTGCAACACATCTTCTTCGCATAGAGTTGATCAGATTGTCAATTGTGGCCTGTGGAATGTTGCTCCACTCCTCTTCAATGGCTATGTGAAGTTGCTGAATGTTAGTGGGAACTGGTATGCGCTGTCGAAATGGTAATAATGTGGTAATATTGTGTTATTACCATTTTTACAGTGTGTACCAGTTCCCACTAATATCCAGCAACTTCACATAGCCATTGAAGAGGAGTGGACCAACATTCCACAGGCCACAATTGACAATCTGATAAACTCTAAGCGAAGAAGATGTGTTGCACTGCATGAGGCAAATGGTGGTCACACCAGATACTGACTGGTTCGGAGGCCCATACACCCAATAAGGCAAAAGAAAATTGCACATTTAAGGGTGTCTTTTTGTTGTGGAGAGTCTGAGGTACACCTGTGCACTAATCATGATGTCACACCTGCATCTTAATGTGGCACACTTGTGAGGTGGGATGGATTATCTTAACAAAGCAGAAGTGCTCAATATCACACATTTAGGCAGATTTGTGAACAGTGTTTGAGAGAAATGGTTATATTGTATATCTGGAAATAATTTTAGGGCTTTAAGTCCATCCCCTGAAAAATGGGAGCAAAAACAAAAGTGTTGCGTTTATATTTTTGTTGAGTGTAATAACTAATTACTTTTCGAAATGAAAATATGACTTATGTGCTCTCTTGTTTAATGACAAAATGTAAGAGTAAAGGCATTGGAAATGGTTAAGGGACTTACAAATGCATCAAAATTGTAGTACAATACTTTCCATGCCCCTCTGCTGAGCTGCAAGACATGAGAGACATCTACCTTTCTTGTAGACTTTGTTGATGTTCTTGATCTCTGCATTGGTCCTGGAGGACAGAATTTCAATCAGCACTTCGTCATCAGTACCGGCTCCCTGGAGAAACCAAGCATAACATCTGGATGAACTCTGCAGAGCATCAGCTGAGATGAGACCTCTTTTCCCAACCACATCGCCATATTTCGGCCCTACTTGTTAATGTTTACTAGATGACACCATTTCTGTCTACTAATTTGACCATCATGTGCCTTGAAGGCGAGCAATCGGAAAAACGAAAGTGCAGCTAGAGTTTTTCTCTTCCTGCGACATTAGCACAGTTGTTGTTTCTAATGTTGAAAGAAAGGTGGACATCTTGGAAGTCTTGGAAGGTGGAAGTCTTATAATCCCAGCCAACAATAAGTTGGTATTGAGAAACATGTCATCTGGAGAGAAGAAAGCAACAAGCAAATAAATAACAGTGCATAGACTTAAATGATCAAGGATGAATGCAGATAAACAATGCATTATTTGCAATAGCATAGTTGGCTGATTCTCACATTGTAAAACTTTGTACAACCTCAGGTGTCGTGTTGCCTAATACAGTCATACCAATATAAATATCATGTACTGTACTGTATGTTGAGTTGATAAAATGCCAAAGACCTCAGGTGCTGCCTGGGGAGTGTGTTGATACAACATTGAATTAAATTGGGCAGTATTAGGGATGTGACCATGTAGTGTGTGTGCTTTAAGTACCTCCCAGGGCTCACATAAATACATACTGTACAACACTGAACAAACCAATACATGTAAGGTATCTCATACATCCCATCGGCTGCACAGACAATAATAGAGTGGCTCAAAGACAAACAGCTGCCCTGACCTATAACCCAGCTTCGTCCTGAAGGCACATGAATAATAGCTGCCATTACAGCGTCACATCCTTTTTCATCCGTCCACCAAATCTCATTGCTTTGGTTGTTGTTGTTTTTTTTATTAGCTTTTACCCTGAATATTGATTTGTTTGATTTATTTTGGCCCCTATACCGCCTCTCCCACAAGAGTCCCTACAGTATGACTTTTTCCAGTCCATAGTTGTGAAATTAACCTCACAGGGATCACGCTCACAGAGTTCATAAATACATATGGAGGAACCGACCGTTGCATGAGGAATCCCCCTACACTACACAGAGATAATAGAGCAGAGACCCAAGACCCAAGAAAGACACATTTTCACGGTATATAAGTGGTGAAAATAGAAGATCTACCATCCCACAACACACTACTTTGCATGTGCTTGTAGATCTGATATTGTCAGAATTAAAAGGGGTTTTAAATTATTATCATCATCAACATCATCAACATCTATTTATTTATTTATTAATGAAAGTCTTTTGAAGAATATTTTTCTCCCACAATAATACAAAACAAAATATAGTAAACAAGGGGACATTAGCCTGCGACAAATTAGGACATTGCAGGGCAATACCGGTAGAATAGTAGCAACTTAAAGACAAACTGCCCTGACCTCTAACCCAGCATAGACCTGAAGGCACTTGAATAATGTCTGTCATTACAGTGTGGTCTAGAGGGGAGAGGGATCATCATTATTAAATCCTGTCATCACCAGTACAGTATATCTTGCTTGCTGTTGTTGTGACTGTAGTCTGTATAGAGTATGTAAGATATGTGCTTCATTGGTAACAATGCAACACACTATTACACATACAGTAGTAAACATTATGCCTTCATATCTTTGTTCTCTCTCTCTCCCACATGATTATTATTATTGTAATATAAAAATGTATATTTAATGAGTGAAACATTGTCAAGTTGATCTTGTCACCCTTCTGGCCATTATACTCTGAAATGATTCTGACTCATTTGTGGCCTGGACTCATTTATATATAATGAAATAAGGCAACATGCTGTGTTTGTACTGGAAAAGAACATAATAAGGCTGATTGAGAGACGTGGAATACCAAAAATAGCCACTCCACATGCCTCAATCAACGCTTTGTGAGCTTGTAGAATATATTTGTGAGTGACACAGCCATGCAATTAAGTATAATTCATGTATTACTGTAAAAATAGTTACCTTCAGAGCCTTGTGCAGTTTAACAGCATCGTACTGGTTGGACGGTAACATCAAGTCCACAATAAGGTCCTCAAACAGCCCTCCTAATTCAGATTTCAGAGCCTTGTCCAATTCCTGTGGACAATTAATAAAGACTTATAATGTAGTATAAAACAAGCAATAATAACCATAACAACACAAACACTGCTGCTGACTGTTATTTCTACCATATCCTACCCAGAAGGAGAAAAACAATTTTGGTTATTTTTTTTTTGTTTTTAATATTGGTATATTTGATTTCCTCTGAACCATACCGAGAGACCTTAGAGGACTTTTCATGCTCTTTCGATTAACTTTGAGGTTTGAGGTTCAAAGAGCTCAGAGAAAAAGAGACAGAGAGACATAATTCGAACAGCCATCTAACCCTAAGACAAGCATAAACTAGAAAATGGCACCATAAGAATATTTACTAGGAGCGTTGCCCTATAAACCACACACAACTTCACATCACTCATTGAGGGCTTCATCTAAAATTGATTTTTATGTGCAGTTAATCACATATTTGGGCACTCCTGGTGGTGGTGAGGCATGAGTGTTTTCAAAGAAGAGAATGAGAATGTGTGTGTGTGTGTGTGTGTGTGCGACCGCGACCGTGCGACTGTGCGACCGCGCGTGCGTGTCTGTGTCTGCATGCGCGCGCGCGCGTGTGTGTGTGAGTGTGTGTGCATGTGTGCAAATAAGTGCAAAACGCTGCACAAATTATTTTTTGGGGAAAAATCTTGAAAGTGTGAGAAGTAATATGCTTATTTAGAAGGTATTGGTAGAATGTCATAAATTCATAATGTATTAACGCTGACCCCAAAAGCACTTTGGAGAATGCAATGGGGAGACAACGTCAGCCTACAAAGTACCACACTATACATGGGACGGCGAGCCTCCAACGGTGGATGGATGGAGGAGCCCTATAGCCTGGGGCCATGCATGCGTCATCATGCAGTAGATTGAGAGTAGAGGACAGGACATGGTAGCCGTCGTGACCCTAGCTCTGACCTCTCCGGAACCCCAGCGGCTGTGACCCGCCCCGCTCTGCAGCTTACCTTTCCGTAGGCCTTCTTGTACGCAGCTTTAATTTGCTGGCGCTGATCGTTGCTGCGAGCTGTCAGAATCATGAGGATGGAGTCTTCATCTGTGCCTGATTGAGAGAGAAAGAATTGAAATCTAGGCGTTAATGTAGTGCAGAGAAAAATACATTGTTCAAATAAGGTTCCTACTTTCGACTCCCATTTGCCCCTTTTTAGTTTTCTTTTCCCTTTGCTTTCTTTTTTCTACTCTACCCTTGGAAACCTTCATTACAAATCAATGGTACGTAATCTATTCATGACATGTTGATTCAAAACGTCAAAAATAGATTACTGTGTACTTCTGAAGAAATACATATGGGAACTAATCAGAGACATTGGATATAGACACAGTTGTTGTATGGACTGAAGATCAACATATTTGTTTTATGGAGTAGTGGTTTGTTTGTGTGGAGGTTGCGGGGTATGGGGGTGGGAGGGAAGGATAAGTTTGAAAAAAGATCTGGGAAAGGCAACCATGTTTATACTGTGTAAGAACTGTATTTGGCATGATCTGCTTTTCCAAACAAAATAAACAATTAAAATACTAATAATAATAATAATGTTTTGAGATGAAAGCACTCCCTAGAATCAAGAGTTTATTTTGTAGCTTAAAACTATGACAAAAATGTTTCAATGACAAAAACTAAGCAAACGAAAAGGCTAAGTAAGGTTAAATACTGATAAGAGGAAAGCTTTATTTATCTTCCCCATCCTTTGTAGTTATTTGGCTGGGGTCTTCTACCCTGTTTTGTTTTGTTTTCCTCCATCCCTCCCACCTTTCGGTATGCTGATGTTCGGCTCTGTGAGCCTAATGGAAAGGCAATGACATGTGGTAGCTGTCCGGGATCAAGCTGCCACAGCGTTGTCCAGTGCTAAGCTTATTGATCTGACTTAAAGTCACCTTTTGTGCTGTCCAGTGCTGATCCTCCTGGGACACACATGATGCTTAAGTGGGCCATCCTGTGCAGCTTTATAAGACTGCTTTAACAATTGCCAAATGTGATCGAAATGTTATACAAATTCTAAGTTTTCGAATAGCATCTCTGACCCAATTGTTACAGCATGATATCGATGTTGGGGGGGGTGGCACATTGGTTAGTGCTGTTGGATTCCCACTAGAGACGCTGCTGTGGGTCCCTTCCTCTGCATCATCAGTGCCCATACCCGAGGCGGGGTTGGCCTTTTTTCCTGTGTCCCCTATAGGTACCCTCACAAAAACAAGCAGTAATCCTGGGCTCCAAACTACCTCCACCTGTCCAGCCAGGGCGCCTGATGGAGCGAACTGGAACTGGTTGGAATAACGTGTTCATTCCACACGCTACGTCCAACCAGGATAACTCCCACAGTCAGGTGAAAAGAAGGTGGCACGACTCCTCATGCATTGAAGGAAGCATGAGCCCAGTCTGCCGCCAGGTTGGCCGAGGATGTGTAGATCCCAGGTGATAAAAAAATACTTATAAATATATATATCAATGTTGGGGAATGGCAATAGGATTAAATCCCCACTGAATAAACAAACAACATGTGTAGAGATTAAATCCTGGGCCTCGTTTAGCAAACATAGGCAAACTACATGCTGGAGAATGTAACAATGCATTCTTACTTGTTACACAGGTATTAGAAGAATTGTGGGAAAGTGTCTTTTCAGAGAATATTGTCAGAATAATGTCAAATGTCAATGTGTTTGTAAATGTGTCTACAGATGTCATCACAATGTTTAAGGGTTCAGCATATATATAATTTATAATAAATTATATATAAATTATAATTTATTTATGTTTGTTTTTGTCCTAAACTAATGCATGGAATCGGTTCAGAAGAACTCATAGTTTGACATGTCCCATCATCTCACACGCCGCTTAAAGCATAATGAATTTTAGAACATTTTGCTTTAAATTGCTTGTTAATACTGGTAGAGGTACCAACATTCAACAACTGTTAAACATTTGCCATGGGGTGGTTGAATAGAAACCAATGTGTTAAATAGACACCTTTATAAACACATAGGTAAAGAAATGTATTCCCAGATTTTATTAATATACCCTGACTATATTATTTAACGTGCACAAAAGCCCTGCACCTCTGCAAGCAGCACAGCAGACTCACTAATGTAAAACGATGAAATAAACTGATGATGACGGGAGGAATCAATAGTGCCTAAAAATCACTAGTGCCTTTGTTGAGAACAGCAGAGGAGAAGAAAACCAGTCATGTGTCATTTCCCCGGGGGATCAAAAACTGATATGTTATACAAGGTATAATTATACCACAGAGCCACAATGTCACACAATTCATGAAGCCTTGAATTCATGCAGATTTGATTGCTTTTGTTGCATTCCTAAGTCAATAAACGTGTCCTACAGGTCATCAAATTATCTACTTAGGAATTGAACAAGTTGTGGTGAAGAAAAAATAAAATCTCAATGAATTCACTTTGGCTTTTTTGTTTGAAGAAGTATTGATAGAAGATAAGTCATGGTTTTGTTATTGTTTTATTTTTATTATTTTAACTTTTAACTAAATCTTTGCTGCTGTCACTGGAGCAAACTTTTTGAAATAGGGGCCAAATACATGAAACGGTTTAAAGTGTTGAAGACATTTTTAGAATCAGTGTCTTATCAATAAGGGTCTTAATGGGGTTTTAAACATTATCTGCCAACCATTGCATCGCAAATTAGCATGTACCCAAAACTATTCCACATTGATTATGTGGGGGCCAGCTGATTGACAGTAGCTGTGAAAGGAAAAGAAATATTGTAATTATGGTTTCTCTGTATGCTATAGTGGGCATTAGGTCTCGAGAGATGAAGAGGCCAAAAGTCAAATACTATAAAAGCAATCAGTGTCATTGTACTGTATATCAGTGTTATTGCCGTTGTTGGATAGAATATTCTATACTACCCAAGGCAGCACCGGTTGTGACAGATGGTGCAGGTTATGATGTTGATTTGCTCAGATTGCATGGTTGAATCTGTGCAGCCAGTCTGTGTACTAGTTAGGTGACAGCATTGGGGCATCCGTACATACATACAGTTCATCAGAAAAAAGAAAGACAAGTGATTGTTGCACAATAATAACCAGGATGTTGAATGAGTGTTCTTCCCTCACAAATGTTGACTGATTTCATGACAAACGTGTGGCCTGAAAACAATGCTCAAGAAAATAACTCACCGATTCCTTTCATGGCCTTATGGAGGATCTCTGCATCATGCTTGGCGTTGAAGTTGACAAAGGGTCTAACGCTGCCTCTGAAATCCTTATCTGCCTAGAGGAAAGAACAGAAAACACATGTTAAAAGGAAACAAGAGTGTGTGTGCGTGTGTGTGTGTGTGTGTGTGTGTGTGTGTGTGTGTGTGTGTGTGTGGGGTGTGTGTGTGTGTGTGTGTGTGTGTGTGTGTGTGTGTGTGTGTGTGTGTGTGTGTGTGTGTGTGTGTGTGTGTGTGTGTGTGTGTGTGCGCGCGCACACGCGCACGCATGTTTTAGGGCAGTTGAATGGACAAGTAAAAGTAAAAAAGAGAGACATCAAAGAGGAAAGACGGATGGGGAAGGATCAATATATGGAATGTCAAAACAAGTTGGCTGTCATATGCAGATCTAGGTGGTGATGCAGGCTTCCCCAGGTATGGTAATCAAGGGTTTCATGAGGTCGGTGTTGTGATCTTTATTATGGAGAAGGCCCTGTATGTAGAGTTGTGATGCCACGAGGTGTGATGTCACAAGGCTATGGGGTGAGTGTTGTGATCTTCATTATGGACTAGGTCAGGGGTGCCCAACCGTTTTTGACCCAAGATCTACCTTTCAGCAGCCAACCCCTCCGGGATCTACCAGTCCAATATCAACATTTCAAACCACACGCATCGTTGCCTCCCTGCACTTCACAACAACACAACACTACTTTGTTTTACCACTTTACTTTATGTCCATATAAGCATAAAGTACAACAGACTTGTCTAAGTAGGCCTACAACAGTACAACATAAGTACAACAGATACCTACGGACAAACACTGCCATTGCAAATGCATCACACACACAGACGAAAATCGCTCTTTTTTTCTTTTCCATCCCATTTTTTTTCTTTCCCCCCACATCTTCCGAGATCTACTTGTGATCTGGCCGAGATCTACCAGTAGATCCCGATCTACTGGTTGGGCTCCCCTGGACTAGGTCCTTTATCGAAGCGTAATGTCACAAGGCGTGATGAACTGATAACCATTATACTTGCAGTCAGGACATTTTTCAATTGGGGCCAAACAGCGTGCAAGTGTTTATTTTCACATGGGAAAACACTTGATCTATAGCAGTGTTCTATTTCACCTGCTGTCAATCAAACAGGTTTGTGACCTCAAGCGTTGGTTCTTGTTGTGCATGTGTGTGTGTGTGTGTGTGTGTGTGTGTGTGTGTGTGTGTGTGTGTGTGTGTGTGTGTGTGTGTGTGTGTGTGTGTGTGTGTGTGTGTGTGTGTGTGTGTGTGTGTGTGTGTGTGTGTGTGTGATACTGTGCAACCCAGGAGTAGGAGAACAATGAATTTGTTTGCCACTACATGTCACACCAGATCGTCCTTCTCCTCACTGGTACTTGGATTCTTCCTCTCGAGGGAAAATATCATTTGAGGGAAAAGCAATAAAACAACTGCCTTGCTTGCTTCGTTCATAGCCCCGCTCAGGTGCGAGATCACAGGAAATATTGTGTTCTCCCCCCCTCAATCACAATTTCGCCCTTGTAATCTCCTTTCTCTGATGTCTGTTTTTAATTTATTTATTTTTCATGTTTGTTTCTTTTCTTGTATTTCTGATTTTTCTATGATGATGTACTCACAGAGATGGAGCTTCATCAGCACAATAAAATAAGTATAACACAAAAGGACGTTCACTTCTTTAAATGTATTTTTGAGCCAAAGGGGCACAGTAGTTATCTAGGCTGTAAACTGAATAGGTTCAAACCAGGATATTTCATTCCTGCAGACTAGTAAACATCTTGTTTGTAGCTTAAATGAATCAAATCAGTCAAATTTGAGAGAGAGAGAGAGAGAGAGAGAGAGAGAGAGAGAGAGAGAGAGAGAGAGAGAGAGAGAGAGAGAGAGAGAGAGAGAGATTAATTAATTCATTATCAGACGGTAATTCTGTCAGAAAGGCAGTCACCAGACTGGTATTTGTCAGAATGGCACCTATAGCTATCGCTGCCAAAGCTGTGCATAGTAAACAAACATGCATCAATGATAGGAGATACTCTTACGTCAGTCAAAATTCAGTATTTTTATGTTGATGTCCCTCCGTGACTATGTTGACTACATTGTCAAGCTACCTGCTACTACAATAGAAATGAAAGTGCAACCAGGGGGATCATACACCTATGTCCCTCCTTTATTGTGTATTTGTGGTGCATCACATCTATGACAATCTTAGTGTTGTGCATATTAAAAGGCTACAGGCAATGGGGGGAAAGGCAATGGGAGAATGTTAAAAGCACAGTGATTGTTAATGTCTTGGGTCAATTATGTAGGCAGACTGGGAACACAAATCAGAGCAGGAATGTAAAAGACACCTTGTGCTCCATAGGCATAGGGTATGTTGTGTCCAAATACTAATGACAGGCAGCCAAAACGCAGCAAACAATTTACCCTACAAGAGCTCCCCCTCACCACCACAGATTGCTCTCCACACAGCTTATTCAAACGAACGATCATGCAATCAAGCACTCATATCAAGCACTGATTTAACAAGCACCCCATGCAGAGAGCAGGTGTCAAAGCAACAACAGCAGCCATGCAGTCACAATGAAACACAGGATAAGAGGCTATTGAAGTGCCGGTGTGAAGACATGAAGCCATTGATAATTCATTTAAATGAGCTGGTGTGGAGGTTGATCTCGTAGATGTGTAGAGTATATATGACCCATTCTGATTTCTGTCAGTTTGCGTTCCCACGTTATTGTCGTCTATAGATCACTCAAATGAATTGAATGAATGTAACAGTAAGTGATGCCCATAATTCATGCAAGGACTCATGGGACATTTGTGGCCTATACTGATGCCCCTACACAGGTCATGGGTTAAATAAAAGCCATCGGAGGTGAACTATCCACCACCACAGAGTATTCCATTATACAAAGAAATTACAAAAGCCAAATCTATTCCTTGTTGTACAACCAATCTCACTGAGAATAATTGATCTTTTTTGTGAGCAATGATTACATTATAGGCATAAGTTTGCATGTACTTTGATCTTCTCAGCCACCACACCTGAAAGAACACATTCTGTCCTCACTATCGCCTGATGAAATTCAATCCTGATGAGATGCACGCAACTAGCAGTTTCCATGTGAACGGTAACACAATATGACCACAATTAGACCACCATCCCAATGACACTGAGGCTCCTTGTTGCTTTGTCTTTAAAATGATATCCTCAACCCTACCAATCCACCTGCACATTTTGTCTGTGCGAGGCAGAGAGGGGAAAATGTATCAAGGATAATTTAAGGATAATTTAATAAATCTTTTTTCCCCCGTATTTTGTGTGTTCTGTGGGTGAGCCGGTAGTTACAAATTTCTACTAATGAATGCATCCTCACAGCAATCCTTTTCCATGAAATGACACATGAAGGAATATCTAATAACTGCTGTAATCACCAGGCTTTGTTGTTGACACATATTGCTGATACCGTACTTGTTTCTGTTTCAATAGCAGTACTGTTTCAATAGCAGTTGTGTAGACAGATGCCAGGTAATTTTTAGATCTAACCTTACTGTAAATCGCTCGGGATTAAGCTAACGCTAAATGCCTACATTTTAAATTGTAAATAGTTTAAGCGCAAAATCAACTTGAAAAAACAGTGACCATTGGAAGGTCAAGGCACAGTCCATTCACATAAGGGCAGATCTCTAGCTGTGGGTAACCGTTTAGAGCATAACAGTCTAATAACATACATGTTGGAATATGTGTTATACTAAATAACAATTTCAGAAAATATTCATAAGAGAGAGAGAGAGAGAGAGAGAGAGAGAGAGAGAGAGAGAGAGAGAGAGAGAGAGAGATTGAGCAATTTCGTGTACGTGTACTTTCTGACACATAAGGAATTGACAATTGTCAGAGATCTGCATAGTGAAACACTTACCATGCTTCTTGTTGAATAAAGCAGTCCAAAGTGAGGATCTGGAAGAGATGTGATAATCCTACAGGCACAAGAAATGTCAACAGAGATTAAAAGTGTGTGTGTGTGTGTGTGTGTGTGTGTGTGTGTGTGTGTGTGTGTGTGTGTGTGTGTGTGTGTGTGTGTGTGTGTGTGTGTGTGTGTGTATATATATATATATATATATATATATATATATATATATATATATATATATATATATATATATATATATATATATATATATATATATATATATATATATATATATATATATAATTTGGTCTCGGTGGAACTTACTTCTGTTTTCTTACCAACAGGTGTTTTCTTTTCTTCTCAGAGACGCTGTGAGGGACAGACAAGACACTGAGTGAGTTAAAATGCCTGTATGGGTGTCTGGGATGCAGCCACTGGTCACAGGGGAACACTTTCCTGATCTATGGCAGTGTTCTCTTTCACCTGCTGTCACTCAGACATGTTTGTGACCTCAAAGTGTTTGGACATTTTTGTCAGTTGTTTGTGTGTGTGTGTGTGTGTGTGTGTGTGTGTGTGTGTGTGTGTGTGTGTGTGTGTGTGTGTGTGTGTGTGTACTACTTGAGTTGTCTGTTATCTGTTGACGTGGGTTTCAGTGCCATGCACCTTGACATGTTCCCGGGCTTATCTGATCTGAGTGACTCTTGGCATGAAGCATGATGCGGTGGCAGGTACTAGACAGTAGATTGATGATGTAGTGGAGGTGGCATTAACGTGTGTCGCCGACACATCTCACATATCGGCGGCCACCTATGACTGTCACTGGTAGCACTCTTTAATTAAGGTGAGCACTTGTCAGAGGAGATGTGAGTCAGTGAACATACTGTATTCCCTCTTATCCAGTTACAATAGCTTTCCATTTCACCTCAGAGGACTTCCCTGACACAGGGCCAATCTCTTAAATCGCAAACATGAGACAGTATTTGGAAACATGTCAACTACATGGACTACATGGATGACCAACATGCACCTACTCTAAGCAATCTGGGACGGTGGGACCTTGACTCAATCTGCAAGCATTTGTTTAGCAGACTTCCGGGTTTGATGTTTCCACTCATCATACCTAGAAGTTATGCGGGAATGCCTACTGAGATTTAAACAACTATACTTTCTGGCCTTGGCTGCACATAAAACAATAGTGTATAAGGTTTTACACTTTCAATCCAGGTTTGGTGTAATAGGCAGATTTCAAGGCAGCTTCTTGCTTCTCAAATAGTATAGTTTTGATTTGCCTGAAGCTAGTCTGAATATCAGCTTTGAAACCTAATCAATTCGATTTTTTATTCATGATCAATGCCCCATGACAGAACATCGTCATTCCTCGCCCCATAGTGTATACCATTCTTCTTCTGAGAGAAACGACCAAATTAGTTTGCAGACTCTCATTTGTAGTGCCCCTGAAACCATAGGATTGAAATGACATTGAAAAATAAAACAGTATTTAATTCAAATAACATTAATTTTCTTTTTTCCCACAGCCTTTTTTTCTTTCCTGTCATATCCATTTATTCACCTCAGCCCATAGACGGGCTGAGGTGGCGGGCCTCAGACGTATAAAACCTATTTTCACTTTTTTACGTCTTTGTGTTTTTTAAGTAGCCAGCTGGGTTTAAAAGGTCGACCAGTACAATACAGCGCCACAGGTGATGACAGCAGACATTAATTGTCACCCATCTCTCTATCCCTAAAATAGCAGATCTACACTGTGTGATGCATTGTGGGCTTGTACATTATTTATTTTCAAAATATATTTTCATACATTTAATGTATTTCTCTTCCAGAGATCCAGACTTTTACCTGTAACAAAGTATTTCTACATTCCAGTATTTTAAGTATTTTCCAAGTAAAAACATGTGAATACTTTTTACACCACTGACGGGCTGTTATGTTTAGCCAATGTTTGCCTGTTCATTGTAAACAATAGAGATGAAAAATGATCCTGTCCATGCAGAAACGGGTAATGGTATGTGTGTGTTTGTGTTTGTGTTTGTGTGTGTGTGTGTGTGTGTGTGTGTGTGTGTGTGTGTGTGTGAGATCAACAGGTCTTATTCATCCTGCCGCTGTAGCTAACAGGGACAGACCACCAAATGTTATGTCCCTGTAGTTTAAAAATGAATCTGCAGATTCCATAAACCTTGCAAAACAGTTCAGAAAACAGACTATTCACCATGAGCGCAGCCGCAGATATAAATAAATATACATGAATGGAGTGAAGAATGATTAGATTCAACAGTAACGGACACCAAACTCGATGTCGCAACTAAATTCTGTTGAAGAAGGTATTGTATAACAGTCAAATAAATACAAGAAAAATAGCAAAAAATAAAGATGAATAAATAAAGGAATAAAATAAAGAGGGGGCAAAGCTTTTTAACCTATTTGTATTGTTGGGGCATTAATTCCTTTCTAATGCTTTACGCCCAGTGTGTGCATTTTATTGCATAACACTGAAGTCAGGGCGTTGAACCATAAATGAACACTTTCCCCATGGGGCTGAGAGGCTATTGATTAGCGGGCCTACTTTCAGTCGATTCTATTCTAGTCATTGACCACCTTTCCCTTAACATGAATGACTGGAGTCTGGAGGAGGGAGAAGAAACAAACAATCAACAAACTATAATGAGCCCTTATTTTTGAATATCCACATCATGTGCAATTTGTGCATAGAGAGCAGTGTGTGCTATTACTAAAGAACATGGTTTAAAACAGAAAACAGAATGAATGCATTGTTTGGCTCTTCTGTTTCTATATTGAGCTGTACAGCCACCACCCACACATACATTTACACACACTGTCTGTCTTGTGCTGTTGTTATTAACCTTTTCCCCCATGGGTGCATCTAATTCGCTTTCTACAACGTCTCCCCTTAATGGCATAGCCTCCATCCCTACATCCCTCCTCTCAGCCATCCTCTCCAATTCACAAATGACAGGAGTTCCCTTGCTTGTGTGCATTGTTTTAATAAGCATGAATATGCAAGCATAGGCCTATTTATAAAATAAGATGGTGTTTAGATTAGTTTAGTGCTGGGTTAAATTAATCATAAAGATGAGACATGAGCCTTTGCAAGATAGCAACAAGAAAACACAGGACAGGATTCCATGTTGACTGGGTACATCACTGATGAGATGTAACTGTAACTACATGTCAAGCTCTATAAGAAAGTACATCACTCAAAAAGAAAGAGAAAGAAAGAAAAAAGGTTGAACACTGAATTGATGTATTTAATTTTCAACATTGTGCTTGCATTATTAGACAAATCAAATATATGTTCTTGAGGGAACCCAATGAGGCACATCCAGAGATAAGTCATAATCCAGCAAGCCATGAAAGGGGCTCCCACCAATATTTTGGCACAAATTGTTCACAGTGTTTCACAACAATCCCCCAATGTCACTAGAGGAAACCATGATGTCTCCAAGCCACACAGTCTCAACAATCTTTGTCTTTTCCTGGGCACCAATTGTCCATTTAGTTTCACAGCATGTGGCATCTCTGACGAAAGCAAGGCTCTCTTATCGAGCGCACTGGCTGTAGGGAACAGTTGCTGACCGAGTTGCTCAGCTGTCTGACGAGCATCCAGATCAAAAGAACCATGAGCAGGAGGAGGAGGAGTAGCAGTCCGAGGTACAGGCAGAAGTTCGAGCCCCAGCTCATCGCCAGGGGCAAGGAGGTGGAGGACACCAGGAATCTCCTGGGGGATGGCATGCGTAAGGATGTTTTCTGAGCCTACCCCTTCAGTAGGCTATCCAAGCTGTTAGGCTGTTGTTGGAGGCTCCCCCAAGTTGAACCCCCTTCAAATGGTTATACAGGACCTGCTGTATGTGCCTGTATGGATGTGGGCACCATCTTCATCCATGTGGAGCTCCAGCTATGGGATTGAATGTCCTTTTATTCCCATGGTTTAATTCTCCAAAAATAGTTTAGGTGTGATGAACCAGTGGCGATAAGAAAGCACTAAGAGGTATCATGGTGTCAAAGCTTTGCATACTCAGAGAGCAGTGGTGGAATCCAGGAAATCTTTCTGCAGGATTCTGTCCATGCTCCTTTCTCCTCCCAGACTCCCTGTCGAAACCCTGCCTCCCAATTTATTATGAGAGAGGGGGAGAGGGAGAGGGAGAGAGAGAGAAATAGGCAGACCCCTTCGCTACCATTGGCTACTGCCGTATTTACCTCACTTTTGGAGAGGAAATCAAGTCCTGCGTTAATGTGAAGTGGATACATCAATAGTGGCTATTCAATTGTTCAAGTATGGTCAATTTATTGACAACTTAATTGTTTGTACATATATCAAAGCGCTGGGGGGCGAAGTGTCTTTGACATGTACATTAAATTAGTGCTGGCATTATCTTGGAAATTATTTTTATATATTTTGCCCCTCGTATTTGTTCAATATTACTGCTGTAGTTCCACGCAAATGTTTGGATTAGTCCGAATCTATGTCCTGACATATTTAATATAGCAGCATCAAAAAAGATGGATACATTTTGAACACTTACTGTAAATAACCCCAATAGGGGTTCCTATATAGAATAGTTAGCACACCAAAAACGGTTCTTTCCTTAGAAAGGGCTTAAAAGTCATTTTTAGGAAGTATTACGGCACATTCACTAGGACTAGATTGCAATGAACACTGACTTGACTTTTTACTTTAAGTACATCAGGTTTCAGTACAGTGCTGGGTATATTTGAACAGCTATTTACACCTGTGACAATCAGTCAACTCTTAATCTTGTACACAATAATGTAATTATCGTGTACAGCTGTACATGTGTTGAGCTGACAGGCCCTTCTAAGTATCAATCCAGTCACCATAATTCAAGGTTTTGGTTTTGAGGCAAGAATTTAAAACTTAAATATATTTTGGGGCATGTATGTGATCTCCATGCACAGCTTTTGTGATCTAATGGTAGATTGTGATCTACGTTTTGGCCACCCCTGCATGATGACACTGTGGTGCAACCAGCTTAGCAGAGAATGTCTACTGTATAACTATGAACGCAGTTGGACCATGTTTGGGGTAGGGTGATAATGGCTGGGGTGGTACAGCAGGGAGTGTTGGGTAGGGGGGGTGGGATGAAGGCATCTCCCCGGTGGGAGCTCCTCACTGGCAGTAACATTCAAGTGACAGCATCAATTAGCATAAGAACCAAATTGAGGAAAAGGGAGTCCAAAATAAATTACAATTTAAAAAGACCATACTGTATAGAATACAAAGTATAGTCACAGTCACTATACTGATCTCAAACACCCAGACATTTAGGCGGCCAGCAGCATCTTTATCATCCGAGAGCCATAGCCCAGTATAAATCTGCAAGGCTTACACTGCACCACCAAATAGGTTATGTGAAGCAAAGTACCAAGTATAAGAGGGGATGAAGTTTAGTTGATTTCTGTACACCCAAATACATTGTGAGATCATTCAGGCTACTATGGGTCAAATAAATCACATAAAGGATCAAGCTTCTGGATAAATGACATGTTATGGCCTACATACAATTCAGTCAGTCTTTGAGACAAAGACTGACACCATAAAAACATGTGAACATTTGAATAGTTGACTTCTTTAAACAGAGATTAGGAACAGCCATTTGGATGAAAGTGAACCTTAACAGTCTTGAAATGTCTCTGTAAGATTAATCTTTGAGTTGAGCAATAGTGGCTATTTTCCAGGCAGTGAAATGGGCATTTTAAATTGTATGAGAGTTTACACCAATAACATGTTCCACTTCACATAAAAGGCCTAAACTTTTCCCTGATGAAGGCTTAACCGCCAAAACGTTGGATTCATTCTACTGCTATGTCCTAAATAAAAAATATTGGCACATTGGCTAATCGGTGTGTGCGGCCACTTTCTTGTTTTGCCAAGAGGTTTTTCTACAGTTTTCTCCCATGGGCCTGCACCACCAAACAGGCATTGCAGCTCTGGCAATTTGGGTTATTTTCGTTTATCCTAACCTGGGATATGGATCATGTATTGAAACATTTGAATTTGCAGAAATTCCTCATGCCCTAGCGAGCAAGAAGCCCAAGTGTACAAAACTTACAAATTGTGAAGCCATACAACTAAAGAACCATTTGCAGAATATGGTCACTGCCTCTAACAGACCAAAAGTGTCCCTCTGCTGCCCCCATGAGTACACAAAGAAATGATCTAAATTAATTTATTTACAAGAGCAGTTTGTTTTACAGAGCAGAAGATGCATGGATTCAAGTGTTAAGACGTGTTGGACAAAATGGATGAAAATCATGTCATTTCAACAGTTGAAGAAACTTAAACACTACAAGTGTGGATGTACATCTTTCAGTATATAAAAATGCTCTTTAACTACTCATAGCTCCTACAAAAATAGTTATAAAAATGTAGTCAGGTTCACAAGGACAGAAAATATTCACAGGTCTGTCAGAGAAAATATGCATTTACAATGTGTGGTGTTAAGACCACGAAATGTTCATTCATCTTGGAGACAAATGAAATTACAAACTGCGCTTGATTTAGTATCCTGCATTGATGATGCTGGTAATATCCAGTATGAACTGATGATATTCCAAGATTGTTCATAAAACAGTTCGATTTTCCTTTAAAAAGGAAACATTTGTGCAGCTCTGCAAAAAGAGGCTTTACATGTTCAGTTATTAGAAATGTAGCATTTAAGACAATAAAAATATAAAAATTGGGCAAAAGAAAAAAATCATTTCAAAAGCAGTTTGGCAGGAGGCTCAATGAGGGAGACTTCGTGGTACCTGGAGGGCAGAAAAAAAAAAGTATGAATATATACACACAGAGCTAGTATGCATAGGCTCATCCAATAAGATATAGTAAATGCAGCATGCATTTACTGTAAGACTTACTTTGCTGCCTTGTATTTTTCCCGGACAGACTGCTGGGCGTGCTGTGGGGAATTGAGGTATGTCTGGTGCAGATCTTCGACACACTGAGTTAGGTCCTCTAGCGAGTAACCAGTCATCTCTGATAGGGCCTTGGGCTATGTAGGACAAAGAAAATTATAAACCATTAGTTGTACATCATAAGCCTAATCCAGATAGCAATTGTTTTTAATGTTACTTTGATATAGATAAGTATTCTTCCATCTATATATATCCATCTCCATATACTACCACACATTACTCAAGAACATGTGTTCAACGTACCCATGAACCCCCAGTGACTGTGCCATTGGCCACAATGAAAGCTGCAGCCGCCGTTTGTGATGGGAGGTACTTCAGGAATGGGTCTGAATCTACCAGACTTAGCTCTCCAAGAAACTAGAACAAGAAATCAAAAAGTTGCACATTTCAAAGCTACAACTGGAATATGTATATATTGATTGTCACAATTCAATGCTGGGAAAGTACAAAACTTTTTCAAGTCAAACTCACAAGATTACACCTTTAAATGTGAAAAAAGTGATCACAATACTAACCATTGCTAGGCTCTCCACCTGCTTGCTAACCGGATGGTGTACAAAGTACTGTGTTAGAAACTGGTTCACTGTGGGGGCAGCCAGATCAAAAGACAACACTTTCAGAACAAGGTGCTCCATCCTCAACACTTGTTTCTTCGTGTAGGTGTCATCTGTGATGTAAACAAACTCTGCCACCTCTGGGGGGTAGATCTCTTCAAATTTCCTGCATTAACACAAAAGCAGTTTGAGCATTTGTCAAGTCACTTCAACCTTTATCACCTGTTAAGTTTAGAAGCTCAGTTTTATGAAGACTTACGATGCAAGCAACATTGCAGCAGCTCCAACAAGCTGCAACTTTCCACGAAGGACAGACATTGAGGAGAGGAAGCGGTCAATGTAGTTGACTGCCAGGTAGAGAGTCTCGCTCTGGAGCTTGTATTCTTCTCCCACTTCTACTAGCCAGTCTACCAAGATGGCCCTCATGCTGTTGGTGATGTCAGGCTGCTTCTTCATGTAGCCAGCTTTAGGTCTGGTTTTAACCTGTTCAAATAAGAAAAACATTGAACCACAATGGTTGCCAATCACCACTTTTTTCCCCACCATAGCAGTTAGGAGTTACATAGACAGACTCACCTCCATTTCTCTTATGTAAGTGTGAATCTCTGCAGCATAGTCCGGAGACTCGTTTACATTAACCAACTTCTCCTCAGCCTCGATTACCGACATGTCCATCGGAGAATCTATTAAGCAGGAAGTAAATGTACATTAAAATTGATGACAATTGCATGGTTTACACAAGAGGGAATAAAGATATATACACATTGTTTTTCATTTAGCGTACAGTGGCCACTACTGTGGACATAAGACATGTGTAGTGACATTATAAACATTAGGATTGACGTTTACCGAAACTGACATCCATGCAGGCAGGAACGTCAATTGTTGCAAGAGGCTGTCTCAGGCGGGTTACAGCATGGTTGAGTACAAGCGGAGAGTCATCTGTGGTGGGCTTAGGCTTGATGGCCACCTGTTTCTTGAAGGAGGCACCATCAGGCTCATCCATGTGGATCTGGAAGGGAGGCAGCTTGGAAGGCTCATCCACATGAATCTGGAAAGCAGGCTGCTGCTTGGAAGGTAGTTTCTCATAGCAGCTTTTGCCATCATCTTCATTTTTACAGGACAGCACCTTTAATGAGGATTTTGAGAACATGCACACAGGTTAAGAAACACTGTTCGCGTGACTGGCAGTGAATAACTGAATATGCATGCAACCCTCTTGTAAAAAAGGGGAGGTGTGCTTTAATGTTAATGCAGTCACACCAACTAGTTTATTTGCATGCATGATGTAAAGCCAAAAGCATTCCATTCAAATTGGATAAAAGTAATCTGAAAAATGGCATCCAACCCCAGCAAGAACATTTGTTCTGAAATCCTGCCATAATGCAACAGTCGGATGTGAGTGCAACCAAAGTAAGTGTATTCAACCCAAGTGGACAGACAACACAAAATGGAAGTCACAAAAACTAAATCGCATATACAGGGATTAAAGTAAAAAAAAAAAAAATCTTGAGACTGAATGATCTTTTGCAAATAAGCAGAGCTAATTAAATGACCCCTGTCAAATCCTCAGGACTGAAATCAGTACCCAGTAATGAGAACTTTAATCCCTGCATATAACTAAGCAAAGACTAATTAATGCAAACTACTGTCAAAGTACATACATGGCAGGTTTTGCCACACAAAACATGCGCCTCTACCAATTGTTTGCTCTTTTTTGCACCATTTATTTCCAGTGGTGGTTAGCTGGTATTGTGTGCTGCTGTATTGTTAAGGAAGCCAAACACATTTTTAAACGTGTGTACTTTTAAAACCTGTATGTGTATACAATATGAAATAATAGAGCAGTCTGAACCTAAGGAAAATACAATGCTGGTACGTTACTCGTTTAAAAAAAAAAGTACAAGACAGCTGTAACTGCCAACGAGAAGCTAAGCTAAATTTAGCGCTCTCTTGTTTGAGAGTCCAACAAGCTATATGGTTGCTAGCACTAGCCAGCTTAGCATCCTTCCATCCATCCACACTAGTATACCAACCTGCTTATGGGTGCCGCTGCGCTGGGTGGTGGTCTGAGGCTTGTGGTTGCCGTGCAGCGGCCCTAGGATGGTTCTGTTGCCCGCTTTGGGAGCGACGTTCTCCTGGTTCCCATCGGCAGTAGCACCGGTAACACTAGCAACGTTGGCTCGGGGTTTTAGCCCTCTCAGCCTGGACAGCACGTTTTCTTGGTTGGCCGAGGAGGATTCGACCGCGCGTCCTTGGGTCAAACGAGACATGATGATTCCTGCAAAGATTCAGCAATCCCGCTTAAATCCAAACTCTTTACTATGTCGACACTCCGTTTTTCCAAACACAAAATAAACGGCTGGTTTTCGGTTAATAAAAACGTTAGGTGGATATTTTAGTTTATAGCATTAGCTGCTACCGCGGAAAGGGAGGACGATCACTTACTATTATTGTCAGGTCGCCTGTTGTCGGTTGGTTCAGAACGTCGGCTGCGCGGGTCGTGCAATGGTCACTTCTTAAGTTTAAACAGTCGGATATGTATTTTTTTAAAAAGTAAGGACGTCTAAAGAACTGCGCGCAATGTTTCAGCTCGTCATGTCGTTCATATGCGCGTAAGAAAGGCTAACGTCTAAAACCTAGACTGTTGCTCTCTAACAATGACCGGTAGCTTCTTCCTCTCGGCTGCAGTGACTGTCCCTGTACTTTAAACACACACTGCTGGCGACCTGATGTGTTGCTTGTTTCTCTCTGCAGTTCAAGTAGCCCGCGACTATTGAAACGGACCAATGGGGGGACAGTTTGGGTGACGACTGACCAATGAGGAACTGGAGCCGGGCGATGACGCGCCGCCCCTACGGCACCCGAGAGAGAACTGAAAGCGCGGTTGCGCTTCGCGCAGTCAAATATAAAACTAGAAAATATATATAAAAAAAGAAAAGGCCATGAGTGGCACACTCAGAGCCACATATTTCGAAATTGAATGGTCTTCTTCAATCCCTTGAGAGGTGACTTCTGTATCAAGATCTGCATGCAGCACCTCAGCAATAATGTTGTGTGCCTTTTTCCTTCAGTGAAAATACAACATAAATTGTGATGTTGAATCCAAGAGTGTAGTTTTGACATTTCCAAAAATATCTATTTAGGGGCAGGATACAATGCAATAGTTTAGCCTACTTAAAGGACAAATTTAGATTTTTTTTCCCCAACCAAGGTTAATGTTTGTGTAATTAGAGAAAATAAAAGTTCTTTTCTTTTCATTTGATCCTTTCTTTTAAACGATATTAGCTTTGGGGAAACAAAAAAAAAAACATGATCCACCATTTATAGAGGCACTGTGCAATCACGGAATACAGATATGATAATTATAATGCACTATATCATCCAAATGAAAACTTACTGTTAGTTCTTGTACAGTGTCATATTAGGCCTATCATACATTATCAAATGCATGTCCTGGTGTCTCCCTGCCTTTATACTGAGTGGTAATCTACTGTAGCATCATAAGTAAAATGAGAACCTATCCAGACAGTATAGGTTACCTGATGCAGATAGTGCAGGAATACAATGAATCTTTATCAGTGGTTAACGTTCCATTTAGAGATGTCCGATATTGACTTTTTTTCTTTTTCTTTTCTTTTTTTTACCGATTTCCTATTATTGTCCAACTCTAAATCTCTGATGCCTTTATCAACCGATACTGATATGCAGGCTTTTGTAGTGGACAAAAAATAAATAATGGGAGCATTCAGTAATTTGAACAGACCAACAGCACGTGCACCAAGGCCTGTCCCCACTTGATCGTAATTGGAGGGAGGTTCCCCATATATATATTTTCGATCGATTTATTGAAAAATTGCAGCTTAGAGATTTAGCACAATTCAACCACAACTCAATACAAAACTGACTGACTATGAGTGGACGACACCAGAAAGCTTACACGTGTTTACAACCTTGTTCATTTCATCAAGCAATTAAATGTGTAGATCCGCCACCATTAGACTGGCCTCATGAAGTGAACAGAGTTGTTGTAAATCTATATACTGTATTGTCCAATACTCTGCAATACTCCTCTGTCACAATCAAGACTGGAAAAGGAATCTGTGTTTGAATTGTAACTACCATTTCAGGACAGTATGAGAGGATAAACAATGGAACAAATAATTTGGTGACAAAATTGTTTGACATGTATTACCTACAATCCACTGTCAAGCAGAAGGAAATCTAAAATACACATGTATACTTTATATACCAGACTTTATCTTACATCACAGTACCACAAGTGTTGTATTTACAATACAAATGCTAGTACAAATAAGATTCAAGAAATTTAAATAAATAACATTGCCTGATAACTGAATATTAGGCCTCGTTGAAAAACTCCAGTAGAGAGTTTAAGTCATAGTTGTCCAGTATCTCCAGCAGCGAGGACACCTTTGTCTTCACGTTTTGCCCTTTGAACTTGAACTTGTCAATGAAGAGGTCTGTTATCATACCTATAGGGATGTATTCAAAAGTTAGAATCTGTCTGACTGTAACAGGTTCCATAGATAAATGTAGTCGCAGTCTTCAGTAGTCTTTCCAATACCAGTTTTGTAAAACCTGCCGATACTGCTGGTATCAGTTAGTATGTCAGTCTATGCCATTCCAGTCCCATGTATTGGAATGGTATAGACTAATTAACTGTTCATCTGATGTCGCACAACCGTTTGATAGTCTTAAGGCCTTTGTGTGTATGCAGACACCTTTACTGTACTATTTGCATTACCATTTTAGTAACATGCAGATGTACTTTAACAATAAATGGAATTTTGATGTACTACTCTGAGATGGTCCATTTGGTTAATTTGTACAGTCTCAGAGTTGCAGACCTCAGAGGGTAAATTTACCCTCAAGGAACCCAGATAGTTCCAGGCCCCACTATGAGAATCACTGTCCTAAATGTGGCACTCAGTATCGACCGACACCCAAGTTGTGGGTATCAGGCCTTGGGCAGTGTAGTAGCAGTAGTAAACTGTTGGAGACTAACGGATACAAACCCTGGTATGGTTAAGGGCTGTAGAGTAGTGTTGATATTCTAGCATTAGGGAGCTGTCATACTCTTGCTAATGTTTCCTAGAAAAGCTTAATTTCCGAGTATATTTTCAAAAACATGTATACCTACAGTATATATCACTTATTAAAATGTAAGGTTGGGACACACCATAAAGTCTCTCAAGGTGCGCTGGCTGCTTCTTGTATTCTTCTAGTAAAAAGGTGGATTCGTCTAAAATACAACGGTACTCTGGGATGAGAAAGTCTGCATTCCCTTCATGAACCTGCAACTCCTAAAATGAGAAACAGAGTGAAAGAGAAAACAATAAATACAAAGAAACAGTGAGAAAGGCCAACAGTTTTTCATCTTAAAATGAATTTAAGATTATGCTTAAAGTCAATACATACTTTCAATGCGTCAATAAGCTGAACCTTTTTAGCCAACAGTAGTTGATATTCCAGTTTTGGGTGGATCATCTTCAGGGTGTGGCTCACAGACTCATCATTGATATCTACAAAATGTATTGGAACAGGGGTGGCGTTGTTTTGTTACTGTATACATGCAAGGTAAGTTGCCTATGCTGGCTTAGGGCAAAGCAATATTCTAACTTTTCAGGTTTATTCATGAATGAATTGATCATACTACAGCATCACACAATAATTAGAGCATAGCAAAGTTGGAGATCTGCTACTTTTGCAATTTCTTAATTTAAATCCTGAGATGTAGGCAACACATTCCTATGCACATCTGTAAGGCTTTGAGACGGGTGTGTAGGCAAGTAGATACTGTATATTCAGAATAAATGCACCAAAGTGCACAGAGAGGCCCACACACCTTCAGCCCATGCAAACTGAACTTTTATTAAGACAACATTTTGGCCAAAAGCCCTTCTTCAAGCATCCAGAGAAGTAGCAGTTTTGGACATGTGAGGTTTCCACTTGACCAAGACACTATATTGCTATATATAATGCCTGTAAAGTATATTAAAACAGCAATAGAACTAGACCTACCATAAGAGATGTTCAAGTTGATCTTCCTTTTTGTGGCTTCTTTAGAGAGGACATCACTCAGAATGGAAATAGTGGATATGTTGTCTGACCTGAAGTGGGCTTCTCCTTTGCTGATGCCAGAAGAAAAAAACAGTTGACTTGTCAATAATTTTAACAAATGACAGAAGAAGAAACTGTATATTTGATATTTCTATTATTTCTGAAATGGCATATGAGGCATTAGCATTCATGTCTCCTTTCTGAATTCTTTCAGTGCTTTGACCACAGAAAAATATAAAATATTGCAATATAAAATATTGCAAACATGTAAATAATCTTCATTAAACAGGGCATATGAATTCTCGTCAAAATTATGCAGTGACATTAAAATAAAATGGGCAAAGGATATTGTGAACAAGTGAGTTTATGTACTGCTGAATATATTATACGCAGCTAAATGTAGCCACAGTAAAGTGTTTTTGTCACCAGGTGTCACTAATTACAATGTGTTAGAAAGAAGGTAATCCAAACAAGAACAAAGCACACCAGCTGCCTTGTTAGGTCAGCTATGAATATACCTAGGTTCAAAATAACATAAAAGTGGAACAAGTGGCACTCCAAAATTAATGAGTTAAAACATTCTTATGCACACATACCAGTGTTGTGTAAGTGCTGCGCTTGCAGTTCAGAATAGGCTGCGCTGCATTTTTTGATATAATTAATGCACTACCGTCAACCACGTGACAATTACGATGACATATTTGCCTGTTACTCTGTCTGTTATTTTTCTCTATTTTTTATTTTTCTTGTCTAGCAGGTTTTAGGATTTCAGTGTTTATTTCCTCTACTAAAAGATGAAAATGATGAAAAATGTTTGACTACTTTTTTTCACTGGTGCAACCTAAATAATAACTAAATAAAAAAATTCTTTGATGACAAAAGCTATGACGAAACCGATTTCAATTTCGGCAACTAGATTAAATGCAGTAGAAGAATTTTTTTTTTTTTTTTTTTTTTTTTAATTTAAGTAATTTTATGTTTAGCTGTGCTTAAAGGTAGGGTAAGTGATTTCACTTTTGTCAGATATCCCCCCCCCCCCCAAAAAAAAATGTTAAAATGCTCTATTATAAAGGTGCGCAGACCATATATGGAGTTTCCCCCTCCCCATGTTAGCAGAGGAGCTAATAAAAGTTCCCCGGCTTGGAGGGTGAATTTCCTCCAATCAGGATCGAGCAGCAGGTTCACATAGGCCGTGGCTACACCACAGCGACAAAAGTCCGGCGTCTTTTCCGCCATGTTTGGAATTTTTGAATGGATGGGAAATAAAAATGGCCGTGTCGGAAAGACCACCGCCCTTTGGACGCCCGTCCTGGCGGAAAAAAGACGCTGCCTACAAATGCGCGTCACCCGGCAGGGATAGACACGAGCCAATGGAACAGAAGCAGCAAGCAGCTTTTCCACCGTACGTCCACAGCCATCTAGTGGAAGAGTTGTGACATTGATGGGTTGGAAACTGAGCGCACAAGCTGCTGTTCATGCAGCCTGAATAGGGACAACGTGGAGTTGGAAATACAATTTGTTTTCAACAAGGGCGGCGCAAATAAGAGCTATTTTAGGCATGTGTGAAACATGGCAACTGTTTTAAAGTACTGTACAGTAACAACTAAATAGGGTGTACTATAGCTACAAAACGATCTAAAATCAAGGGATTTAAGATCATTAAAGCTGGGCTGTTGCCTGAGTTGAACGCCTAGATGTCATAGTTCAATAGAGGTGGAGCAGTAGCTCAATACACTTTTGGACGGGAGTGTCGTAACTCGGTCTCACTTTGGCTCTGCTGTGCGTCTCCTCTCGGAACCGCCCAAAGCCTGGGAAGTATTTCAGTATCCTCTAGTCTGTCCATACTGATAGTGTAGCTACTCTTGGACGCCCCTAGCGCACCAGACTGGTACTACGCAATGAATTTCAAATCACTTTACCAATGCTACCAAAGTGTGTAGAAAATGTGTTGACTAACTCTACTGTAGATTTACAAAAATATATTTAGTTGGTTAAAAAAGACTAAAGCAAAGCATTCCATGGCAAAATGCAACTAAAACTAATTTACATCAGTAAAGTAAAAAGACTATGTACAAAACTACAAAATGTTGCTGTCAAAAGTAACACGGCAATGCTTACCAGTAGGTGGCCTCTAGCTGTGTGCTGAGGAAGGTGTTGTGGAAGTGAAAGGTGATGGTCTCTCCAGCAGGAGTTTTTTCTGGCACCTCTGGTAAACAGAACACCACCCATGAGTGGATCTCTGCAAAACTAAACTGACCCACAAGACTCAGCCTGTTCATTGGCCTGCAAAAGAATGGGAGAGACACGGATGGAGTGTGCGCATGAAGGAGGGACAAATACAGACAAGATATATTTGGTTGTTGTGTAGTTTATTGGTCAGTGCTTGATCATGAATACCTGTCTTGGTCTATGGTGTGTGTTCGCTGGTGGAGGGACAGCGGCTTGATCTGGTACTGCCGGACCTGACATGTTTTGGGCTGCAGTCTGGGGGTGATGTAGGCCTGCAGTGTACCATACTGGCCCTCAATGGATCTCACCTAGAGAGACCAGGCATTTTTACAACAGACCTAATTCAACATTAACATTACAAGTGAATGGGAGGTCCAGGTATTTTCCAACACAAATCTGGCAAATCAAATTAAACAAACATACATGGTTCAATAGTTTGGTTCCCCTCTGTTAGACATGTTGGAAGAGTGCGTGGCACACAGAAATTAGGTCATTGCATTTTCTCTTTAGCACTTGAAGAAGTGCTAAATAGAAAATGCAATTCTATATAAAAGAATTTGAATCTTTTGGGCTAGCTGTAGTACCTTGAGCTCCAATCTGGTTGTATTGGCCTGACATCTGTAGGTAGCTAGAAGGAAGTTTCCATTGGTCTGCTGGGAACAACGGAAGACAATCCATCACTGAGCATAGGAGGGTCCTTTGTTTCATGTTGTATTTTGTTATTTATGCAATGCTATGAAGCAGCCAATTCTCATAATTGATGTATCAATTCCTCTCTTTTATAATAACAATATTTTTGTACAGCACTTGTCTTGACACATGTTTGCATATTATGAAATGTAAGGTGCTATACAAATAAAGCTAATTTATTTTATTCATATAGAGAATTTTTGTTCTGCACAGCAACAGATCAACAATAAAAAACAGCAAAAAAGAAAGAGATCTGACCTCTGAGTCACATTCACTGAAACTCACAACAGCCGAGTTCTTATCAACATCCAGTAGGTCTATTGGAACATCGCTCTGCAAAGAGAGAAAATAATTAAATACAATTTACACTCACAGAGGTCAATTAACCACTCTTGACGCATACGCATATTATTCAAGATGGCTCTGTGAACAGCTCTAACGTCCACTAGGATGGTCAAACCGATGAGAGGTGAACTGTGTCGTGTGCATGCTGGTACACTGGACCTGCAGCAGTAGGTTGTCGATGGCGGTCTGGACTTCCAGGGTGAGGCTGTAGCTGGCATCGTCCTGGCAGAGGGTGAACTTGTCATTGACACTAAAGACGGGCACGGCAGACACAGCCGTGCTGGACTGAGAGCTCTGCTGGTACTTCTCCCGGCCCTGAAGGACCTTGACCTGGAGCTGCTCCAACTCTGCCCTGAAGGACGATCGCCCAGTCAAATACTGCAGCGGTTCTCAAGCTTTTAAGTACCAATGACTGTCCCAACCCCCCCCCCCCCCCCCTACACACACACACACACACACACATTCTGACAGTAAACAAATGCATTCATGACTTAAAAGGTGGAGTCAAAGTTAAAGGGATAGGACTATTAAATTGCTTTGTGGCACATACTGTATGTCACTAAAGTGAAGAATCTGACTGGGGTCATAAAAACCTTTTAGGGTGGTAAAAACACAATCTTGAAATACTTCAAATTCATGGTGAACCCCTTTTATTGGGATGATGGTATTATCAGGGCAAAATAAACCATTCCACATATTTGAAAAAGCTTTTATAAACATAGAATACCTCAGGGAGGCTACTTTGGACTGGGTCTCCTTGCTCATCTTGACTTCGTCTCCAGGGCCGGCCTCTGCCTTCTGGGCTTCAGTGGTCAGTCCTGTCACCCAGCCTAGAATACAAACGAAAACAAAAACATGTTCAAGCTCAGATTTGGAAGGACCAGGGACGATGCGTGAAAGACTCTGAGACTTACCTGTATAAGTGGCAGTCAGGACCTCATCATAAGACTCCTTCCCAACACAACCTCCCTGGATGGATGTTACACTCTCAGATAACACCTGAAGAAAGAGACCAAAACAACCTTGATGACAAGTAATAAGTTGCTCTGAACTCTTGGTTTCCTTTTGAAATGTTGCTTGTTCTCTGGGGTACTGATTAACATTCTTGCTAAATCCGGTGTACTACACTACATTTTGTAATGTAATGTAATGTCAATATGTGCCATATCCCACCCAAATAAATGTATTTCACTTCAACTGAATACAGTTGACTGAGACGACTAAAATGTCTGTAATGCATGATTTATACTTACTAGTCTAGGACCTTACCCGTTGTGAATATATGAATGCAGTGTAAAGTGAATACAGTAAATAGATCATAACAGTGTGGGTAAAGTGAGTTAATGGATTGTACCAATGATCATGTACTGTAAGTATGTGATTGCTTTAATGTAATTGTGAGTATACTTGATCATGGAATGGGAAAACAATTGTGGCAAAGTAAGGGTGCCCAGGAACGTGTTGATAAGTCTGATAATTACTTTTGTTGCATTAAAGTAGCTGTTTCTGTGGACACTGGACAGTCATCATTAAGCCACTGGCAAAGGGGGCGTGTGTGTGTGTGTGTGTGTGTGTGTGTGTGTGTGTGTGTGTGTGAGTGTGTGTGTGTGTGTGTGTGTGTGTTGGGGGGGAGCTGAGAGTGACACAATGCCATGCATGGACACAATGCGAGGGAAATGTAAAAAAGTTGTCAGCCAGCTGTTGTTTAGCTTGTAGATCTGCTTGTTTTTAACAAACACTGCCGCTGTACGATAGCAGTATAAATGTAGTCGCATATGCGATACCTGGTCCAAGCCATTTGTATGTGTAGAGCCCTGGGCGGGGGTGTGGCTTGCCTCCTCCTCCTTCCCAACACCAACACCACGTATAGGCCACTATCTGCTGCGTTGCTGGTGTAGCAGTGGAAATATGACAGTGGGGTAACACCGAGAACGGTAGCCTGTGATGTGTGTAAAGTTAGGGGGTGGTCGGCGAGTGTCCCATTTTAAGTCGATGGGTAAAATTTAATGCACTATTAATAAATTCAGACTGATTGATGCCGTCAGTAAGGAGTTATTGTGGTTTCAGACAGACACACAGACATTCAGACAGACTAGCATATGGATGGATTATAGGATGGATGGATGGATGGATGGATGGATGGATGGATGGATGGATGGATGGATGGATGGATGGATGGATGGATGGATGGATGGATGGATGGATGGATTGGAGCAAAGGGCTGAAAATAGCAGATTTACAAGTTCACAACCTGTCACGCTCTCAACACAGTGAGCTTATAGATCTGCCATTTTCAGAGCACAGCACTACTGGATCTCTTGTCCACTAGACTTGTCCACGAAACAGTTTAGTTTAGTTTTAATTTGAATGCTAAATTGCCAATATATTTAGTCATAATTTGTAACATAGCTTACTTTTTATTTAATTTTCGTCAGTGACAATGGTAGTTAACAAACATTTACTGTTGATGTATTGACCACAGGAAGATATGCAGACTCACATGTTCAAATCGTAGCGTGGGCTCACTGGAGCTGTCCAGCCCATACACCTCCACCGTCCCATCATCCCTCCCCACCAGGATGTCGCCCACACCGTCTCCAATGATGTCATACGTGTCCACACATAGGACACCTATTGGGTGATGAGAGCCAAAAAATAACATGAGTGAAACATTTTGTTTATTGGATTTATGTGTAGGTATTATTGTTCTAAAGCTTATTTTCTTTTCAGCTCTACGTATAGCCAAATAGTTGAAGAAAACACAGATTGAGCCTCTGCTTTTATGAATTAGAACTGTACTCCGTTGAGTGCCAACTTGTGTGCGAGCAGAGCACAAGTACTCCCAACCCCATCTCCTGAACACCACAGATGAATTATTATAGTAACACTGAACATTTTAGATTAGGTAAAGGATTGTGGAACCCAAATTGGTTACATCATCATCAACACTCAAGGATCACTATTGTGATCCCTGCCTACTTTTACATTCCCCCTACATGATGACAAAAGCAAAAAGAAATCCACGTGAGAATAGTGAAGTTTCCTTTCCATTCAAGGCTACCGGTATATATATCGGTACAGTACTTATACTCTGACCAGTGTCAATTGTATAACTTTCAGAAAAACAAACAAGAAAAACAGAAGCACTAGTCTTGATTAGAAAATACATAATACCTCCTTTCTTTTTGTCATTTTCAATCTCCCATTTGGACACAGCATTGGATTCACCAATCTTCACCAAACCCAGTTTTCCATCTGCTGTTCCATAAATAAGGTCCTCTCCTGTGGACAGGTTATTTACATTAAGTTGATGGTAATAAAAAAACAGTTGGGAGATTTACAAATATTAATATCCTAGGAGTTAGCTCTGGCCCACTGCTTACATTATATGCTGCCTTGCAGTATAGCTACGGGAAAATCAGTCTTACCTCGTTCAACCCGACCCGACCAGCCTCTCTCCTGTTGTGGTCTTGTGGATATCTCATGCAGGGTTTACCTACTCAGTTAAGTGATTAGAAAACCTACTTTCCAAATGGCACACAGCATTTGGAAAGTAGACCTACTTTCCAAATGGACCCTTGCGGGTCCATTTGGTTTCATGTTTACACTCTCAAGAGTTAAAATATTCATGTGAATTAGCCTAAGTCTACACAACTACAGAATGTAGAATATTAATGGTCATTGTATTTTTGACTGTTTTGTTTCCCAAACCCAGCCTGGAATTGTGGGCAAAAGCAAAAGAAATCTTTAGTTTTGGATCTGTGGGGCTAAAATGTCGTCAAATGGTGATCCGTGGCTCAAATGCCGAATAAATAGTGGGCCCTGGTGTCAAAAAGTGCAAGAGTGCGTTCACAAAGGAAAGCAGACTTTCTAACCACACAAGCACTTGTATTGCTGAGTAGTTAACCCTTTGTGAGATTTCCACAAGAAAAGAGAGGATGGTTGGATCGGGTTTTGCGAGATAACGCTGTTTTTCCTATAGCTTTATTGCAAGGCAGAATCGTAGAAGCAGTAGAGCTATTGGCCAGAGCTACCTAGGAGTAATTATGATAAGCAAAAACACAAAGTAAATATAGTATTATTCACCATGTTACCCTATAAACATTTTCCTTTTTTCTCTGAAAGCAGTAAATCTACAAGCTTACAGTGCAACACAAAGCATTGCATCGTGATTCTTTGTGATTGTAGGGTGACTTTATAGAGACTTGCCTCCATCTCTGTTGTAAAGCTCCAGGACAGATGGAGGGCCAGGCACTTCAAAATCATATGCAAGCTCTGATCCCTATATGGAATAAGAAATGTGTTGAGAAAGGCCCTATATTGGTTCATAACCTCACTGTTTATAGGACAATCAGTAAATAAGATGATGTGAACTGATGCAGCAGCTGTTCCATTTGGACAGCTCCAATGCACTCATGCACGCAGTGCTTTGTCAAACTGGATACATGGTATAGAAGCAAGTGCTTTGAAATTGCAAATCTATTTCCCAAATCTATTTGACGAAATTATTAATTTATGGGACTGTGTGACAAACACACACAGAAACAAACCCCTGACCACACCACCAGCTGCAAATAATGGTGTCGGCAGAATTAATAACTGGTGAACCACCGTTTTAAGAATCGAAAATACCTATTAGGGAATTCCAAAGCTTCATTTACGAACAGCAGCTGCGAGAGTGTGAGACTGTGAGTGTGAGACTGTGAATTTACCTGCAAGACTCTGAGAACACGGTCCTGGCATGCCAGAACAGGCACTACACGAGAGAGATTCTCACTGGACAAGCATATGATGTCATTGATCTTGTCTCCAGAGAGGTAGTAATCTTGATCTTTGCAGTCACAGTAGTGGTTGTAGATGTAACTTGCACAGACGAAAAGGTCGGCGCCAGATACATGCCTGCAAACACAGATCACCAACACCACTCAATCGGCGGCACAGTCCCGTTGCTGTGTACCGTACATAATGTACATCATTAACCACTTTTAAGCGCAAATTATAAAGTACAGAAACAGTACCACTTCACAGTGTTGTGATCTTGTTGATGTGATATTTTGCCTATTATGACTAAAATAAGGACACCAGGGCGGAAGTCATTAACCTGATAAAGGCAAACAGAAGTAATACGTACATGGCATTAATGCTTTCTGTGAGGTTGGCCTCGAATGTGAGAAACTGTTTGCCCTTCTTTGTGAATCCTCGGACCTCAGAACCAGAACACACAAAGATCTTCTCCTGGGGTGTGCCCTCAGCCCCTCCCAGGTCTAGGCGGCCTATCTTCAGTCCTGGAAGGGTTTTGAACACGGGCTGAAGGAGATGAGTTTGTTCACATGATTAGAAAGTTCAAAACTGTACCATGCTTAAAAGAACAGGCTACATGAGTAGGGCAGCTGGTTCCTACCACTTTAAGGATTTCAAGGCCATAACTATGTGACTTGACTTGAGAAAGTCACATAGTCCCAAAATAGCAGAAATATCTGATACGATTACAAGCTCCAGGTCATTATGCAAAGCATTATCACCTAGTAGAAAGGCTATTTCCGCTATTTTGGGAAACTAACCATTTTGATGATGGAAATGATATGTTATATATTTGCAATAATCTCAAATATTTGGCTAGATTATGTAGTAATTGTGACAGGCTTACAAAATACATAAGAAAGAAAACGAGTAAATACTGTAGATGCCTACCACTGCCTCTCCTTTCTTCATTCCAAAACATGTCAGTACACCATCATGATCTGCTATTGCAACCTGAAGCAGACAAGTAGAGTATAACAAGGTTAATCTGTGAAACACAACAAGAAAGATTCAGGTTTTTGTTTCCATACATTAATATTTGCCAAAGGCATTTGAGAATAATACCTTTTGGGTTGCCTTCTTCCCTGCTGGAGGTAGGAGACGCATTGTTTTCTGGGATGTCACACCAACCTGAGATGACATAAAGAGAGAAAGAATCTCTAACCAATTTGCAATTATACATACAGTACTTACTGTATCTTGTTGCCTTATTGTTAGATGCAATCTAACCAGCAAGTGTAATACAGTTATACATATTTTAGTTTTGCATAGATCTACCACCACTACTCTGAGTCTGAAATGTTGTTTGCAGACTGCTATATTGTCCACCATCACCATGTTCGCTTTATCAAGACATTTAGAGCCTTATTCACTTTCACTGTAGCGCATGCAATATCAGTCATTAATCTAGTACAGGGGTTTTCAACAGGTGGTCCGGGGACCACCAGTGGTCCCTGAGAAGGTTCCAGGTGGTCCCCAGGATAAATGATGGAAAGTTGGTTAACCAGATGTAACTCTCGAGAGTGTAAAAATGAATTTCATTTTCACACTCTCAAGAGTTAAAACATTCATCATCTGAATTAGCACTTAATTAAGAAGCATACACTGTTTTGTTGGAAAAGTACAGCCTGGATTTGTGGACAAAATCAAAAGAATTCTTTAATTTTAGGTCTTTGGTGTGAAAATGTAATCAAATGGTGGTCCGTGGCTCAAATGCTGAATAAATGGTGGTCCCTGGAGTCAAAAAGGTTGAAAACCTCTGATCTAGTACACTTGAATCAATGGTCACGAACCCTCATTTCGATTGAGCAAGGACAATTGGGCTACCAATAGTAATACCATAATGTAATATTGACTTCTATAGACTATTCTATTCAATATTCTAATGCCCAATATTGCCTTTTATTTTCAACTTTATTTTCAATGTAAACGTCAAGCTGAAACTGCGTTACCTGCATGTAGTCAACACGGTTTAGATGGATCTCCATTTCTTCTAGTCCAAGTACTTTAGTATTTATAATTTAATGGATTGTCCCTTACAGTGCTGACGTTGGAACTGGGAATGAAAAGACTCACAGAAGGACAGCGAGATCAGGATTAGCCGCCTACTCCAGGGCAAAGAGATTATCAGGCGTTAGCTTGTCATGCTAACGTTAGCCATCCAGCTAAAACAGCAGCTAAATCTGCTCATGCTGTATAATTACACCGGCACAGGCAACGATGAAATCATTATGCAGAGTGAATTATACACTGGAGATTAACATCTCCAGGCTCTCCCTCTATATTGCGTGGACAGCTGATACTGATAGTCACAGTCTGTCCCACAGACATCAATCGTTCGTCCGTTGCTATGACAACACAGCAAGCTATGAGCCGTGGCAACAAGCTTCTTTTTCTTCTATTGGGATTTCCGGCAGTGTAGACGCGGTAGCGCATTACTGCCCTCCACAGTTAAGGATGATTATTGCACTGTGACATTTAACCACCATTCGGTGATATTTACAAAGTCCCACACCCATAGTGATCCGTTCTTGTGCGTAGTCCGTTCTATTCGGGCTCGGAGGTCCGAGCAGCAAACCCCTCTCTGAGGGAATAGAGTCAAGATCCTCTCCGCTTATGTCCTCTATCTAGGTGGAATCTCCTGGCCACGTTCAACACCATTTTAATCCGCTCCGATTTCCCCCGCATTTCGACCACACACAGTTCATCACCATGGCGACAAACGCAACACCAATAACTTTCTCTTGTCCAATGTCCATGCATAATGCTTTGCTCCACACCTTTTACGTTTTCCTCCATTTGATAGCCCTTGCATCATTTCTCTCAATTCTTTTCACTGTTTCAGCGTAAGTTGTTAGCCCCCTTTCAGCTCTAACCCTGCTGACTCTTTCAGCAACCTGTGTAGTGGCTGCCTTTGCAATGAATGCAGGTTGGCTCACTCGTCTCCACTGTACAAGTCTCATTACAGTTTTCCTCCCGACACTTCCCACATTTCCTTACTCCTCTGCCTACTCCTGCAGCATGTCCACAGGGAAAAGCGCGCATCCACGCGCTAAAAGGGTGTACCAAACTTTTCTCCATTCTTAGGTATTTTTTTCTGTAGAATCCATTTCTGAGACGTACATTTTTATCTCGCATAGGCCCTATTTAATGAGATAATTAGCATATTTGACTAAATGTGCGAATTATCTCATTAATTATGCAGAATACAACGTATTTTGTATGTTTTTTATATGTACATTGCAGAAATGGATTCTACAGGAAAAATACATAAGAATCAACTGAGAAGAGTTTGTTGAAGCCTTTTATGATTTTATTATATTTTTTCCTGTTATTAGCACCTGGGTCAAGTAATTTGACATATGGGTGAAAATAACAGGAAAAACTCTATAACTATTCGATAAAAGGCTTTTATGTACACAATTTGATAAAAGACTTTTTTATGTACATTGCAGAAATGAATTCTACAGGAAAAAATACATAAAGATCAACTGAGAAAAGTTTGATAAAAAGCCTTTTATCGAATAGTTATAGCGTTTTCCCTGTTATTTTCACCCATATTTCAAATTACTTCACCCATGCTAACAGGAAAAAATATATAATAAAATCATAAAAGGCTTCTTATGTATTTTTTCCTGTAGAATCCATTTCTGCAATGTACATTGCTGTATCAAATATGCTAATTATCTCATTAATTATGCGAGATATAAAAATGTACGTCTCAGAAATGGATTTCACAGGAAAAATGCCTAGGAATCAACTGAGAAAAGTTTGGTACACCCTTTTATCGCATGGATGCGCGCTTTTCCCTGTCTAATATGCCTGGCAGCACTCTCAAATGGCCTGACTTTATATGTCACATATTCAACATAAAGCCTTTCTGGGAGAGATCCTCCACAAATGTGACGGTTGCCTCTTTTTTGCCTTCTCTGAAACGATTCAGCCGCTTAGCACTTTCGATTATGAGTAGATCGAGAAATGGATCCAAGCTCATTGATAGAAAACAATGATTACAATTATTTAGTTTTTCTTTGCCATGGAAGTAGGCTACCTTAGGTCATACAGGGTCAATATAGACACACAGCTTATATTCATATATATTCATTATTGCATCATAATGCAAAGCAATACAGAGTAGCAGCTATTGCTAAGACTGCTACTGTTGTCATTTCAACCTCCTTTTTCATGAACACGGAAGGGTAGTCATATTTGTTGTTTAACAGCCATTTTTAGAAATTTCCAAATGTAACATTTGGAAATTTGTAAAAATGGCTCTTCCCAACCACACAAAAGACCATTGCTTTTTAACTGACCCTATAGGTCGGTTAAAACTGAGGTTAGGGTTAGTTATGTACGACCTATGTGGGTGGTTAAAACAGAAAGATGTTTGAGTTAAAGAACTACTTGTCAGGTTAAAACATGTTTTCACTCTGGTTCCTTGCATGAATGGATGGATGGATTGTCCTTGGATTGTCCATCCAGTCATCCGCTTATCCGAGGTCGGGTTGCGGGGACAACAGCTCCACCAGAGAGCTTCAGCCTTCCCAGTCACGAGCAACATTAATTAGCGACCTCCTCCTGGGGAACACAAGGCCATTTTTTATTTTTGTGTATAGGCTTTATACATTTTCACTTAAATTTGTATATTTCAACCCTGTGTTTAGTTTTTAGTCTTGAACTCAGTTGAAATAGATTCCTTGCCCCGAAAACATACACATTATTTTCAATATATTTAAAAAACAAAAAAACAAAGCAAAGATACGGACTGTGCTGCATTGCCGTAAATCAGGCGTCGGCAACATTTCAAAGAGCCAACTTGGACCAAGAACATGAATACAAAAGTATATCTGCATGGAGCTGCATAATGAAGTGTACACTTGCTATATTAACTCATGAAAATGATTGAATACAAATATAGGTTACGAGTATTCATTAACGAGTATTCATTAAATAAAATGCATCAGATTTATTGTTGCAGGCTATAATGCAAATTTTAGTTGAGTCGTTTAAACTTCGTGTTTATTGTAAAGCAAAGGATTTTCAACAGGTGTTCTGTGGGCCACTACGTGGTCCTTGCAGCTATTGCAAGTGGTCCCTGACCTTGCATTTAGTAAAGGACATTTTTAATGACTAGTTGAGAAACAGTGACCAGTTCAGAAAAGTTACCATCTAAGAGGGGGAAAGAAGTGCACTGGATGCAACAGTGTATATGTGTGGGTGTGTGGGGGTGCTTAGACACACACACCCCTGCGTGTGTGTGTGTGTGTGTGTGTGTGTGTGTGTGTGTGTGTGTGTGTGTGTGTGTGTGTGTGTGTGTGTGTGTGTGTGTGTGTGTGTGTGTGTGCGTGCGTGCGTGCGTGCGTGATGGGGGGTGGGGGGGGTGGAGTCACTACATAGGCCTACTATCCATGTCACAGAAGAGCAGCAGTCACATTGTGTCAGGATGGCCAGATTGAGTGTATGTCGTGGTGCTGCTGGAACTCTGTCCTCATCCTGGACACATCTGGCCCTTGGTCTGCGCCGCAGCAGCAACACCGCAGCCACCAGGCATGTATCCCCAAACAACAGCAGCAGCAGCATTGTGAAGCCCTTCAGCGAGATTCCTGGAAAGAGGAGTGCTTTGGGCAGCCTGTACAGTTTCTGGAAGCTTGGTGGACCCAGCAACATTCACCGCATCATGGTTCACAACTTCAACACTTTTGGACCCATTTACAGGTATGAAGCTAACGTGATTTTCCTTAATGTTGCTTTAGATTGTTTAAAAATGTCTTGTTATCTGACCTTGCATATGGTAACTCTAGTTTTGGGCAAGGCTATATAAATGTATTTCCTAGACAGTGTATGAAAACAATTGGGTCTTTTTCAATAACAATAACACCAGGAACACTTGTGGCCTTGACAAGACACGTACACTTGGCACTCAACAACAAGAGCACACATTAATTGACTGTGTGGTTTAAAATGTTTAATTCTAGGGATATATATCTAATCATTCAATTACAGAAATGAATAAATGTAGAAAATGTTAATTCTGAAATTATGTGATTCTTCCTGTGAGTATTGCAGAGGTTCATTAACATTTCACATTTTAGGATACTTTTGTAGTTTTTTTTTTAACATTTTCCCTTTTTTCATCTGGCAAATCTTTAGATGGTTGTGAGTGGGGATGATGCATTGTTCTCTTAAAATGTGCTCTTTATTCACTGCTATCAAGAAGAACAACTGACAGGGGCAAATTGTTTAATTAAAGCATAGCAATAACCTTTCTATTTTTGCAAAAAAGGGAGAAAATTGGTTATTATGAGAGTGTGAATATCATCAATCCTGAGGATGCAGCTATCCTGTTTAAAGCAGAGGGCCACTATCCTAAACGACTGGATGTACAACCCTGGACATCATACAGAGACTACAGAGGCCGCAAATATGGAGTATTACTCAAGTACGTTTTAGACATTTTACAAAGACTAATTGCATTACAAATATTATGTTTTTAGATATGCAAATTAGGCTTTCTATGTGGAAATATGCAAAAATATCAAATAAAATGAAAAATCTAATACTGTGAAGGGGTTATCATACATTTTTGGACTTATATTATATTATATCTTCTTTGCACACTCAATTCAGGTTTATACCTGCCGTGAAGGATTTATTCATAACTGTCGCAGCAGTTTTACTAATTGTTATACATAACGGGCGTGACGGTTAAAGCGGTCGTGGGTTAAGTCTGTGGTATAAGACTTCAGTGTTTTGTATCTTACAACATTATGTATGAGTACAATACAGAGAATGTTTGCATTCACCATCTTTGTTGAAGAAGAGTCTGTCTATTTCTGAGATAACTAATCTTGCTTATCTTTCATAGTGGTTTAAACCCTGTGGAAATGTTGTATTAAGTTTCCCAAAATCCATTGCTTTTCTGCAAACCTCCTCTCTCCTTCTGTCCACGTTTGGTTGCATTCTAGTCCACACACTTCCATTCCCTCAATTCCATGTCCCATAAAATGTTGTACTGTTAGAGACATCTCCTTGGAATTTTTTATGTTATATCTATGCTGGTATCTATGCTATCCCTGCTGTGACACTTGCCACTGTTGTAAATTGATTTAGCTGTCTCTTGGTTTCCAGCCGGTGGAAGGACTGGTTACATAGTTACAGGGAAAGAGTAAGAGAGAGACAAGAAAAAAAATCGAATGTCTACGGCAATAAGAAAAACAACAAGCACCAACAATGTAGCACAACACTATATGGAGTAAACAATAAAGTATGACCATAACTTATTTTCTGCATCTGAGCACTTGAATTTCCCAGGTGGAATATTAAGATATATGTCTGTGTGTCTATTTATTTATCTATCTAGAACTGGTGAAGACTGGAAGTCTGAGAGAGTGATCCTTAACAAGGAGGTTATCTCTCCGAAGGTGATGAGAAACTTCATACCCCTGCTGGATGAAGTGGGACAAGACTTTGTGGCTCGAGTCCATAAGAAGATAAGGGGGAGTGGAAAGAACAAGTGGACTGCTGATTTCTCTCACGAGCTGTTCAAATATGCACTGGAATGTAAGAATATGAGCAGTATATAACAGCTCAGCTAGTGTACTATAACAGAGTGTTTTAGTACACTAGTACTAAAACTGGTACACTAAATGGTATAGGTAAGACTACAACTCCCACAAGCTGAAGATTGGCTATTCTGCATAAAGACTTATTGATGGCAATACTTTAGTACTTTTACTCGATAACATTTTTTTGTTTCTACATGCAGTATTGATATTTTTACTTAAGTTAAGAAGATAATCATAGTAGTTTATCCACCACTGTTCAAATTTGACAGTTGTTATTACACTGCTGATACGTGTCTCAGCCTTGTGTTTTCTATCTGATCTCTACAGCGGTGACCTCTGTGCTGTATGGTGAGCGCCTGGGCCTGCTGCAAGATCACATCAATCCCGAGTCTCAACATTTTATCGATTGCATCACCCTGATGTTCAAGAGCACCACCCCAATGTTGTTCTTGCCCCCACGTCTGCTGAGGCTGACAGGTGCCAAGCTGTGGAAGGATCATGTGAAGGCCTGGGACGGGATATTTAACCATGGTATGACCAAAATCAATTTCAATCAAATTCTGTCTGTCTCAATTATGTTCACTTATGTACTTATGTTCCTCAAAACAGTTTACTGCAGTAAAGTAAAACAAACAAAAATATAAAATCTGAATAAGCTATAAGTACTTTCCATAACTGCGATCTAGAAATGACTGCAAATATGACACCAGGCGTCTGGACATATTTCATAAACACAGGAAACTCTAATGTGCATTTCTTGAGTGTGTGCATTGTGTGCATGCATGCATGTGTGTTGCTTTTATGTGACTCACCACCAGCGGACCAATGCATCCACAACTGCTACAGGCAGCTACGCAAGGAGACTGCCTGTCCAAACAAATACCCAGGGGTCCTGGCCAACCTGCTGATGCTGGACAAACTGCCCATCGAGGACGTCAAGGCCAGTGTCACAGAGCTGATGGCTGGGGGAGTGGACACGGTACACGCAGACATATAACGTACATGTGCAACAGCACACTTGTAATCTGGTCTGTCAAACATAGATGGAACAGTAAATTTATTCACATTATGACACCACCATATTTTTGTCATACTGCCTAACTATGGTCTACAAGTGACCTGGAAGCTGTCTACATAGCATGCTATCTAAGTAACAGTACATTTTAGCCTTTGCATAAGCCTGCAAGGTCATCATGGCTAGGGCAAGTTCTACCGGTACAACATGTGCTACGGTAATTACTGTGTGCTAAAGAGGAGTCAGATTACAGCGGCAGATTGGGAGTAAATCTGCAGCTCTAACTGGGAAGTTTATATTGATATTAATAGAATTAATAGTAGTAGTAATAAAATTGTATTAGATATTAAAAGGATTCATATTCTGGATCTAGTAGGTTCTAGGTTGGCAAGAAGTGGTGAGGGCAGGACAGCGCCAACTCAGGTCCAGTTTACTAAATTGAGATGTGTGAAATAGGAAACAAGACAAATAAATAGCATTTATATAGGCATTTAAATAGGCATTTAGCAGATGCTCTTAATCCAGAGTGATTTACATAAACATGAACAAAATAAAAGCATGGCAATATATCGTATACATACAGATTAGTTAATGTGAATTTACAATTTAGGCATTTTGTAGATGCTCTAAAACATGGCAACACATCATATGCATACATAGTAGTTAATGTGTATCATACATGAGCTAAGAACATAACAGTAGGAAATCTATAGGCTAATTTAACCAGTGTACATATAGCCTACTGTATATACATTGCAATATATAGTGCTATATTTACATGGCAAATCTAAAGGTGCTATCAGCTGTGAAGTGCTATGGGGTGAGATGTCTGAAAGGGTGCGCTTTCACACTGCAATGAACCAGGCTTAACCTGACTGTGTGTGGTTCTTCAGTGAAGTGTTCAGACTTCCATAATGCTGATGTATGGTTCTGCCATTGGAGATGTATTCAGACTTCCAAAACGCTGATGTGTGGTTCTGTGAGGTGTTCAGACATCCAGAACGCTGATGTGTGGTTCTGTGAGGTGTCCAGATATCCAGAACACTGATGTGTGGTTCTGTGAGGTGTTCCGACTTCCATAACAGTGATGTGTTGGTTCTGTGAGGTGTTCAGACACCCGTAACAATGATGTGTGGTTCTGTGAGGTATTCAGACTTCCATAACGGTGATGTATTGGTTCTGTGAGATATTCAGACTTCCATAACACTGATGTGTGGTTCTGTGAGGTGTCCTGACTTCCATAACGGTGATGTGTTGGTTCTGAGGTGTCCAGACATCCATAACACTGCTGTGGACACTGTACGAGTTGGCCAGACAACCTGGTCTGCAAGAGGAGCTGAGGGCAGAGGTGGCTGCAGCCAGGGCAGTGAGCCAAGGAGACATGACCGACATGCTGCAAAGGGTTCCTCTGGTCAAAGCAACCCTGAAGGAAACACTGAGGCAAGGCAAATTACACAGCATTATCCTAGTTATAGCGACTTAGAGTGTGAAACCTAAATATATATATTCTTACTGTACACATGTGCACTGCTTTGAAACCTACTGTGGCCAGTGTTCTGACATAGTTCAGTATATATGTATACACATAGCTACTTTCTTTAGTATATTATACACAGTATGTGAGCAAGTCGGAATTGATGTGTCCAGTATTTCATTCCCACTCCGGAACAGTAACATGTTCTGTGATAACGCTTTCATGTCAAGTTCTATGGGCAGTATAGGTCTTTCTTTCTTTTTTTTCTTTCTTTCTTTCATGTCGAGTATCCCTTTGTGGTACTGTGGTTTAATTAACTTGACTTCCCATTCCAGGCTCCATCCTGTGGCAGTGAGTTTGCAAAGATACATAGCTGAAGATATCATCATTCAAAACTATCACATACCTTCTGGGGTAAAAGGCTGCTTAATACTTTTGTCTGATTTCAGTGTGGTATAGTCTGGTCTAAAGTATAAATACACTCTCTCTCTCTCTCGTTTCTAGACTCTGGTCCAGTTAGGCCTGTATGCCATGGGCAGAGACCCCAAGGTATTCTCCCGACCAGAGCAGTATCAGCCGTCTCGCTGGCTAAGGTCAGAGGAGCTCCAGAACCAATATTTCAGGGGCCTCAGCTTTGGCTTCGGCCCGCGGCAGTGTCTCGGACGCAGGATAGCAGAGGCAGAGATGCAGCTTTTCCTCATCCATGTGAGAAGTAGCCTAAATGTGTTTTAATGTGTTTGTGTGGTGAAAGTACTCAATCTTCTTTTTACTTTAATAAAAGTATATTTAACTTAAGTAAAATTCCAGAATTCAATGAATCCTTCTTCAAAGTACAAAAGTATTGATAACACATTGATAACAGTAAAGGTAACAATTCCCCTCACATAATCCTTTTTTTTATTTTCACATTTCAACTGAAAACAAAACACGCAAGTGGTCTATATGCACAGGCCAGTATTACTCATATGTTCTTTGACTTCTGACTTTTTGCAGATGCTTGAGAACTTCAGAGTGGAGAAACAACGGCATATGGAAGTGGAGAGCACCTTTGAGCTCATTGTGATACCAGAAAAACCTATTCTATTGACCTTCAAGCCTCTGAACAGCGGCCGATGACTGATGTCAGAGCTGGAGATGGGAGATGAACAAATCAGAAAAGTGTATCCAATTCCAGTAACTGATAAATAAAATATGATTAACCAAAAAGATGTTTTTATGAGAATTAAAATATCTCATAAAGTAGAAGCTGACACACTACCCTAACTGTAAACACAAGAGAGTCATACTTTTTCAGCTATTTTTTTTAGGTAGGGTAAAAACAAAAAAGTGACTAGTGTCTAGTATAATGGCACGAGGCCACTTCAGTCAACTAAGTCAAGGGTTCAAGTGGTTAAGCAAGCATTTTATGATGTGAAGTTATTTAGTGCCAACAACAAAAAAGGTCCTTCTATCGAGGGCCACATACCATCCTTGAACAGATAAGAGATGTACTCCCACACAGCAGGTTCACGGCCCTGGACCTGCTACACTACAACCAAGTACATTTACTCTTATATAGAATTTTTCAATGCTTTATACTCCACTGCACAGATCAGATGCCTGGACTGTCTTTGACAAGCTATCTCCCTCACCCTCACCTCCCAGGCGGTGCGGCAGACCTAAACATAACCTTAACCCTCAACCCGTAACACATCCCTCACCAACCTTAATCTGCTCGTCTTAACATACTACTCACCAACCTGACCAATGCTATGTCTAACCAAAGTATCCCTACTCGCACAGCATTCTACTCTTACGTCATACTCGAGGACGAGGTGTTGACATAAAAAGGGTTTCAGGACAACCTGAAGAAGGTATGCACTATGCAACCAACGGTTCAAATGTTGTTTTATGACTCCTATTCTTTCTGGAAATTTTGTCTGTGAAAATGCACTGTGAAAAGCACACTTAACCAGTGGTAGCCAAATACATGTACTGTATCAAGTGCTGTAGTATTAAAGTACTACTACCCCGTTTCAATACTTTTACTTCTTCATTCCATCTCAGTCAAATATTGCTGTAAACCCATTGCATTTAAAATGTTTAATTACCAGTTGCTTTGTAGTTTTAGATTAGTTACATCGTGGTTAACCATTATTCATACACAGGAGCTCAAGAAATGGGATGAATGGAATGCAGCTTTTGTCTGTATGATTTTCTTCATTTTATTGAGTTATTTATTCCATTTTATTCTGGTCCTACAAACATGACTTATCTGTAAGCAAATAAATACATGTAACATAGTAGAAATACCTGGGCATGCAATAAGCATATCTACAAAAGCCACAAAGAGGCTGAATCAAATGCAATTCATGAAAATGTGCAACCTTAACAAAATCCAGAATGCAAATATGCATTTGCAGCACCCTTTCCATGTGCTGCATAAAACCATGCATGTTTGATTCATAAATGCAAAGTCTGGTACCTTAAGACTTAACAAAACAGCAGATACCTTTTTTGATAAATGCAGCACCCATCTTTAGTTTACACACCTCTAGCTCACAATTGTTAAGTGTTAATGGCATTTATAGATAGTGGTTGTTAAAACTAAATCATAACATTAAATGTTATGCTCATAAAAAATGAAATTGGAAGATGTATACATTTCACACAACATCTTTCATCCACGTTCCTTTGAAAAACAATTATATAAAAAATCTGAAAGTGTATAGTATCTCTTCATTTAAAGTACTAATCTCTGAAAATGCATGTTTTGTCAGAATAAGCGATTCTCATGAATAAATAAGGTAATAGTAGGACAGATGCTGTTCAACCGTCAAGTCACAGCTCATAGGCGACTTCTATTCTTTTCAATAGCCAACAGAGCACAGAGGATCAAGGGGGAATGTCCAGCATCAATAAAAAATAAATCTAAAAGACACTATGAGGGTTTCAGTGCACGGTAAAGCCTGGTCCTCCACTGCAGTACACAAATATACAGATAAGCAGGACATATTAGACTTGGTAACATTCTTCGGTTGTTGGTAAGGTCTGTGTTCCAACAGAAGTTTATAACGCAACCCTCACAGGGGAAAACAGAAGAAAAAAAAATAAAACAAACAGATCAAAGGAAGGGAAGAATAAGGTTGAGGCGGTGGTTAAGTCAGTCAGACCCCCGTGGGTGCCAGGCGGCTGATGAAGGCAATGCTACTGTGGCACATCCTCCTGAAGAAGGCAGGGCATGTGGGCTTCATGATGAAGTGCTCCAGGAGAATCCGCAGCTCCGTGAACAAGGTGCTGTGTGGGGGCAGAGCCACTATTAATGCATTACCGTTACTGTGGGGTGGAAACCTTTGTTTGTTCAATACTAGGGATGGGCAGATATATTGGCCATACAGATGTTATCTGCTGATAAAGGCTTTAAAAATGAATGTCAGGAAATCGGTATGGGAAATTATAAAAATATTTTTGGGTTTTCTTTGGGGAAAAAAAAAAAAAAAAAAAAAAAATCGGTAAAACACCATTTACAGATACAGTGGGGAAAATAATTATTTGATCCCCTGATGATTTTGTAAGTTTTCATGATTAGAAAGAAATGGCATTTTTATGGTACTTTTATTTAAACAAATAGAGACAGAATATGAACAAAAATGTCCACAAGAAAATAATATTTAAAGGTTATAAATTAATTTGCGTTAGAGCTCGTGAAATAAGTATTTGATCCCTAAGCACAACCTGACTTAGTACTTGGTGGAAGTAGTACTTGGTGGAAAAACCCTTGTTGGCAAGCAGACGTTTCTTGTAGTTGGTCACCAAGTTTGCGCACATCTCAGGAGGGATTTTGGCCCACTCCTGGTTAGATCTTCTCTCCAAATCCTGAAGGTTTCGAGGCTGTTGCTTGCCAACTCAAAGCTCAATCTCCCTCCATAGATTTTCTATAGGATTAAGGTCTGGAGACTGGCTAGGCCACTCCATGAGCTTAATATGCTTCTTCGTGAGCCACTCCTTTGTTGCCTTTGCCGTATGTTTTGGGTCGTTGTCATGCTGGAAGACCCAGCCACGACCCATCTTCAGTGCTCTGGCTGAGGGAAGGAGGTTCTTGTCCAAGATCCTGCGGTACATCGGCCACACAATGCGGTGAAGTTGCCCTGTACCCTTAGCAGAGAAACAGCCCCAAAGCATAATGTCTCCACCTCCATGCTTGACGGTGGGGATGGTGTTGTTGTTAGGTTTGTATTCAGCATTTCCTGGCTTAAAGATACATCGCATGGATGCAACTGGGACGTATCCTCAGTGATGTATCCCAAGGTCATCGGGGTTTCGGGTCTCGCAACATCATACCCCTCACTCAGGCGACCCAGCCGGGGTTGATCAAGTCCCGACTTACGTCCCAGTAGCTACTCTCGGTCAGTCCACTAGGGAAAGACCCAAGGCCACACAATCCACTGCTCCAGAACTATTCTGCCGGGACCGGGAGAACCATACTCTGGCACATGGAAGGACTAGGCTCTGTGGGTTGACTCCTGTCCAGACCCCTCCTACGTCTCACCAGGTCTGCTCCTGCTCTCACCAGGTTGGCACAGGACCTGTGCGTTGCACCAGACTCCCAGCACCAGACATTTCATTCAGGAGCAGTGAATCATAATGGCCCTCCTAACGGCCTCACCAAGGTTTTTGGGCTTCCTCCTCACGGAGGACACAGGCTGGGGCGCTAACCCATACTGCTCACCCGGGTGCCGTCTACATTCCGGCTGTCAGCCGTCTCTCCGGTGGTCACCAGACTATACCCGGTGCCTTCGCGACGATTTCACTCCCTCCAAACACGACAAGTCAAATGGATGCCAAAGAGTTGAATTTTGGTCTCTTCTGACCACATCACCTTCCCAGCAGCCTGGTCGGAATCATTTAGGTGTTCATTGGTGAACTTTAGACGGGCCTCTATGCGCCTTCTTGAGCAGAGGGACATGGCTGGGCACTGCAGGATTTCAATCCGTTATGGTGTACTGTGTTACCAATGATTTTCTTGGTCACAGTGGTCCCAGCTGCCTTCAAATCATTAACAACACCATCCCCATCGTCAGGCATGGAGGTGGAAACATTATGCTTCGGGGGTGTTTCTCTGCTAAGGGTACAGGGCAACTTCACTGCATTGTGTGGCCAATGGATGGAGACATGCACTGCAACATCTTGGACAAGAACCTCCTTCCCTCAGCCAGAGCACTAAAGATGGGTCTTGCAGAAGCACATTAAGCTCATGGAGTGGCCTAACCAGTCTCCAGACCTTAATCCTATAGAAAATCTATGGAGGGAGATTGAGCTTTGAGTTGGCAAGCAACAGCCTCGAAACCTTGAGGTTTTGGGGAGGATATCTAAACAGGAGTGGGCCAAAATCCCTCCTGAGATGTGCACAAACTTGGTGACCAACTACAAGAAACGTCTGACTTCCGTGCTTGCCAACAAGGGTTTCTCCACCAAGTACTAAGTCAGATTGTGCTTAGGGATCAAATACTTATTTCACAAGCTCTAATGCAAATTAATTTATAACCTTTAAATATTATTTTCTTATGGATATTTTTGTTCATATTCTGTCTATTTGTTTAAATAAAAGTACCATAAATATGACAGAGTGCTCATTTCTTTCTAATCCTGAAAACAAAATCATCAAGGGATCAAATAATTATTTTCCCCACTGTATGTATAGAGCCACACAATCGTGGAAAAATATATGGGAGACCTTCCTCCAATTGTGATCGAGTGGTGGCAGGCCTTGGTGCAGGTGCTCTTGGTCTGTTGGGGGTTTTCCAAATCACACAAATCACTGAATGCTCCCATTATTTATTTTTTGTCCGCCACAAAAGCCTGCATATATCGATGGTTGCCATCGGTATCAGAAATTAAGAGTTGGACAATATTGGGTTATTGGTTTAAAAAAATCCATTAAAACATTTAAAAACGGCATGAATAGCAGATCTATACACAATATGTCACTCTTGTATGATGGAGTATTAAAGGGGATCCACCATGAATTTTAAGTGTACCAATTAAATGTTGCCTTTTAATACATTTTTATACACTGCCTAAACAACCACTCAGATCATTATTTTTCATATTTTCTCAGTGTGTTATTTGGCTGCAGTACAGGAAATGTCCATAAAAATAGTGCCCCCGCCGTCCCAAGGACTATTGGGAGAGAAAATGGGACACCTACGAGAGTCCACATTGGTTCATGGAAGGAAAACAGACATACGTTCATGGAAGGAAAACAGACAAGTGCTTCTACTGCTTCTACTTTCAGCTAGTAGGGGCTCTTTCACGCCATCTGCTGGGCTACCTGTGCCATAGAATGATTTGTGCATGTCAAATTTCCTGGTCTCTATCAAGGAGTATCCAATCCAGGAGATGAAGCGAAGGCACCCACGGGGGAGTCCACATTGGTTCATGGGAAAAACAGACATGCGCAGTACAGATCAGGAAGTCAAACCATCCAAGAGACCAATGGCATGCATGGTTTGCAAGCGTCAAACTTCCTGGAATGTACTGCGCATGTCTGTTTCCTCCAATGAACCAATGTAGACTCCCCCGTAGGTGCCTTCGCGACTTCTCCTAGGTCGATCCTCCTTGGTCTCTATTGCACATGTCTGTTTCCTTCCATGAACCAATGTCGACTCCCCCATAGGCGTTGTTGCTTCCCATCCCCTTTAATCCCCCTCCCTCCTCAATGGTTCCCCCGCCCACCTCATTGTTATTCCCTGTCTCATTAGAATATGCATGTTCTGCCTGGTTTTAGTCTCTTTAATTGGGCTTCTCAGAGAACGGATGGTGTGTGGATGCCATGCATACCAATGACATAAAGAATGGAGGCAAAGTTAAAGCAGACTGTATTTGTATTTTTAGAGACATCACTAAAGAGAATCATGTGCCCCCATTCAGACACAGAAAATCACAGATATGAGGGGGGGGGGGTTGTTAAAAACCACAGGGGATGGTAAAGGCACAAAAAAATCTGTCATGGATCCACCATGTAAAATTCATGGTGGAGCCTTTTGCCCCACTTCAATGCATACATATTCTAGGAAATGGTACATTAAAAAGACACAAATAAGGGAGGACTTAATGACTTCTCACCGGCAGTATGGGTTTCTTCTGGATGTGTAGCGGAGTGTGAGGAATCTATAATAAATGAAAGGCTGCAGTAGACTTCCCTGGCCACTGTGAATGATAAAGTGTGTCACCAATCGTTACTTGTTTATGTTTTTTCCAAGCCATGTGCAGCTATGATCATGAAGGTGGTGAGCTAATCACAGCGCACTTAAGAGTATTTCAAATCATCTACACTGAATCCCATATCTTGCCCAGTAATTTGCATCCATTTTCAGACATTAACTGAATGCAGAACTATTCCAAAAATAATATTTTTATCTGCCAAGGGTTCTACATCAAGGTTTCAAAATTAACCAGAACAAATTCAGCAGAACATATTGTGATGAGGCATGTGGTCACAGAATAAATTTGTGAGCGCAATTATGTTACAGTCAATATCTACAATGCTAGTTATTTTCAATCATGTTTACCTTTAGGTTGAAATTAATAAGCATACCTGAAGAGCATGAAAACGGTGGCTGGCATCAAAAAGATCTCATTGCAGGCAATAAACTTGAGGATGTTCTGCTGGTTGGACGTAAGCTTGTCCAAGAAGTTTCTGATGAATGCTAGGCTTGTTGGACCCACAGACTATGTGGAAAAAATAAACAAAAAAATAATAAAGGTCTGCTAGTGACACTAAACTATACGATTAAAAAATACACTGGTAAATTAGAAACTTGTGGGGAAGCATCATGTACGATGAACAATTTCTAGCAGTACTGTATAATGGATATGTTGCTTTTTAATAAATCAAGACAAGCTCAAAAGTTTGACAATGGCCATTATGTGATGATGACAATTGCGGAAAAAATAAATGCAATTATTAACAAGAGAAAACTTTGTTGATCCCCTGTACAAGTTGTGATGGAGTTGTCATGTGAGAAGATGCGAGACAATAACAATACTGTTCATACGCATCACAAAGGGTTTCAGGAGTGACCGCCTTGGATTACTTACATCCAACACTTTCTTTGTATAGGTGGTAGCATGAAGCAGGGAGAAGAGGAAAACTGGAAAGATGCTCACTGGAGGTAATAGTTAAGGCTTCAATGGGGATTGACAAAACGACAGCAACCAAGTCAGGTCAGCCAAAATAATTTAAATACAGCTCTAAGATACTGTTTGTTACCAATGCTTGCTTATCCTGCATTACGCCTAAACAGCCAAACTGCCAAACTTATTAATGCAAAATAACGCCAGTATAGGCAAGGATACTTGTAATGGGGTAGGAGTTGACGAGGATGAGGGAGTACAGAAGGTAGTGACAGCTGTCCTCCTGTAGTGCCTGGGCCAGGAACGCTCGACTCAGCTGGAAGTGGGGTAGCCTCTGGTGCAGTCGTAGCGCACTGGTGAGGGCGTTTGCCAGCAAAGCCCGCTGGTAGAAGTTTGCTGCCGCTTGGGTTCTGAAAACACAGCCAAATGGCGAGGATTAAAACATGTGATTATTGGTTTCCCCCAGCGCTTTATCGTCAAGGCGGCCGCCTTCACCAAATCCCTCCCCCGCCTTGGCTACGTCCCCCCCCAAAAAACAAGAAACCAGACTTAAAGTTAAAATGCGTCGTTCATACAACGCATGCCGCATGATGAACCTGTAGATCAGTTATATTTCGCATGCGACGCTGCCTCGGCTCGCTAACACTACTCCCGAGCAGAGTATGTGAGCAGAGTATCTGCTCACGTGGACCCCCTCCCAGGCCCGCTCCGCTCCCAGCTCATTTTCATCTGGGCAGCGCGGCGCTCCCCGTTCCGCTCAGCCCCGCCCGCTCAGGAGCAAAATTTGACGGCTGGAAAAAAGGCTGCTGCTTTTTCTTTGTCGAAACACATCGTGGTTATTGCCCTCCTCACAGCATAAACATTTAAGACAGGAGTTATATGTGCAGTTACACTGCTGTCTATATTAACCCAGACAGGTGCGGCGAATAACTAATTAATCTTATGCCACGCTATTTTGTTTCCAAAATGCTATACGGGATAATAGGTTATTGATGATGTTACGCTGTGGGGGAATTGGACATAATTGGGCGGGGGGTCGCTGCGCTCAAATACGTTGCCGTTATGATGTGCAGTGCTTCAAAATAAATAGCGAGGTGTCCATCATGATCATCATCTCCTCCTTCCCCCCGCAGCATCGGAGAGGATTTTAAATGTCTTGATCGTGTTGCTGGCACTGTAGGCCTATAGTCGCCATCTGAACCACAACCACACGTTTATGCTGTGCTCTGCACTGAACAGAACACCTGTGCCGTTGTCTGGACTGAACGGCTTGGAGCGGGCTGGAGCGGACGATAATTCTCGCTCGAGAGCGCACTCCGACCCATTTGAAAACACGCTCAGCGCTCACTTGAAAATCCACGCGCTCCGATCACTGCTCCGCTCGCGCTGGTAACTTGTGTCTTTTCTGTTAGTGCTGCGGACAGGCTAACTAACCAGAGACTACCGACAAACCGCGCTTGAGTGTATGTGTGTGTGTGTGTGTGTGTGTGTGTGTGTGTCGGGTGTTGTTAGAAGGGTGACCAGATCTGGGACAGTCCCAGGGTGACCAGGTGTCCCTCTTTGCATGGGACAGTCATTTCAAAAACTTTTCAGTCATCCCACAAATTGAGACCCTGTCCCACATTGTGACTGAGACTACAGTTGCCAATTGTCCTAATAGTCCCACACAGTTGGCATTCTGTTGTAAAGTTCTCTCAATGCCTCTTTTCATGCTGGATGTGCTTTTAAGCCTGTTAAAATAGGACATGTCATGAAAGACATGTCATGACACCCTGTACCTGAAAAGGAAAGAAATTAATTATAAAACGTAATGGCCTATCTGGCTCCTTATAGAATAAAAGGTCAGGGCCTGGAGTCAGATGATGATAGTGGTGAAAAGTAGCTGTTATAGAGGTGAGTGGTGTAAACACATGAGTGAGGGGCTGTGTTGCTGCTTTTCACCCCAAAGCGTAGCCTACGGTATTGTAATTACATCACATGCACGCGCACATGCACGCGCACGAGCACAGACTCGAAGCCTCACCACCTTGACTAACCAATTTTCTGGGGGAAACACTGAAAACATGTGATTATTGGTTAAAATGCCCCAAATAAGGAAATGATTCCAATATCGCAATAATCTCCCAACATTTTTCACATGAGGGACAGTCAAGATACATATTGTGCAATGACTGGTATCCTTACCCCAATAGTGGAAGAATGAACATGACTGAGCAGTAGACAGTGAAGAGTCTGGAAAGCCACATCGCCGTTTCCAGTTTATTGCTCAATAGAAATTGCTGAAAAAGAAATGTTTTTCACAATTTGGGTTTTTATGCAAGCACTTTTAGATTTAATTAACAGATTAAGACCCGTTCTACATACTAACTGTTTTCAGACAAATATGTTATGAGTGGTTCTCAAAGTTTTTCAAATCAAGGCCCCAAAAATGTTTTGGCTGCAGACCAGGCTGCAATGATCAGTCAACTGGTCAGCTATCTTCTAGCAGTGCAAACCCTGACTAGATTGAGTACAGGTCCATTCCAAAAAATTAGAATATCAAGGAAAAGTTGGTTTATTTCCACAATTCCATTCAAAATCCTGAACTTTCATTAATTATAGATCCAGTGCTCACATTGTAAATGATTTCAAGTATTTATTTGTTTATTTTTTCACAATTTTGGTTTCCAGCTCATAAAACCCACCAAATCAGGATTTCCAAAAATTAGAATATTTTATGAGACAACTAATAAAAATGCGTTTTAAACAAGAAATGTTGACTATAAAAGTAGTCAACATAAGTATATTAATGTATGCAGTTAATACTTGGTCTGGGCTAATTTAGAACAAATTATTTCATTAATGGGGCGTGGCATGGAGGTGATCAACCTGATTATTCTTTTCCTTGATTTTCTATTTTTTTGGAATGGACCTGTATTCTAAATGTCAATTGAATCTCAATAGAGAAAAATTACAAAACACATTAAAAAGGTATTTAAACTTTAATGCCTAAACTATGGGCAAATGGTAGTTGGGAGAGAGAGAGAGTGATTGCAATTGCATCACTGTGTTTACTATCGAATCATTGATCACATGTGATCGTGGACAATACAAGTGGACAGATCATACGAACTACACTAAACATTCAAACTAAGAGCTGGGAGATGCTTCTGCTGGCCTTGTAGTGTAGAGGTTTAATATGATAGTTCTTGTATATATCCACTGACAAATTTCAAGCACCACTTTCAGGCAATAGATTATTTTACTCCACTTGCCACACTAAATAGGATTCGTAAGAACACCACAGGTGTTTCATGCCCTTACGAGGGCAGCCCCGAGGACAGGCCAAGTAGCCAACATTAACCGACTAATTGAGACAATTTGGCCAAATCAGCTGTTGGCAAAAAAATATTCTTTAGATCTGTCTGGAATAGCTCAATTGTACACCCAATTCCTACTCCAGAAAATTCGGGTGGCCAATCAGTACACAGTATGCAAACATATTTGAATACCGTGTACACCACCCCACCTCCCTGGAGTAGAAAATGGGCATACAATTGAGCTATTACAGACCTATCTGCTGACAGGCAAATATTTTTGCCAACAGCTGATTTGGTCTAGCTAAAGCGCACACACACGTATGATATAACAAATGGGGTAAAGTGTTAAACGCAGTTAACTGCAGCAGTAATAGTCCCTGATGATCAATGATTCTATGATGGCAACCTACTGGTTCAGCGATCAGGCTGATCGCTGAACCAGTAGGTTGCCATCATAGAATCATTGACCAATTTGACCTCATTGAAACATTGACAGAACCTTGCTTGCATCTCAATGAAGCATGTCATACATCTTCTAAAAAACATACAACTGAATAAGCATACCAGTAAAATGACAAACTTTGAATATAATTATTAGTGGTCATTGTTACTCACCACTGGCCCCAATCGTGGGGGAGGACTTTGTTGTTGTTGGTCTGCGTCAGACATCTTTCAGGAGTGTGGGTCACCCTGTTGGCAAGAGAAGTCAAACCATCAACCATTCCATTCAGCATTTACAGTAGCAGTTACACCTGTGCTATGTAGTGATACAATAGAGACCTCATCAGTCATCACTAATTCTACGATTCAATATTGCAAATTCGTGCAACTGACTGAATCAAAATATCCATATCTTTTTACCAGGTGAAATTACAGAAGTGAAGCTTAGCCTTGGATCAAAAAACATTCGTAGATGCATTTGTACTTTCAAATGGATCGAATCCCTTTGATAGTCTTGGGCCAAGGCTAGTGCTAGTGTACAGTTTTGAACCAGAGCTAGGCTAGCATGATCTCGTAAGTGGGTAGCTGCCTTAGATTGTCAGCAGGGTACTGATGAATATATGTATTGAAATTATGTATCACTCATGATCATCATTAATCATCAGTGTGAACAGTTTCATGTTAGCAGTACGCTAGCCTCAGGGACGCCAGTCTAGAAGATTCTCACTGCTGCTAGCTAGCTAAGCTAAGTCGCATAGCTACGCTAAGATAGCAGACATCAAAGGCTATATCTATGATAGCAAGAGCCATCACGTAAGAGTTGCGACATTGAGGGGGCAGAGAACAGCCTAGTCACGTGGTCTATTTACTCGCGCGAGCCATTAGACTCAAAATGCACACCGGTTGTCCCTATTCTCAGAGCAGCCATTGGACTCGCCGCATGAAGTAAACGGAGTTTGCGCGTAACTGTCTACACTACACTCTGGCGACAACATTGAGCTACAGTGACTACCGGTATCACGTCATGCAACAACAGCAACAGTCACGCAGACAGCTTTCATTCGGGAAAATACATCGACCAGTTCTATGAACAACCGGTCAGATGAAATAATGTATGTATGTCGCGCTTGCCTACCTCAATATCATTCAACAAAATCAACTCGTCGTACGGCTGACTGGCATGCGTTCTCTCTTCTCCTGCTGAATGGAGCAATGGAGACTAGAGGTCCGATCAGCTGACCGTTACATAGTTTCTCTCGCGAGATTCTTCTTCACAGGGGGAGGGGTGCGAGAGATGCCACGGGCCACGGACCACCCCTTGATGATATTTTAGGCCCACAGACCCCCCAAACTAAAGATATTATTTTGCTTTTGTCCATAAAATGACCATTCATCTTGTTCATTCTCTAGTTGTGTAATCTTCGGCTAATTCACATGTTAAATATTTTAACTCTTGAGAGCTGAAAATGGACCCACAAGGGTCCATTTGGTTTCATTTTTTTCCATCATTTAGCCTGGAGACCACCTAGAACCCTCTCATGGACCACTGGTTGAAAACCATTGTCATAGAGGTATGAGTGCTGGTGCACCAGAACCATTGAGTCGTGTTTTGCACGTCCTGTTGATGTTATTTTATTTAAACGTGCCCAACTCCCAACATAGGTTACCAACATTCTCCACATGTGTGTAGTATGGCTGTAGGCCAACACTTGTGCGTAGGCCTACTGTGTAGTCTAGTGTGTTTATTTAAAGGCCTATTCAGATGCCTTTCTCTGATATTTATTTTAATATGGAGCCATACAGTTACAATAATGCATTCGTTATAGACAGGCCTACGTCTACGTCCCTGTAACTGTGAGTCTGAGTAGATAGACTATCTAGCAGGCGAAACTAAAACACGTCTGGCTTCACTCGTGTGTGTCACTCACTTTTTAAATCAAATTAATGTCTGCTGCCCGCTAGGCTAAACTCAATTTGATGAAATTCAATTCAAAGAGCCACGTTTCGGACACCAACTGAACTTAAAGGGATGTCTGTAGCCGTGCATGTAAACGCAAATTCCCTTTATTTATTTATTTTTTATTGTATTAAAGGGTAATTCCACCCATTTTCAACATTTTTTCTGAGAGTGCCTATACAAATGCAACCAAATGAACCCTAACGGATCCATTTGGTTCCATTTGTACGCTCTCAGAAAAAAGAAGCGTCTAAAGAAATCCATTAACATGGTGAAACAACCCAGTAAATACATCTTGATTATGTCATCAAGATGTTTCACCGTGTTAGTGGTTTTCTTTAGACCTCCATTTCTTGGGAACATAGAATTGGTGGTCTTTTTTTTTTTATCATGCCCACCCAGCACCTCTAGGGTATAGGCCTACTAATGACATAGAATGTTGAAAATGGGTGGAATTCCCCTTTAAAGCAATCTGCAGGGACTGGCCTGGGAGAGACGTCAACGTTGGAAAGCATACCGGTAGTTTAGTTGTGGCTCATACAGAGGCATGTCATAAGTCATTAATTCACATACAGTATTCGTTCTATGTCCGTTTTTTATACCCTGCCAGCTAGGCCTATTCCATATAGAAAATAATAATAAGAATATCTGCTCCCTTGCTTTAATCGGCGTTTTCTTCAGGAAGATCTTCTTTTTTTGTCCAGCACCAGGGCCAGAGATTGGATTTGCATGCTTTATTTTTATTTTTTTGTCTATTCGACCATATACTCTGTTTTCACTTCCTCTCTTCTGCTTTGTGCAAAGCAGAAAGCAAAGGTGCTATTTAAATAAATATTATTATTAGCCTATTAATATTATTATTACCCAAAACTAAATGCTTAATGCTATGCTCGCAATAGCATCGGTGATGCTTAATTTTACAATAAACTGATCAGAGCTTGTTTAGGAGAAGAAATGTTATTTTGGTTGACTTTTGCCTGTTCTCTCTCAGCATGCATTGTGGACAAAGACAAAATATTTAGTTTTGGTGTGAGGGGCCAAATGTCATCAAAAATAATGGTGATCCGTGGCTCAAATGCTGAATAAATTGGCATAATGGGCCGTGGTCTCAAAATGGTTGAAAACCACTGAAATAGAGAATGTATCTGCAATTCGACTAGGCTCAGCAATTCCTGATCTAACGACACACAAAGAAGCTACCACAAGAGGGCGCCATGGACCTGCGCACTGTGCAGCAGCGTTAGATAACAGCCCGCATCATTCTGCTCTCTCTCTCTATATATTGCTATTTTAGCTGAATGCACCTTATTTGTCCGAAACATGTTTTAAAATGTTACTTCCGAACGCCATAGTCCACCGCACGTGTTCGGGAAGGTTATTGGGGAGAGATTCATCGAGAATGGGCTTATGTGTATGTGTGTGCGCTGCAGATATCATTTTCAAAATATAGGCAGTGTAAGCACCAGAGAATCTAATTATTTCTTTGCAAAACCTAATTAGGCATTAAAAAAGGTTAACGCCAGCGCCTGAAACGTTTTTGTTTAATAATCCCATTACTGACGGCTCATCATGTATAAAATGGTGCAGGAGGGACACTAAGTTTCCACTTGTTAAAGAGAATCCCTGAGAAATAGTCGCAGAAGTTTTTTGACACCATCCGCGTTTGGAAAAGTAGACAATAATTAAGCTCCGGAGACTCGACGCCAGAGTAAGTACTATAGGCTATACCTCGCCACGATAACATGCATGCCATTTTTTTAACGTTTCGTTTATCCTTAAAGTCTGCCTAAAAATGTCAGTCTTAAAAAAAATCTGAGCTATTCTAGAGGGGGTCTGTTTTATGATTTGCTCACATTGTTTGGCGCATCACTTTGCTGGAAATGATACAACAGACAGACAGACACATGGACCCGAGTTTTTCTTTTTTCTTTTTTTAGCATGATCATGTCCTGGAGGACCATTACCTGTCATAAGAGCGCAACATTTGGATTTTTATGAGAACATTGTTTGGTTCGTGTTTTAAAAAGACCCATAAACTCGTACATTTAGAGATTATAGGCTATAAAGATATATAGATATGGACAACAAGGGATTTTTCACCCCGTATGCGTCTTTGCAGTGATAATAAATGACATGTATCCTACCTTGCTTAGTCTACTTAAACACGCACGTGCATTCTTTCAAGTTCATCAACAGAAATGAAACGCGTAAGAGCACGGAAAGAATTAGCTGTACCGAAGCCGCACGATTAAAGGGGAACTCCACCCATTTTCAACATTCTAATATGTCATTAGTATACCTTGGGTGGACATGATAAAAAGTTCCCCCATTCTGTGTTCCCCAAAAAGGAGGTCTGAAGAAAACCACTAACATGGTGAAACATGTTGATGACATCATCAAGATGTATTTTCACCATGTTAATGGGCGTACAAATGGAACCAAATGAACCCTTTTGTACACTCTCAGAAAAAAATGTTGAAAATGGGTGGAATTCATCTTTAAATGCATATAGCCTTCATTATTTTTCTGTTTCATTTTGAACGGGACAACCGGCAGCAATGAACAGTTTTATTATAAAAAATATGACAAAACCCAACAAAATCGAACATTTTAGTCCTATTTCAAACAACACATGTATTATTATTATTATTATTATTATTATTATTGTTATTATTATTATTATTATTATTATTACCCCATATAATGATAATTGTATTATTGTTGCTGTTTCAATATATTTTCGTTGGCCTACTGCTTATAATCGGTCTTCAACTTCAAGCCAAAGCGAAGGTTTTTGTTTCCCACAGTCTTATGCCAACATACACAAAGACGCTTTCAACCCGCACCCTTAACGCATATTTCAAAGGACCATAGGCAGGTTTAAAAAGCGAGTGACATTAAACTGAAAGCCTTAACGTAGATAGTCCTCTCAAAAGAATGCGCTTGTAATCGACAAAAAGCAGCCTGTGTTTATTCCCTGCCTCTATTTTCACGGAACAAACAGGGTGTTAAGAGAGGGTTGAAAATCACGACAAGCGAGGAAGACGAATAAAAAAGGTCCTGGTTGTTAGGTAGAGAGTGAGAGAAAAAAGAAGGACACGGTCCATTTCCCTCAGAACTCACTCTGGTTAAAGAAACAATTCAGGCAAAATATCAACAGGCCCTCTCTCTCACACATACTAGTCCTTTTATCTCTTTGTTGCCTCTGGTTTCATGTTTTTTCCTTTTGCAAAAGGCCACAAGTTCAAAAGGATTTCCACAATAACGAATAGCCCTGTGTAGCTACAGTATATTCTAATAGGGCTGGGCAAAAAAAATCGATATGCCAATATTCTTAATGCCATGATATCAATATCGAATTGCCAGGTTCAAAAGCGTATATGTAGATCCCATTCATTCATTTGTTCCTTCATTTGTGTTGTGTTTGTTAATGTTTTTTTGTTCCATTTGTATCAGAAAAAAATCTTGCAAATGGGTGGAAAAAAATCTTGCAAATGGGTGGAATTCCCCTTATTCTAGTAGGCCTAATAAAAGCATTCAGCATTCAGTCATTGGGGGGGGGGTGATAAATCCAATCGCAGCATAACTAAGAATCACAGCTATAAATCGATTCAGGACCCTAATTATCAATATAGTATCATATTTCTTGGTCAGTGAATCGTCCCCACCCCTATACTAATATGAAACTGCTTGCTGTTGGTGAGTCCGGCCCGCCGCGTCCAGACATACACATGTATGCGTGACGGCTTTTTAAAAATCAGCAAGTCGATCAGCACAAGCCTGCCGCAAGACTTGAGCCAAAACTATTTACATTGCGGGATTCTATACAACAAAGTGAACTATTCTTTGGGGAGTACACAGGCCTGCATATAGGCCTATGTTTGTTTCTGGGCTGAATGGCGGTCTAATGGAATTGACCGCGCGTCAAGATTGTCACCAAATGGCTTGGGCGTTTTTTTTTTTTTTGCAGAGCTGTTTGACAGCTTATTATGTCATTGGTCACATCCCCTCCGCTCCACTTCTCGCTTGAATGAATGGACTGAATTAATCAAAAGGTTTCGGGAGGAAAGACTTACAGAATGAATGTACTTGTAAAAATAGGGGAATTCCACCCATTTTCAACATTTTAATATGTCATTAATATACCTTAGAGATGTTATGTGGGCATGATAAAAAAAAGTTCCCCCCATTCTGTATCCCCTAAAAATGGAGATGACATCATCAAGATGTATTTCACCATGTTAATGATGAACGAAATGGACCCGCTAGGGTCCATTTGGTTCACATTTGTATCCTCCCAGGAACATTTTGAAAATGGGTGGTGGAATTCTCAAATTCTCACTTGTGCGAGGCATAAAGAAAAACAAAAACAAATATAAAGCAAAAATATTGATGAGTCCTACATCCTTTGGCTGTTATGGGCTTATAATAGGGGTCGGCCAAGGTCCATGCATGGATGATATTTCATTCAGCCCTTTTCTGACGTGTTGAATCCGTGAAGACCAGAGGATTTATTCCAGCATTTCATGCATATAGAATAGAATATGCAGCATGCTTTATGATATTGTCTACAGTGATGGTAGGCCTGTTTCTTCAAAGGTTTGTTTATATTTTTTATACCTGCATGCTTTAGAACAGTTGCAGGTGGTCCCCATGCAGCTGAGTTGGTTAATCAGAATTCAGATGTAACTCTTTGAGAACGTAAAAATGAAACCAAATGGGGACCCCCCCATCTGGTTTCATTTTTACACTCTCAAGAGTTAAAATATTCATCATGTGAATTAGCCCAAGTCTACACAACTAGTAGCCTATATAAAAATGTTGAAAACCCTTTAGAATGTCAAGACCACTTCGAGCACGCACTGGCCTCATAGCCAAACCCATAAAGCCATATTTATACCACTAATACATTAACTATTGATCAGAGTAACAAAAACGAGACCTCCACCACCATAATCCTTTAGTGAGGGGATTCTGTCCACAATGCCCTGCGGCGAGGAGGCAGGCAGAGCACAAAGTCAAGACCAGCCGGCACTAACGTTATTGCGTTATCAAACGCAATCATAAAATGAATTAATCACGTGCTGGTACTTTTTTTTCGCGGCAGCCACGCGCGTATATGCAACGCGCATCGTTTGGCTGTAATGGATGGCTTTAAAATTTGACGTTATTATTTCCTGTCATTTCAGGAAACAAATTGAACATTTATTGCATATATATTAAAAATTATACAGTCGTCGCATGGGGCTGATGTCTGTTTTATTGAGGCGCACTGAAAGGTGAGGTCTCCCCGGATCAATTTCTCTGTCTTGTTATACTCCCGCAAGAGAATGTTTGGGGGGGATGCCCTGAAACCGCTAAATTGATTCAGAAACGAATTCATAACTTGGCGAGTTAAGGCAATTTTGGAGGCTCCTTTTATACCCCCGGTTTTCGTGTTTCACATTTTGATTGCTTTATTATCCTTAAGGAAAAGAAAACGACGTTTTAAATATTGCCTCGCCCTCACGTGCAACTGGGCTTAGGCAACAGTATATGGCCTATTCTGCTCGGTTCTGGGCTATGCGGCTATAGGCCTAGTCCATGTTATTTCCAGTTCGTTGGGAGGGAAAATGCACTTAATACACGGGGTTTGGTGTGGTTTCACAAACATAACCATTAAGCAGTCACAATGCTTTTATTGTGCACTTGATCTGAAAATAGAGTGTGGTCTGAAGCTGCGAGGTCCAGACGAAACGAGGAAGAGGCCTTGTCTTTGTTTGGCCCGAGGAGATGAATGGCCCGTGTCACGCAGATGATTAGTTTGCACTATTAAATTGTCAAAAAGGAAGGATTTCCCTAATAGTGGCCCTTTTTCTCGGAGAATTATAGAATGCAGAGTTGTTTGCGACTTGCCGGGGAACTCGCCGTGGCTTCGCGGGGGTCGAGGGCGGCCAACCGCTGCGTCGCGGGTGAAGGTCAGATAGAGTTCTCAGCGGTGGAGAAACTATCGGTCATTGCAGACACCCGGCGCTCAGAATGCACCATTTACACTCCCTGCCTCGGCTTGCATCGTCGTCACTCATACAGAAGAGAAAAATATCTCCCAATCAGGGTCGGATTGACCATTGGGCGCACAGGGAGTTCTCCCGGTGGGCCACGACCCGTAGGGGCGGTGGTATCATCATGATTAAAAGCACTGGTTTTCCACCAGGGCCCACTATTCATTCAGAATTTTGAGCCACGGACCACCATTTGATGACATTTTAACCCCCAAACTAAAGATTTATTTTGCTTTTGGTCCACAATTCCAGGCTGGATTTGGGAAACAAAACAAACAAACATACAGATCATGCTCAGAAAATGAGCATTAATCTTCTACATTTTCTAATTAGACTTGGGCCAATTTAGATGAATATTTTAACTCTTGAGAGTGTAAACATGAAACCAAATGCACCCGCAAGGGTCCATTTGGTCTCCAATTTGGTCTCCAGGTAGAATAGGTCCATCACGCACTGGTTCTCTCCAGGTAGAATAGGTCCATCACGCACTGGTTGTGGTGGGCCAGTCTAGGCCACATCACGCTAAAAATGTCCGGGCCGATTTTTCGCCCAGTCCACCACTGCTCCCAAGCCATGCCAACCCCAGCGTGATGTCCCATATAGACTGCAGCCATGTAACAAGTCACTGATGAAGGTGAATGTGCCTTTGCCACTTGTCAGGTCCAACTTAGAATATCACTGACATTCACAGATTTTCCCAGGCCAAGGATGACTAGCATATTATACAAATCCAACCTATACCAACCTGCAGCATATTTAGAGTACCAACTAAAGCCACACTTAGCCTATGTGCCACCCATGATGCTATCATGAGTCATGTCAGACGTGGCCCACTTTTTCGTGCCGATCAGTCAGACAGGAATAAGAAATCAGCATGAAAAATGAATTGAGGTGAATTAGCCCACACACAGAGCTAGGCCTACTTGTGAATGATTATCACGTATTAATCATAAACTTGGCTGTGCTGGTGCCAGAGTGCAATGAGAAGAAGAGGCAAAGACGTGCATGCGTCCATGGCTCCTGGCGCCAGATCTGTCCCCCATGCACTGGCCTGGAGGCTCCAACATGAGCTGTCTGTCTGTGTGCGACATGACCGCGCTGGCCCAGGGAACCCCCTTCTATTCTGCTCAACTTCTATTCTAGTGCCAGGGTTTTGTGTTAAATGTTAACAACTTGGCCCAATCCATTTTATCCCCAACAACAAACCTGTGTTGACTCTAACACTCGCCTCCTTTGTGCCCATTATACGCCTGCCCGCACTTGAAGATTTATGTATTTTTGATATTAAATTCCTTCTGTCATCAAGACTGCTCTCTTGTTGACTTTTCTTGACCCGTCGACCCGTTCCCCAAACTTTCCCATATTTAACGCGGGAGCTCTCCCACAACCCTCCCCTCCATCTAATTGTTCGACGTGCATTGGACTTTAGCTCAACCGCAGAGCTGAATGCATGGCCGTCCCTTTTTGTTGGCATGTGCTGTTTGCACTGTTCTTGAACTTCAGTGGTGGGCCAAACCAAGATGGTCCAGCCGGGCCATCATCTCCATCCTCTAGCCTACTTTGAAGCGGGGCTATCTGTGCGCCTGGACGCCGGCCTCCCTCCGCCATGCCCAGCTTGCTAATTAGTTAAACAAACGCTCCTACTAATGATGCCTCTGGTCTGGTGCTGGTGGAGCCTCGGGGTTTTTTTGTTCGCGCTCAGCTGCGGCTGCAGAGAACTTTAGGCACGTCCTGCTTGGAAACTTGGCCCTGCTGACCCGAGTATCAGGGCTGCTGTTGAAATGGCTGGACCGCCCTGTCCGGAGTGCACCCCCCATGGGCCAAAGGCCAGTGTCCATGGCTCGGGAATGCCACCACCAGCTGCTCGCAGTGACACCAGCCACAAAGGCGCGCCGTTGAGCAATCGTTGTATAGGGTTGTCAGTATTGTGACATTGCTTCGGGTTGACATTAATTTACTCACTCATTGGAACCACTGACACAAACAGCCTTAGCTTCATATCATAGCACACACGCAGTTTCCCCCAAAAACGTTTACCTTTCTTGGAGCATCTCGGCGCGGTCACACTGTTGTCATGTGTGTGATCGCGGTCGTTTATTTGGCCAATGTTTGGCCATTTAGCCGGCCTGTGTCTGTGAGCTCCAAGGAGGTCTTGGACAGAAATTGATACTAATTGCTGGGACTGTACACTGCTGGCTGGTGGAGCGCCTCGGGCGACCGGAGGACCTGCTTGTCGCTGCCTAATTGACAAGGGCTTGTCTGTCTTGGGAGCAGCTGGTCCTAAAGCACTGGCACATAATCACAATCCTGACGTGGCTTCCACTTTGCCCGCAGGACTTTTGAGGGGAAAACGCTGTTCAACGGGAAATTTATTGAAACTCCCTCTGGGAGAGCTTCTAGGTGCAGCAGGGGGAGGCACGCCGCTCGCGGTATTAATAACAGAAAAGGCACCAATTAGCCCAGACAGGTGACATTTCTTGACACAATAAATCACACCGAAACAAGACAAGAAGACCAAATGAAGCCAATGTAGGCTAGGATGCAAACAGCACTTATATTTAAAGTCGATATTTTGCTAAGAGGACATTTATAATAGGAAACCAAAATTAGGATGAATATGGGCCTATAGTGCAACAGGGGATGTGCACGAATTAGTTGAACCACTAGGATAGACAGAAACCTATACCACCAACCCTCACAGTAAAAAATAATCAATTCTTTATATCTCTACCATGCAGGCTATATTGTGCATATAGCTGAATGCATCAAGCAGGTATTGTTTTCGCCTGAAAGTGGAAAAAAGGTTTTCACCAACTTTCCCACTGCCTGTAAAGAAATGCTGCTTTTCTGCGTCTTTTGAAACAGAAATCGTGATTTTTTTCCCCCTGGTGCATTCTCCTGAAGCTCCCCTTTCTTTGAAGGGAACAATGACAACACTGAAGCACCCCGCCGGTGCGCCGCAGTCGGGGATCCCCCGGATTGTTGTGGACATCTTTGGATTTCATCAATCAAAATGACTGCGGTTTTCCATAAAAATGCTGAATTTGGTTCGGGGGAACCGAGAGAGCAAGGTAGAAAATACGAAGCTGTCCTTCTCGATGATAAATGGCCATCCTTTGATTGAGCAAATAGAGAAATTACGTGCCACCGTATGGTATGGCTGCTGAGAAACGGCCCAGAAAAGAAAAAGAAAAGATTGTTAAGGATGGAAATCTCATGTTATTGCGTCATCATTCCATTCCACCCAGCCTTTAAAGGGATAGTTCAGATTTCTGTATGAAATAGTTGCCATTAGTTGTATATACTGTATTAATTGATGTCCAGATCCCGTGGTGCAGTTCTGCTCTGGTTTTGGTGACTAGCTCCGGTCATTTTTGGGGGGTCGCTGGGGCCACGCAGTAAATGAATCCAAAAAATATCATTTGTATTGTTGACCCATTTCTAAAATATCAGCACATCCTTCGTTCATTTTGACCCCTAGCTCTATCACAGGGAATTCACATCCTAACTAGGAAATTAGCACATCCTTGGTTCATTTTTGACCCCTCTGGGAACTATGCATTTTGTGTCCTATTACTAAAAAACAAAAATAAAAAACAAAAAGTAGTTCCATGAGATGGGTGGTCCAAAATGAACGAAGGAGGTCCTACTTAGAAATAATTCAATAATACAAAATATGTTAGTTTTGTGGATTCATTTACTTTTACTGTGTGGCCCCAGGGATCCCCACAAAATGACCAGAAATACTTAACATTGATCAAAAACAGAGTAAAACTTCCATGGGACTGGACATCAATTAATACAAATCTGAACTATCCCTTTAAACATGTGCGCACAGGCAGGCAGGCACGCACACACCCGCGAGCAGGCACGCGCACACACACACACACACACACACACACACACACACACACACACACACACACACACACACACACACACACACACACACACACACACACACACACACACACACAGTATAGTGTATATATTGAAGGCTCAGTATAATAGATGCATTGATCATGTATCTAGTAGGCAATGTCAATATGCTTATTTAGTTTTTGTCGTTTTTGTTGTGCCTGGGAGACTATACATCTTCAATAGGTTTAGGGTTAGGGTTACCAACATAGTCATGCATAGCATAGCAACAACATGTAAACATCGGCTATAGTTTTATTTACCGATACCGACTGCCAAATATCTGCCAAGTGAACCGATACATGCATCATATATATATATATATTAAGGCTGTCCGAGTTAACTAGTTAATCGCGAGTTAACTCAGCCGTGAGTTAACTCGATTAATTTTTTTAGTGCGAGATTAACTCACAGTAAAACCAAAGGCCGAGTGGGTCCATTTGGTTCAATTTCGCCAAATGCAGGTGAATAATTTTTAAATATCTGCATCAGTTAAGTTATTTTAAAATAAGTCTACACAATTAGAGAATGTAGAGAACTTTCTACAAAATGTGCATGTTCGTTCCGAATGATATCGTTGACAAATTCTTTAATTTAGGTCTGGAAGTCTAAATAAATGTCATCAAATGGTGGTCTGTGGCTCAAATGCAGAATAAATAATTGACCTTGATAATGAATATTCTTGAAAAACACTCATTTAAGGTATATTTAGAACTCATGTAAATATGCGATTAATTTGCGATTAATCGAAGATTAACTATGGGCCATCATGCGATTAATCGCGATTAAATATTTTAATCGACTGACAGCTCTAATATATATATATATATATATATATATATAGAGAGAGAGAGAGAGAGAGAGAGAGAGAGAGAGAGAGAGAGAGAGAGAGAGAGAGAGAGAGAGAGAGAGAGAGAGAGAGATTACAGATATGGTGCAACTTAAGTGCTAAATGATTTATGATGTGTATATTATTATTCTAAGATATACACTCTTTCAAAATTCTGAAAACAATGAATGAATTAACTAATCCATGTTTTTCAAGGTGTCCTTTCGCTGCAGATAATTATCTGTTATTGACATTGTGCCCCGCCTCAGGTCAGGGGGTCAAACATCCAGAGATTAATGGCACCACATTGCCATAAAGATATAGCCTCCTACCAGTACATCACAATGATTACAGAACAACAAATTGCTCACTCCTTCACAGCAACAAAAACATCTCTACAAAAAAATGTAAGATTTGTCAGTCTTTGAAGAATTGTTTAATTTGAGCATTTCTTTGGGCTGAAGGCGTGGGGGCCAGCCATGCACGCTCTTTCCTGAGGTGAGGTCTGCATTGGCTGCTAATAGAGCTCTAATTGATGGGTGAAGTCCCCGTTTCCGTGCTCCTCTCCCTTTATTGCGCCCTGGCGTCGGCTGTAAAATAGAACTATAATCAGATTGTGCTATTCCTCCAGGAGGGGAATGAGAGAGAGCTCAGGGCCGGAGAGAGAGGAGGGGGGGGGGGCAAAAAAAATCGTTATTAAAAAAGTTAAGGGCAGAGTAGAATTCGACATACTGTTGAGCCTTGATGAAAAAGAGGAAAGTGATACCGTCGACAGATTTGGACGATAACATTTCGCCTCCCCTGAAATAACCTTTTCCTTAGTTTTTAATTTTGTGCGGATATATCATGTCTCCTATCCCACTGTTCCTGTCAAAAACACACTCAATATTATTATCGCTTTGTTTTGAATGACAGACTCTTGCTGTATGCTACTAAGTGAAACACAATAATCCAGCGATAGTAAATACCTAGGTTACTGTCACACAACCGATGGGTTGTCAATCAAATCAAGCCATGGAAACAAAATGACTCACACTCTCTGCTTCTGTCATTCTTACTCTTTCTCCTTCTATTCCTTTCATTCCCCCCTCTCTCCCTCTCTCTCCCTCTCTCTCTCTCTCTCTCTCTCTCTCTCTCTCTCTCTCTCTCTCTCTCTCTCTCTCTTTCCCTCTCTCTCCCTCTCTCTCTCTCTCCATCTCCTATAGAGCTTCCTGGAAGGCTGTGATTGGCTGCCCTGTCTGGGCTGTGATAGCAGCCCTGGAGCCGGGGATGATTGATGATGGCGAGGGCAAGGCCGAGCGCTGGCAGGATAAAGCCCCATAGACGCCTCAATAAAGAGCCCGGCTAGTGGAGAGAGCCTCAATACCCCCCCCCCCCCCACACACACACACACACACCACCACCACCACCACCACCACCTCCCTCAGAGGACCCACGTCTAGAGCAGGAGTGCAGGGGAGAGAAAAAGTGAAAGAGAGGAAGAGAGAGTGGAGGAGAAGAGAGATGGAGGGATGGAGAGAGAGAGGAGGTACGGTTCTCTGTTGTTAGGTAATCCGTTTAGCCATTGAGCCAGCAGCCGTCTGAGGGTGGATAAGTGCAGCGACGGATGTGTGTGGGGTGAAAATAGCAGGGGTTGGCTGGTGGTGGAGTGCCTGGGGGTGGCGGTGGGACGTGGAGTGGGGTGGGGTGGAACTGGAAGGATGGAGGGGTGGATAAGGAGAGAGAAAGAGATCAGGATGTAGGTTATTGGAAAGAAATGGATAGATGAGAAAAGGAAACGATGCAATGCAACTGGGACGCTGGGCTGTAATATTCAAGATGTATAAAAACCTGGACTAATAACATCACAAAAGAGAGCATGTGTTTGTATACAGTCCTATAGCCTGATTGTCATATTCTGAGCCATAGGACACAACAGAGTGGGCGGGGTGCAGGGGTCTATGGACTGAACCAGGCTAGCAGTCCTACCCTCATGATTCCAACACCCTACCCAAATTCCAACCCTAAACTTAACCGCACAGAAAGCCACAGGTTAGTTTTAACCTGTTACGGGTTAGTTGTAACCGACAGCGCCTGTCGAGACTGTTAGTTTATCCAACATGCTCCATGCTCTTCAAAACAGCTTGCATCAGTGTTAATTTTGATGTAAACAGTGGCCCATTGTTTTCGAGTCCATTTGATATACCAGTTAGTCATAAGTCAGTGTTAAGTGTTAACCTTGAAATAATGTCCAGATGGGCAAAACGTCTGTCAATTGAAATAAAAAGTGAAGCTGATGAGCAAGAGCAGAATGCCTTGTGAATTCTAGTCATAAAATATTCTTGAAATGATTGCTTCATTTGTTACTGTCCAATGCACCTGCATCTAAATAAAGGGGATGTGCAAATATTTTTGCACAACAAAAAAAAAAAAAAACATTTTAAAAGAGTAAGAATGGACCCTGAATTAAACAATTTTACTTTGTCACAAGTCACAGCCAAGACGTAACTCCCCTGACCCCTTGCCTTGCTACATGAATGAGACCCCGGCAGTGTTATGGTCACAGCTCGTCCACTGATGTGGCTCTGACCACATGCAACCCTGTTATAACCCCCAGTCGCACTGCGTTCCCTCAAAGGCACAATTAGGCAAGAGTCGTCTCCTACCAAGGCAGCTTTCAGTGACCCCAGCGTCGCAACACGGTGTCCTGCAGACCTGCCATGGCTGGAGCTACGGGATGAAGTGTAAGGGGGGAGAAGAGAGGCTGAGGGCTGGGGCCCGGGGCTGAGGCTATGCCCTGTGGCTCCTATGTCCTCAGCAGTTCCCACTATGAGCTATGGCCAAGAACAAATTAACTGTTTTGTTTTTCTTTGTAAACGTGTATTTAGCCACATAGGGAGAATCTGCTGAGAAAGCAGGTCCTTTTCTTTTAGTACTTATTCAGTTCTTCATTTGGCTCCAGTAGCCAGACAACAATTCCACAATCTTCCAAATGCTATAGAGTCTGGAAATGGACCTCCGAAATCTGAACAAGAAAGCTGGCAACTGTTTGCCATTTCTATTCTCAAAAATATAAATAAATAATTCAATCAGCTTTTTTTTACTTCAATTTCTGCTAAGCAAGCTATAGTCTATATGCCACTTGAATGATTTTTATTGATTATTAGGATACATTTGTTAGTGTAAAGATGAAAGCAGAGACTTCCACTTTATCAATTCATGATCTAGAGTTTCCGTTGCTCCAGACTGTATGACAGGAAGCATTTGAACATTGTGGGAGGCAACAGTCTGGCCACGCAAGACTATTATTTGGCAGACAATCTGTACAGCCTGGACATCCAGTGGCTTGAGTTAGACATGTATTTCTTCATTCACAGTTAATAACCTCAGTAACTTTTACTTTACCAAAGTACATCCAATTTTCAAAACTTTTACTTCTAACCCAATTACATCTCAGAGGCAGATACTGAACTTGTTACTCCAGTGCAATTATTCGAAAACATTGTAGATGTTGCTTATTATTACAAAACATACACCAGTAAGATGTCGAGGTAACTGAAACAATAGAGATTCTTAATATGGAACGGTTGAGAAGCAAGTGCTGACCTCAGTGAGAGTTGCTGGCCGACTCCATACCGTATACAGTCAGCTATACATGGAGTTCCATGTGTTGTAGCAAGTTGGTTCATTTGAAAGTGTGACTCACCTTGCAGCAATCACTGTCACAATGTAGCCCTACATTCACATTCCCATGGGGTTGCTTCTCGACCTCTGTGTCTTTACTGGTGTTTTGTAATAGTAAGTGACCTCTACAAAGTAAACTAACTAAGTTTCAAGTAATTGCAGGGATATACAATATTTGCCTCATAGATGTAAAGGAGTAGAAGTCAATGTTTTGAAAATTGTAAGTAAGTAAGTATACCTCAGAACTGGGAAAATGGGTTATCAACAATATACTAGTATTGGATTCATGTTGTTTTAACTGCTTATGCCCATCCCTCTAACAAGTGCACAATCTTGAGGATTTGGCCCAAATTTGTTCCTGTCTGTTATTCACAATGTATCATATCACGTTCAGTTTGTGTATGATTGTTTGATATTGTTATTATACTGTATGGTTCCTGTTTTTATGTTTCATGATAATGGATTTTTCAAATATAAATAAAAGCATATTTGCATAACACAAGATGTCTTGGTAAATGTGCTAATGCATTGCTGTTTTAATACTTAGTATCATTAAAACAAAGTATGCTTTTATTCTTGAGCAGTGGTTTTCAACCTTTTTGATACCAGGGTCCACTATTTATTCAGTATTTGAGCCACAGACTACCATTTTGTCCACAATACCAGCTGGATTTGGGAATGTTCTCTAGTTGTGTAGACTTTTCAAATCAAATGATGAATATTGTAACGCTTGAGAGTGTAAACATGACACCAAATGGACCCTTGCGGTCCATTTGGATTTGTGTTTATTCTCTCAGAGTTACACCCGTTTAACCAACTCTCCATCATTTAGCTGGGGACCACCAGGAACCCTCTCAAAGACCACCGGAGGTACCTGGACCACTTGTTGAAAACCACTGTTCCTGAGGTATTTTACAGTAGTGAAACATGTTTAACTATAGCATGTGACTTATGCTGTTTACTAATGAAGCTTAAACAGCTACATAACAACAATTATTATTGCCTAGCAGTTATCCAATTAAAGCCATACAGAAATCTGTGTGAACATTTCAATAGAGATAGGTTAATGAAACTGTAACAGTCAAATGTGTCTTTGTTGATTTGTGATTAGAGCAGGGGCGTGTTCATGGGGTATCCATAACTTGATTCCACCTTGGGTTTTAATTGCCTAATTGGAGTGATTATTTAGCAATGGGGAAACCATTCCACCTGTTCTCTGTTGTTGCAGGGGGATTTACAGTGTTTGATAATCACCTGACTATGTGATCTTCTAATTCAGCTATGACTTCTCTTGACATTTAGATCAATATTTATTTCACAAACAGTATGTCAGAGATGTTTTTTGGAGTCATTAGCATTTCATAATTTAAGAAATTACATTCTAAACACTTTTAAGAATTAGTGAAAATATAGATCTACAAGTTCACAACACGTCACAATGTGACAGATTGTGAGCTTTTAGATTCGCCAGTTTGGGTACCGGGTAAACAAATCTCTCTTTCGAGTCTTGGTCTAAAAGATTTTGGATCCTTTATTCTAGTTCGTGGGGATGTCTGCCATCCATACCTTTTTCACTTTTGGAAAAGACAAGAGATTGAAACATGGAGTAATATATGAATAGATTATGCTATAACACAAGTATCACAGCTGTCGATCATAAACCTGTATGAGCTGTAGATCCAAATTTTATCTTTATATGTTTTGTCAGCATCATGCAAAAGTAGCAACAATAGCAGATGAGCAAGGTCACAAAGCAGCTCAGTGAGGTTCTATATTTTGTATTATGGAAATGTTGCACCTACATATTATGCATTTGTGTGGGTTAAATGCGTGTTTTGCCAATGGAAAGTGTATAAAAAGAGCGTAATTTCCCGACACACAGGTTCCATTTTCCATTTCCTAAGTTACAGTGGTCCAGGACATGTATGCACCTCCCAAGACAGTGGTGAGGTGTTCTATGGGTGTGACAGAAGGTTGAAGTGGGTCTGCACCACGGATGGACGGACAGATAGTTGAGGTTAGACAGGAATCTCCATGGATTGTGATGCTTGCAGATTAGATTTTTTAATTGTAGTGCAGTGGTTTTCAACCAGTGGTCCGGGGACCACCAGTGGTCCTTGTGAGAATTCCAGGTGGTCCCCAGGCTAAATGATGGACAGTTGGTTAACCAGGTGAAACTCTTTCAGAGCATAAAAATGGAACCAAATGGACCCTTGGGGGTCCACCCAAGGGTCCATTTGGTTCCATGTTTACACTCTCAATAGTTAAAATATTCATCACGTGAATTAGCCCAAGTCTACACAACGAGAATGTAGAAGATTAATGGTCATTTTGATCTTTATGTTTGACTGTTTTGTTTCCCAAATCCAGCATAGTATTGTGGACAAAAGTAAATCTTGGGTTTTCGGGTCTGTGGGGCTAAAATGTCATGTGGTCTGTGGCTCAAATTCTGTGATTCAGACTGGCAACCCTGCCTTCGGTGTTGTTATTAGTAGAAAGAGCGACAGGTGCTCCTCCAATGCTTCTAGAAGCGTCAGATTTTATAAGCATCATCATCTAACATATTTCACTGTTTTTCTTCACCTGCTCGTAAACCCTTATCTACTTGTCTGTTTGCTTAGCAACCGGGTTAGCACATTAGTGACAACATCATTGTCTGCTTTCCCAATAATCTTATGGGTTAATTGGTATGGACCAATCACAACAATGACTGACAGTTAACGCCCATCCCAGCAACTGCTGTGGTGCTGGGTGGAGAGGGTCTGAATAATGAAGAGAAATGAAATGATAATTCAGACTGAGGTCAGGCTAGTGGGCCGTGTAAAATGTGCAGTTGGCTTGCAGGCCACACAGTTGACTTCCAGGAGCAACATTTCAGAGTAATGGTGCAGCGCTCATGGCTCAATTGGGGTAGAGTCGCTGGATGGGAACCACAAGGTGTCTGAACCTGTATACTTTGCTCCAGATGAGCAGGTTGGTGCCTTGCATGGGTGAATGTAATGAGCAAAATATATGTTTTTTTAATACATCGAATGGATGCAACCTGGGACATGTCTTCAGTGATGTGTCCTAAGCTCATTGGGGTTTCGGGTCTCTCGAACATCATACCCCTCACTCAGGTGACCCAGCCGGGGTTCATGACGCCCCGACTCACGTCCCAGTAGCTACCCCTGATCAGTCCCACAAGGGAAAGGCCAAGGCCGTCCAATCCACCGCCCCTGAAATACTCCGCCAAAACTGGGAGGTTCTGATGCGTAGAGGGACTAGGCTCTGTGGTTTGACACCTGTCCGTGCCCCTCTTACGTCTCACCAGGCCCAATCCTGCTCTCACCAGGAGGCACAGGACCTGTGCGTTGCACCAGACTCCCAGCACCAGACATGGAAGAGACTCCATGAGCGGTGGACAAACGGCCCTCCTAAAGGACTAACCAAGGGTTTTTGGGCGTCTTCCTCACGGACGACACAGGCTGGGGCGCTAGCCCATACTGCTAACCCGGGTGCCGTCTACATTCCGGCTGCCACCCGTCTCTCCGGTGGTCACCAAGTCTTTCCCTGGTTGTCACATAGTCTATTCCTATGAGTCACTATAAATAATATAATAATATATATAAAGCACCTTGGATATTATTAGACTATGCACCATTTACCATTTTACCAATGAAGAGTTTGGAAAAGAGGTGAAGAAATTAGTGCAAGCAGGTTGGAATGGGTGGAGAGAAAAAAAAAAGAAAAGAAAATTGAGGTGTGATAGGAAAGTTTCAGTAAGACAAAAAACAGAAATGGTTTAGACTGGATATGGTTTAGACAGCCGCAAGGAGATCTCTCTCAATAGTATGCTTTCATTATTTTATGTATGCAAAAGTAGACATTGGCCTACAGCTTATGACTTAACATTACAAGCCCACAGCCATCTTGTACGCTTGTCATGAAAAACCTTGGAGTATAGTAGTAGAACTAGAGTCCCTCCCACCAACAACACAGTCTTTGATTTTCACATCATATGACCACTTTCAGCACAGCATTAGCATTAGTGTGGAGTGAGGCCAGGCTTGAGGGTACAGCTATTTTGCCAGCATTGAATTATCTCATACTGTGGCTTTTGCTGCTGCTGCTGTTACTGTTGTTGTTGTTGTTGTTGTTGTTGTTGTTGTTGTTGTGCTGGTCTTGTTGGCGGTGGGCAGAGGTTAGAAAAAGGCCAACACAAATTCAAGCCACCGGCGTTGGCCGCATGGGGAAATGCTGGCAAGCGAGCCGGAGAATAATCATAGACTAATTGGATTTCCAGCTCTGATAATGGAGGCCGGGCTAAATAAGAAAAATTCTGGGCAAATTTGTGCAAATGAAAAAGGATGCCTCCTGACATAATGGCACGGTGCAAGGCTGCCTCTAATAAGCAATAATCTGTCTAAGAGCTCCCCTCTCTCTCACTCTCTCTCACTCTCTCTCTCTCTCTCTCTCTCTCTCTCTCTCTCTCTCTCTCTCTCTCTCTCTCTCTCTCTCTCTCTCTCTCTCTCTCTCTCTCTCTCTCTCTCTCTCTCTCTCTCTCGTTTTAATATCTGTCTTTATCATTTCTTATCTCCCATTATATTCCTCATTCTCTCTCCTTGTGCTTCTATACCGCTCACTCTCTCCTTGGTCCTCATCAGCATCTCTTTTTTCCCAGATGAGGAGGATGGGGGACTGCTGACATTGTTCATTGTTATTTGAGAGGAATATTAATATACTAACTACTCTAAAACTACAACGTCTTACGTCTAATAGGGTGTTCTCTCTCTGTGTATGTGTTTGTGTGTGCATACACCTGTATAACTACGTATATGAAGAATATGTGTGAGGATTCACATAATATCTTCAGAACAGATATAGGCCCATACGGTGGTATACACTGTACTGTGAACAGCCAAATGTTTGTTATGATGATTTGAGCTAAAATGATCAGGGGAAATGCAACATGTATCTACCTTCTAATTCAGGCATCCCCTTAGTGTGACCTGTGTGGCCGGTTAAAAATAACCCATAGCTCCTGACCTGCATGGAGGGTTAGAACAAATCCCTGCTGTGGTTTAAAAAAAATTAAACCACAGGTGTTTTTCCTATAATGGTGTTAGTAGTGGTCTAACGGGAGGTCGGACCAATGACTTGTTGGAGGTAATGGTCCCTTGGCCATGGGTGATATTGTGTTTATGAGTTGAGTCAAGCAGTAGTTGAGGCTTCCTGACACTAGCCAGGTTCTACAGCAGGGGTGCCCACACTTTTTTGACTTGAGAGCTACTTTCAAAATGACAGGCTGAACAAGATGTACACATCAAAAATGTGATCCATTACTGAAAATCGATGTACCTTGTACCTTTTGGGTACTCCTGTTCTACAGTAACATTGCTCATTGGAAGAGTCAGCTCTACCACATCGGGACGGTTCATAAACCTCATGCCCTTGTCAACAAGAAACACACAAATGACCTCGCAAAGATGAAAAACACCCAAAATGCAGCCATACAAGTCTTTCCCTTCCCCAGCAAGCAAGCACTATATAGTGAGAACATGTGGCCATTTACACACCACCATTGCCAGCAACAGCCGCTGTGAGACAATTTTAACTCCAGGAAAAGATGACACCTTTTTTTCTCCACAGTATCCATCCCCCCTCCCTTCCTCCATCTCATCCCCGCTCCCTCCATCTCTCCCTCCCTCCACTCCCCTTCTCCGCCCCCCTCCCACTCCGAGGTAGCAGCAGCGGGCTTGGCTGGCTCGCTATTCTTGACAACTTCCATAAATTATTGGAGATTTTCATATTTCAAATTTCATCTGCATTCATGCGGTGCGCTCGGTGTGGGTCCCCGGTGGAGGAGTGTATAGCGTCGGGGTGTCGGGTATTGGAGGCTGCAAAGCCCCCCTTCGGTATAGCAGAATGCTGCCACCGGCTGCCTGGCTCACTGGCCCCCGGGACCCCAGGCTAATTGAATTGCATCCTCTGATTAGATTATCCCTGCGGCAGCTTGCTGCCGATCTGAAGTATGGGTGCCTTCTATCCTACTTAACCCCTCTGCCCCCGCCCGCTGCTGCTGGCTGGCTGGCTGGAGGCGCACACACACACACACACACACATGCACGCACACACGCACACACACACGCACGCACGCAAACATGCACGCACGCACACACACTTTCACACAGCTGAGGCAGAGTGCCCAATATATTTGGGGGGATGGGAGGGGATCAAAGTTGGCCAGTTGTGTTATTTTTCTTTTGCATTGTCTCTCCTGGTAAAAGTGACCATCTTTCACTGGCAGGCCCTCACCCAGGCTCTCTTCACCAAATGGCTTCAACCTGGCACACAGGAATATATTCCCAGTTCTGCGTTTGTCTCAGATTGCTTTAATCACTGCATGTGTTGTCAACTATTTGGAGAAGCAGCTTCACAGTGGGAATTCAACAAAATAACATTAAACTATGTTTGTAAACAAGGTAGAATAAAATAAGAAGGAGCACCGAGAAGTGCATATAGCTTAAACAGCCACAAAATCCATAAAAATCCAACGAATGGTGGTGCTCCAAATACAAAATGTCGAGCTAGATTATATTTCCATTGATCTTTTTTATAGTGTCTATGCATTCACATATTTTTCACTACAGCCTACATATGGTCGATGTTAAATATTGAGTGGGATCATTTTGTTAGAAGAAGGACAATAAAATTGATCTAGCCTCTGTTTACGTTTTTGCTCTTTTGCCAAAACACATCATACCATGCAATGATAAATGATGAACAATTATCAAATGAAATTATTAAAATCATTGAGTGTGAGTGATCATCTCACTATATTGTCCCGCTATGGACTACTGTAGCAATATTTTCATCTACTATCATGTGCATTTTGTATTTTTTTTTTTAATTAATAGAGTCAATTTGAATTGAAATTTATACCGGTATGTCATATATTGCTGCACTGTGACTGTACAGTATATGTCCGTGATTTATTATATCATACTGGATACATTGGTTGGACTGTATTACTTTTGCCATAGGAATAGGCTATACATAGGTATGAATAATAACAATTGTCACATAATACAATCTTACAAATCCTATAAAAACCCTCTTCCCTCCGCTAAAATAAAGCAAAACGGCCTTGAATGTGGTGCTGTTAACCTAGCTGGTAGCCCATGCCACTAACATGGCAGAAAGTCACAGAACTGCAATAAATGCATGCACTCAGTGGTCCTGTACACCACTTTGGATAAGATAACATCCACCAAAATACATTCATATTTTCATTTCTGTCTCTGTGACACCAGAAATATGGCTACCAACAGCGTCTGATTGCCAGCCACAGGCACTGTCAGGTGGCATTTTAACCCTGTCATCCCATACATTGCCACATCTCAGTTTTGGGCCAATGCATAACCTAGATGACTATAAGTGTTTGCTGAGAGAAAGTCATGTTGTGATGTAATTATCATCTATTGCTTCCTGTAATCGTATCAGGTCTCTTTTGAACAATAATCTCATGGCGAATGTCTGGAACGGAGCCCTGCCCCTGTTTATTGTTCTCCACTCCGGCTATAAGAGGGGAAAAAAGGCAATTGAATTGAGGACTCCGCTATTGGATTTTTTGCTCTGTAGAATAAACTGAAATCATATTTTTGCTGGAAATTATCAATACATCTTGGAGGAGAGCGAAAAGTAAGAAGACACAGACCCTGGAATAGCCCCAAAGGGTGTAGGGAGGGAGAGGAAGATAAAATAAGAGAGTCTGAGAGATGATGAAGAGCTGCTGGCAAGAGTATCACCAACTGCCAAAGACGTTTATTGACATGCATGCAGGGTATGATGGATCGAAGGCAATGTGGAAAACACTTTCTTCACGTGTGCAAATTAACACACTGTGACTGGGCTCTTATTTTATATCCTGTTCAGACCAAAGTGAATGCATGAGAATAAACGCACACGCACGCAAGAACAAGCACACACACGCACAAACAAGCACGCACACACACACACACACACACACACGCACACACACACGCACGCACGCACGCACACACACACACACACGCACACGGTGCCTTGTACCATTTCACACCAGAAATGTTGTATATTATAGATGTTCCATACTACTTTGACCGATGTAATTTCTGCAACCTGCAAATCTAAAGACACATCCTACGGTCCTATGTTAACCTTAAGATGAGGGCAAAAGCCAGGAAACAGAATACAACGTACTAAACTATCACAATAGGGCACAGACTTCATCTCAGCTTTAAATGTCATCATAATCTGCACAAAACCTTAAGTGTAAACCAAACTATTTACAACTGTCTGTGTGAGGGAACTCACAATGCTTGTTTGTATGGCTGCCAGAACAGTGGCCTTGTGGTTAGAGTGTCCGCCCTGGAACTGGGAGGCCGGGGTTCGATTCCCGGTCGGGTCATACCAAAGACTCTAAAAAATGGGACCCAATGCCTCCCTGCTTGGCACTCAGCATCAAAGGGATGGATTGGGGGTCAAAATCAGCTAATGATTCCCGAGCGCGGCAAGCCGCAGCTCACCGCTCCTTGGAGCTCACCACTCCAAGTGATGGGTTAAAAGCGGAGGTCCAATTTCGCTGCGGTAACGTAGTGACAAATCATGCGACTTTGACTTGTATGGCTGCCTCAAGTTGTTTGTTTTCAGAGCTCTGTATCGTCTGTGTGACATCGTCACAGCAGCAGGTGGAAAGTGAAACAGACTGACGATTCATAGTTGACCATTTGTCAGCCTTCTGACTGGTCCCTGACTATCCATCAGGCTGTTTCTGCCTTGTTCTACCCTGGTTCCACTTTGTTGACACAATGGCCAGCTTCCCCTTTCCTTCCAACACACAAAAAGAACAGGAAGTGACATCACAAGTCTGGATACACCATGACTTTGCTAAAACCTCATTTTTGAAAAGAAAAAAAAAAAAAAAAAAAACTGCCCAGTCACGATGCACCTGTGATGTTCCTTTTTACTGACAATGGGTTTAAATCAAGAATTGGATGCTCAGAATAATACGAGGCAACTATAAAAACACTTTATTTCAATGGTAGTGGACGGAGAGAACCAATGGCTGCGAAGACAGGCACAACCGCTGACAAAAGGTGGTTTATTTATTATTATTGTTTTTTTTAATGACCCTGCATGGCATCAAAGGCAAATGTCCCTGTTTATGACCTTAACTCTTAAACCCTAACAATAGCACCAACCTAACCCTAACCCACACACACACAAACCACTTTTTTATCATTCACACCCGTGTGCTTTTGATATAATAAAGACAGAATTGTAATCATATTTCCCCCATGTCACAAACGCTAGGACTAAGTTATTTCATTCTAACATCTTGCTTAATTAAATTCACTGAATGTGCTGTTTGATAGGGACCAGTCTAATGGGATCAAAACAAGTCAGCTCACTTTGCTCTGCAGGGCTGGGCTGGCATGATGTAACCACAACACAAGAGTGGCATTGATTCAGATAGATAGATAGATAGATAGATAGATAGATAGATAGATAGATAGATAGATAGATAGATAGATAGATAGATAGATAGATAGATAGATAGATAGATAGATAGATAGATAGATAGATAGATAGATAGATAGATAGATAGATAGATAGATAGATAGATAGATGTGACTATAGGACAGAATGTAGTGTGGTAGTGAGTGTGACTATAGGACAGAATGTGTAGTGGTAGTGGGTTTGGGACAGTATGATTATAATAGTGTGTAGGCTATAGTGGAAGTGTTGACCTCTCTGACTGACTCCTCCTACGGTAGTAGTCAATTACATTTATGCAAGTACAGTACTTAAAGGAATAGTTGTTTTCAATCAATGTTTTGCATTTAAAAGCCAGTGACTACATAATAATAATTATGTAGTCACTGGCTTTTAAATATCGGTTACCCGATAAAGAGATGTTTTGGTGACTATAGCCGATTCTCTAAATTGGGAATCGGCTTATCCAGTTTGTATAGGAAAGGGGCGGGGAAGCTAAAATTAATATCAATTCTCTAAATACTGTATCGAGTATCTTAAAAACTGTCAGGGGTGCTCATATAAGTTTTTTTCTTAATGGAATATGATAAATACAACGTGTGAATGGTCACTACCACTGGGCAGTACTACCAGGGCAGTAGTAGCCATCTACCAGTCCAGCCGTCCGCCTGGCCTGCCCGTCCGTCCGTAGCGCTCTCCTGAGTCACTTTTCATAATTATTGAATTACATTCCTGGCAACCCATTAAGCAGGACATTCTCTTCTTAACCACCTGCTCTTCCCCGCTCCTCCGCCCCTATTTTGCGCCATCAATCTTTCAGCGTTACCGGAGCCCCTAAAAGCTTTCTGACTGCACTATAATGGGGGACAGCGCGGGGTCAGGGGGGTGCATCACTTCTGCAGGACTGTGTGTGTGTGTGTGTGTGTGTGTGTGTGTGTGTGTGTGTGTGTGTGTGTGTGTGTGTGTGTGTGTGTGTGTGTGTGTGTGTGTGTGTGTGTGTGTGTGTGTGTGTGTGTGTGTGTGTGTGATCAGAAGCAGTGATGCCTCAGCATTTGGGTGGTGGTGTTGGAGGTATGGGGGGACAAGCGAGGTCACTTTGCCGAGCCTGGCGGCAACAGGTCACTTTGCCTTGACCTTTGGTTGGAAAGGGTAAGAAGTGTGTGCGTGCATGTGTGCGTATGTGCGTGTGTGTGTGAGAACGCAGCCACGCACACACTCATACACGTGTGTGTAAGTGTAACCTCTTTGAACCAGCTTGTTAAATGTACTAAATTTAACTCAACTTGACATGACTTCCTGTGATTCATTTGAGTGTGCATCAGTGTGTGCATCTGTGTGTGTGTGTGTGTGTGTGTGTGTGTGTGTGTGTGTGTGTGTGTGTGTGTGTGTGTGTGTGTGTGTGTGTGTGTGTGTGTGTGTGTGTGTGTGTGTGCATCCTTGTGTGTGCATCCGTGTGTGTGTGTGTGTGTGTGTGTGTGTGTGTGTGTGTGTGTGTGTGTGTGTGTGTGTGTGTGTGTGTGTGTGTGTGTGTGTGTGTGTGTGTGTGTGTGTGTGTGTGTGTGTGTGTGTGTGTGTGTGTGTGAGAGAGAGAGAGAGAGAGAGAGAGAGAGAGAGATTTGGAATAGATGATTCAAGCCAAACATGTGAGATTTACATTTCAAATGTTCATGTCCGTGTAATGAATCATGAGGAAAGCTAATATTCAATGAGTTTTAATGAAGGGATTAGGTTGATATTATATTAGAGTTTCAAGTGAATTTCAGTGCATGGTTCTCTGCAGGAAATATTAGAACAAATACATTTGGAACACAATATCGAAGTGGATTAATGCAAACAGTAAGTTAGTAGTCCGACAGAATGTGGGTGATTCTCAATTTTTACCAATTGGCAATTGATAAATGGGGTAATTGTGCAGTCCATGATTGTGGTTCTAATAATGGTAGGAAACTGGTAACTGATGGCTGTTATATAGTTTGCACAAAATGCACACCATCTGGGTAAGATGCTGCAATGTTCCATCACCTGAACACTTATAGCAGGCTGGGGAACTGTTGACAGTCATGGTTCATTCTGACATACCAGGCTCTGTTGTGGCATCATGTGGTGTGCCATGAACAATGTTTAATTGAAATTATGAAACCTCTATGATGTTTCATTCTCTTGATCACAGCTTGGGTGTAGCAGTAGCTCAAGACTGCCTGTCCCCTATTCGAGGTTTGCCTCTCAAGACAGCATGAAATTCTGCATTTTTTTCCCTGTATTTAATTGTGTAATGACATAATTCCTGACAATAGCTGAACTAATCTCCATGCTCACAGCCTTTTATAATCTGTTGTGAGCTTGTAGATCATCTTATTTTACATTGTTCTATAGTTTGACTCCCCCCAGGAAGAGACAATGTTTCTCTTTTGGGTCTGGATTTAAAAGGTTTCCACCAGTAGTGTTAGTGAAGGGTTTTGGTTTATGACTAAATGAAAGGCATTACTTGCTTGGATCTCCCTTGCTTGGATCACATCCATCTTTTTACTCAGCCTTCATTATGATCTGAAGTTCTGAAATAGCAACACCTGTAACACTTTGTGACTGCCTCTCACATGGTTGTGAAGCTATTGCACTGACAAAGTACACAGATGCAAATATCAGCAGATGAAAGACAATCATTGGATACCTGATGATTGATGAGATACCTGAACCTATGTTTGTATAGTAACAGTTAGGGTTAGTGTTAGCTAAGGTTAGGTCCAGTTAGCTCAATATAGGAATGGTGTCAAGTAACTGTTTACTCAATTGATTTCTGTATACTATTTTCTTACCCAGAACTACACAATCACCATCACAACACAGTGAGTGTACCATAAATCCTCTAAATCTATGATCTTAGTCATTCCTGCAAATGGACGATGTTTTCAGTGAGTCATTTCAATTCCAGCCTGTGGTCCCAGAGTAGGCTGCAGCTGGCTTTCTTTCTTCATCGCAATAACAAATCCATATAGAGCTTTGTTTGATTAACACAATAACCACCTAATGGGCAAAAACTTACTGGGTCTCCAGGACCAGGATAAAGAACCACTGTTTCAAAGCAGCATCCTAATAATCCTGAAATGCTAAATATTCTGCCATGCCATATCAGTACTTCAGTCCACTACTATAGCACTGTAACATGGAGTGCTCCTGTCAAAGTGTTGGCCAGGAAAACCTGAGGAGTCAATGTTAAGTGAATAGTAAGGTTTGCCTCTGCCCTGCCGGGCTATCGACTATCCTGTCCATAACACTGCCAGGGAAATCTATAAAGGCCAAGAAATGTCAGCTTAACATCCACTCTGTGTGCAATGTGCATGTACCTTGTGTGTGCAGGGTGTGTGTGTGTGCACGCTTGCAAGCTTGCTTGTACATGTTCTGCATTTTCTATATTTATTTTACAACGTAATTGTGGTTGTCCCCCCTTTATTGTGAGGTCGATCTCCCCCCTGGGTTAGAAATAAACATTAAACTGAAAGGAAAGGAAATATTACAGTTCTTTGTGTAATCATTTACTGTAGTCACAGTGCATTTTGTATACAAGCATTCATGGGGCCGTCGTTTCACTTTTTCGTGCGACGGTGCCCTCTCGAAAATAACGGTTTTCGCCTGAAATATGTGCATCATTTGTGAGATAGCCTCGCTGTGCTTCAGCCCAGCGAGGCTGCATTTAAAAACTCACCTCACAGCTGGCTGCTCATTACCTAACGCTCACAACACAACCCATATTATTCATCCCTGACAGCTCGTCTGCTCTGCATAACAAACATGCACGTGTGTGTGTGCACATACACACACACGCTTATATGGTGGCATGGTATACACATACAGCCATGCATGTGTACTCACACTTACAAACTATAAAGACGTGCTTTATTCTGCATGTATAGCCTATGCACTTCATGCAGCTTTATACACTCACACGGCTTATGTCATTCATAAAGAGCCATTCTGTATAAGCTCACACATGCACGCACGCACGCACGCACGCACGCACACACACACACACACACACACACACACACACACACACACACACACACGTACACACGTGCGCGTCATATGAGTAATGAACAACCTTAATAACACCTCCAACTTTTCCTCCTCCCTGTGTGTCTCTCTGCTGGCTGTTTAAATTCACATCCTCCTTTAACGTCTCTCTAATCTGATTACTGGCCAGCTAATGGCTCTCCTTCTGCTGCTCCCAGACGATCTGCCCAGACCCTGGAACACACACACACACACACACACAGTGTGTGTGTGTGTGTGTGTGTGTGTGTGTGTGTGCACGTGCGCGCGCTGCAGAACAGCTGCATCTGCAGAGTAGAGGTGGGGATACAGAGAGAGAGAGAGAGAGAGAGAGAGAGAGAGAGAGACAGAGAGAGAGAGAGAGAGAGAGAGAGAGAGAGAGAGAGAGAGAGAGAGCCTGGTTGGTGTATAGCAGTTTGTTTATGCTTGCATATGTGTGTTGGATGCAGAGGCTGGGTGGGGGAGGCGACTGACTCCACTATACCCCCCACCCCCACCCCCTTCTCTCTCCCCTCTCCTTCAGTAGATCTATAGGGAGGGAAGGCAGAGACAGGTGCATTTCTCCACAAATTGAGTTAGCCAAGACATGCCACATCCAATTGGGCCAAATTGATGTGAGAGTTTGTGATGTTTGCTATGGGTACTACAGCAAAGGTCAGTGTGCCGAGACAATGACATCAATCTGGTCCACGTGGCCGAGCGCACGGTCGGCTACCCTACACACACGCACACGCACACACACACACACACGCGCGCACACACACACACACACACACACACACACACACACACACACACACACACACACACACACACACACACACACACACACACACACACACACACACACACACACACACACGCATGCGCGTGTCGTACACACACGCTTACCCACCCCTCATTCAAGATGCAAATACCTACAAATACACAAGCCGGGGGATGTAGAGGCCGGAAACACAACATGGAGTCATGCCTGGTAGGCATCTAGTGATTGCATTTGATACTGAACAAAAAATGCATGATTACTTTTTCACTGGGAAATCTGTTGTTTACGTGTTCACGTGTATTTCGGGTCAGAGTTTGACTAAGTGCTTTGTTTTTGTACTGTGACTAGAGAAAATAGAAGATACAAGCTCACAATGTCCCAGATCACAGACAGTGCGAGCTTGTAGATCTTCTATTCATGCAATTAGAAATGTTTTGTAAAGTATTAATTGCATGACAAAAACAGGGGTGCCAGGTTGGAATATACTTAAGTACATGTCTGCACTTTTGTCCACATATACACCAAATCTCACATAAAATAGGCGATCTACAACCTCACAACGTGTTGCACTGTGACACATCGTGAACTAACATTACTGTGGCAGAATGTCCGCCTATACACATAGGTTAATGTGGTTTATCTGAAACATCCATTTAAGAAATGCGTAATTTGTCATACATATACATCAAGGTTTGCCGTGTAAATATAATTTAAAAGAATCATGGACCAAAAACAAAGGGAACTTCAATTTCTCACAACTGTGCTATACGGGCAGTAAAGGTCTAGGGCTACTTTGCCTTGACTCGCAGTAAATCCAATAGAAGCTTCATCATGCTGTCACCTCAGCAGCGTATAGTCTGCACATACAGATTTTTGGGGCGTATGGCTTTCATCCCACCTCTATTCAGAGAGCCATTTTCTATGATCACATTAGCTTTATTGCTCCTCTTACGGCTTGCTCCTCGTCTCCTCACTGATACTTAATATCAGCCCAGGGCTATTGGGTTTCATATTGTGCCTTCAATCTAGACCGGGACCGGGCCAAACCAGGCCAACCTTACATTGGCTTAAATATCATAATAAAAGTTTTATGAACAGCCATGTTCAGCTGCAGACTTCATGGGTCACAGTCAAAGGCAACATAGGCGTATACTCTAAAGTCAAACCAGTATAACATGGCAATTATATCCATTAGGTTTCAAAATTATATTGTTTGTCAAATGGATGATGTGTTAAAGGCAATGAATCTGCTGATCATCTGAAGCACTGCAGTACATAAAGGTTCTGTTTGCATTTATGTGTTTAATAATTAAGTTTAGATTGTCAATAGAGGGAAGTAAAAAAGAAACATGGGCAGGTGTTAGCCTATTAAGGACAAGTCATCATCGCTTGTCATTTCACATTAAGGTTTCCTGGAAGCTCAGGGATCGAAGAAGAAGCCTAAATTCATCCCCCACTTGGTGGAATCCCAAGCCGGAGATTTGTCTGAGAGGTAATTTACTGTCATTTGCTAGGGAGAGAGAGAGAGAGAGCTGCTGGCCCTGATGCATAAACATAGTTCCTAATACGCCAATTCATCATCAGAAAAGCCAGGGGGATTCTGGGTGTGTTCTGATCAAATTTGCGTCTGGCGATGATGAGGTGCATGTTGAATTTTTCTTGCAGAAAAGCACAGATCCAGCTATTTGTCACATCAAGCCATCTCAGGGGTGGACTTATAGGAAGGTAGAGAGAACAAGAGAGCACAGAATTAGACAGAGTAGAAGAGCATTTTAACCGTTGCTTCACCACAACAATCTATTCTACACATCAAAAGTGTAGGCCTACACCCTACAGTAAGGTGCAGGGTCCATTTTCACAACAGTGAATGAGACTTGTGCAGATGGTCAACATACCGTAACTAGTTTTCTGAAATGTTATCAAACAAGTGAAGAAAATCTCAATTCCCTAGGTTTCACAAGATTATCAAATTGTCTAAAGCTTGGTTCTTCAAGGTTAACGGGCACGGCCCCTATAGGCTATGAGGTCAAAATGAGGAAAAACTCCCATTCCTATTCAGAGAACTACAACAATGTGCAAACGCAGCAACAAAATTTTGAGCTGAAGAATCTAGAACAGATTGCTACAGTTTACATACCTTAAATCTGATTTTATGTTTCTATGTAATCTTGGGGGAAAATGTCGCCATTTGACCCAAAGAGGCAAAACTTTGATGCTATTTGTTTATATATGATATAACTCTGTTTACAAAACTTTGTATGTAAGTATGTATGTACGTATGTATGTATGTATGTATGTATGTATGTATGTATGTATGTATGTATGTATGTATGTATGTATGTATGTATGTATGTATGTATGTATGTATGTATGTATGTATGTACGTATGTACGTATGTATGTACGTATGTACGTATGTACGTATGTATGTATGTATCGTGCAGGACACCCGCATTCGCATCCTGGGCATTAGATGTACAGCCAAAAATGAGTATAGAGAAACTACAGAGCCAAATGTTGCGAGTTACTGAGTATTGAATGGTTACGCGGTGTGATGCACATTAACATGAATCCAACAGTTCACTGCCGTCAAATTAGCTTTTTCAAAATAGCTTTATGCTGTCTATAAAGCTATCTATAAAATAATGTTTAACCTGTAACAAAATGTGTCCCTGCTTCATCTCAGCTCGTCAAGGTGGCCAGAAAAACATGGAAAGAGTGACCTAAAGTATACAGAATCGTATGCACAGTACAACTGACCTTCATCTGAACAGGGTTGGCGGTTCTATGCGTCCCAGCTCTGCAGTGCAGGACCATTCTTCAGAGCCCCAGAGAGAAGCCCTCTGGGAAACAGGAAGTAAATCAGAGTCTGGAATGGGCCGACCACGTCTGATGGCTCCCATCTGGCTATTCTTTAAGGATTACATCCAATCAAATTAGGCCTGATTGATCAACGGGCACTGCCACTGGATGGTGGCTGTGTCACTATAGTACAAATGCCCTGTTCCATCACTATGAGTGAGTTTGCTGAGGTGACAATGACAAAGAACACTCAAAAAGTTCACTTGTTCCATAATGCCATGCTTATTGGAACACGCATGTGTTACAGTGTGCACTGACCCTGGACCACTATAGTGCTGAGCTGTAGCAGCAAATATGTTTTGAATAAACAATGACACTTATTTTGACGAATTATTTCATGAAAGTAACATGACTTTTCCTCATAGCTTTACAGCCTGCATTTCAAGATTTGTTTCAGACAACATTATAATACAATATAACTGTAATAGTTGAAGGGATGTGGCTTGCTTATACTGTATATACAAGTATCAGTTATGCTGATAGGTTTAGCCAATTGGGGGTGCATGCGGTCTCTTGTCTGAGTGAAATTTGGCCTCTTAAGGTGCTGATGATGGGGCTTAACCCTGCATATACACAAGGGTACCTCCATTTCAATGCATGCAATCGTGTGTTTATGATAGTTAATGTAGTTATGTTTTATTTTGTTCCTAAATTGATCCATAATATTTTATATTAATACAATCATCCATCCTTGCCAGGAATTTGTCCATTTCAATACTACTACTACTACTACTGTATTTACACATTAATTCATTAATTAATATGCTTAAATATGAAAGTGTTTCCATTATCAATCCCTTTGTGTTTGGTTTATCAAAAACCTTGAAGCTGCACCATGTAACTTCTCTCTTCAGAACTTGTGTCAGATCCTGTGTCTAGGCAGACATATGACATTTGACATGAGCTGAATGTCTCAAGGGTGACCATATTCTCAAAGGAGAAAACCAGGACACCTTAGCGGGGGGATTTCACGAAATATTCAGATATCGAACAGGCGCTACTATCGCCTCGAACAGCTTTTTTGTGTTTTTCTGTGTCAATGTGGGATTTTAGGTCCCTTGCACCACCATTGCAGAGCGAGACATACGTGCCTGCTTTGCAAACAGTGCACAGTGCTTCACTTTTGTCTCGCCCCGGTCTGAATACAGGGATTTTTTTCTGTAACTCGTCTGTAAACGTGCACTTGCGCTTGGGCATGGTAGTGGAGACTGACAACCACGCTGTCTAGTGTCTACTAACTGATTGACGAAGGCTGCCTGCACTGACTCTGCTCAGGGCTGAGGTCATCGTGCACAGTGTCCTAGTGCCTGTTGCTTTACTGGTCCGATGTAAACAAAGACGTGTCGGAAAGGAACTGAATGAAAGTAATTTTACAAAAACCGGGACATTTCCTCATTTTCTAAAAATAAACCAGGACACCCAGGACAGGACGTGAAATACGGACATGTCCTGGGAAATACGGACGTATGGTCAGCCTAACATGAGCTGAATGTCTCAACAGTAGAGCATAGAGACACAACAGCCCAATTATAAAGGTTATATTGCATATACGTACAAGTGGCAGTGAGGACCATTAGATTTTTAACAGATATTCATATATACTGTACATACAGTAGATGGCACACCGACACACTGGTATCCTGACAGTTCGTAAATTGCCTACCATGTTCGTAATAGTAGGCAGGTTTGGTTATTTCATTATATATATATATATATATATATATATATATATATATATATATATATATATATATATATATATATATATATATATATATATATATATATATATATATATATATATATATATATATATATATATATATATATATATTTATTAATAGGCTAATTCTATCTTTCCAAAAGGCGAAAAGCTCATAAGTATCTATTCACTTTGAATCCATATCGGTGATGGCAGGTTAGAGGCAAAGTGCACTTGAAATTGAGCATTCAGCAGGACCAATTGTATGAAGATAAGGGCGAAGTGCTCCTTTAGTCCAGCAAGGAAACAGAATGCAGCTGCGAATACAAAAAATACTAATACTATAGTAGTGAGAGTTGAATTTAAATGTTTTACAACACTATGGCTATGCTCACTATACTAATATATATATATATATATATATATATATATATATATATATATATATATATATATATATATATATATATATATATATATATATATATATATATATATATATATATATATATATATATATATATATATATATTATTATTATTATTATTATTTTAATCTGGGCCAGTTTGGCACAAACAAATTTGTTTATTAAAAGTTCATTTGGCTGCATGCTTAGCCTATAGGTTAACACTTGGATTAGCCTGTTCCATCATATCCATCCATATGTGAAATATTACAATTATTATAATAATTGTAATATAAATTATTTCTGTCATAAAATGGTGTATAAAGGGTAGATTTTGTTTACCAAGTCAGTCCAGAATAGTAGTTACCTGGCCTTATTTGAACTTTGACGCAATTCCAGTGAAATGGGCTACTTAAGTTGTCAACCCTGTCCTGGCCCATTGAGTAGCAGCCTATAGCCTATAACTATATGCACGGTGTGATCTACGGGCGCGTTCGGAAACGCACTGGTGTTCTCTGTTGTCGTCCGTTTATACCTGGTGTATTGGGGCATTTGGTGCTCCTCGTTCGTTTATTCACACCGCTGTGTTTGGTGCACGCACTGAGCAACCCGACGCTGGAAATGGGTCTCGCCAGTGTGGAAGGTTACAGGTATGATGGCGTCACAGCTGTGTCGTTCGCGTAAATAAGACCAAGACGCACTGACCGCACTTGGTAACGTCACCACCAGACAACCCCAACATATTTAACACACTCGCAGTGTGCGTTTCCGAACGCGCCCTACATGTGAGCCACGTACCTGTGTAAAACTGTAATCTACAGCCAGACAATATACTGTATAGTAGAGTGTTGGGCAGTAACTAATTTTAGATTACATATTACTGTAATATTATTACTTTTGCTCCAAAAAGTAAAGTAACGAGATTACTCTGCCAAAATGGGTAATAAGTAACGCATTACTTTGCAAGTAACACCAAGTTACTTTTTTAAAATGAGCTTGTTGTTGCATGCAAAAATAGAACAGATTCACAAGCTATCGACAGGAACTGTAACAACAGAGATGTGCAGTAGATTGCATACAGTTATGCACACTACAAATCGCTTGCTGCTTTATTTTGTATTTTATTTTTAAATATCTCAACTGTCTTTGAAAACAATTGTGAAAAAGTTTAAAAAGTCAAAGAGACAGATTTTGTTGTCTTTGTTTTCAGGTGCAGTTTGTGGGATTTGAGACTATTATTATTCCAATAAATTGGAGTCAGTTCTAAAAAGAGCTCGCTAAACAGATTATGTTGTACATAATTTTCAAAGGCGGTGTTGAGAACTTGGGAAAGTAATAACGTAATATGTAATATATTACTCTTCGATTCCAGTAATAAGTAAAGTAATGATATTACTTTGTCTAAGGAGTAACGAGTAAAGTAAAGAAGTTACTTTCCTAAGTAATATTGACCAACACTGAGAGTAACAGTTCCACACTAGAAAAACTCCCTGCACCAAGAGGACCTGGATCTATTAAAAACATAACTTGTTGGACAGATTTGAAACCAATAGCTCGGCGTCCTGTTTCTGGTTTACTATAGAATATTTTTGAGGAAATAATTAAGACTGATTGACAATTTGCCTCGAGGGGCATGCGAGCCTTCTCTGTGACCGTGTTAGTCACAGGACGTCAACAGAATATGAACAATTGGGAGTTGGGACGGTCGAGGCGAGACACATTAGAGGCAGCTTTTGAAATTAATGGCAGGTGTTTATACATTTCGAATCGTTTGCATATGCGAACAGGGGGCTGCAATAAACCATACAAAGCGCTGCTGTATGATAATCAATATAATCCACAATGACCGTGACAGCTTTTATGATGGATTGGAGAGGCACGGCCTTACAGTAATTGCGACTCCCCTGCAGGACGCCTCCGTCTCTGAACAAGCGACATCCGCTCTCGCGGGGCATTTTTTTTGTTTTTAACATTAAAAACCGCTCCATCATTCTCGATGTGGCCTGCCTTGTCGCCCACAGCCTAGATGGCCATTAATCGCTTAATTCCAGTAAACCTACGTGTGCACAATAGCGCGCTGTCTCTCACTAATGCATGTGTGATTAAGCTTTTAGCCTCGACCACACGGCATTATTAAACCAGCAGGTCCTTGTATAGAAGCCCCCCAAATGCCTTCGGGGGGCCGGCCGGCAGGCAGGCAGGCCGGTGGAGGAGGAGGAGGAGACGGGCCGGGCCGGATCTAGAGGGGGGCAGGGGTGGGCAGAGCCCACCCAAACGTGCATCCTGCCCACCCAATGAAAGGTAGTATCGGTGGTTTACAAGCAGTGGTCCGGAAACCACCAGTGCTTGAGAGAGGTCCAGGTGGTCCCCAGTGGAAAGTTGGTTAACCACATGTAACTGCCAAATAAATAGTGGTCCCTGGTGTCAAAAAGATTGAAAACCACGTACTGCTTCATATGAAAAACTTTGAAGTTGCCCACCCTGCCATTCTTCCAACCCACCCTAGTAGGGCTGACTAAATCCGGCCCTGATGAGGAGGCCGAGCAGAGCACGCAGGGATTCGGGGCGAGTTAATGACACTGACCCTCACTTCCCCAACAGCTATTCAATTCAACAATAATAACGGGTCACGCAGCTGATTTATGAGGCCCGGGGCTAATAATTGTCAATTGCTAGTGTGTGTGTGTGTGTGTGTGTGTGTGTGTGTGTGTGTGTGTGTGTGTGTGTGTGTGTGTGTGTGTGTGTGTGTGTGTGTGTGTGTGTGCGTGCGTGCGTGCGTGCGTGCGTGCGTGCGTGTGTGTGTGCGTGTGTGTGACTAGACTATGCTAAATAAGATGAGCCTTGACCCCTACAGGGGTTGAAAACTCAGGCAGCCCCCCCAAAATGAACAGATGACGCGGGTTCAAACTAAATGACGTCTGTCTGGCTGTTTAATGTGACGTGTTAATCGTAGCCCATATTTACGCAATATTTACGGAAACCTAACGAAAGCCATCTCTATTCGAATACAAATAATAGAATAAATGCAGTGCGTTCTCGTGTATTGACTAGAAAAGGCTTGTTACTGAATTAAAAACATTTATAGAGGAGCATCGTCTTCCAAGCCATTACGCTGCATGCAGTCATATCCATCCGACTCACTGCAATAAATTAATAACAACCGATGTCTCGTGGAGAGGAAAATTCAATTACTAAGTTTATTTACAGGGAAAATCTCATGAAGGCCATTGACCAATGTTAAACAGCACGGGGATGAAACGATGACAAGAGCTCCGATAAGAATTTAATTCCATCTCATTTCGGACGATTTTATGAATCAAATTCTTGAACACACTGGCAAGGAGATTTAATGATCACATCTTTTCCAAATCTTATTCCCCGACCCGGGTCGATGGCATTTCTCTCCGTTAATGTCGACTTAGAGGTTGGAGTAATTTAGTAATTGATTCCTTTTGCCTAGCTCTCGCTCGTGCCAAGGCCGCGTTTGAGGGCAATACGTTTGCTAATCTTATCCCCCGGAATAAGATTTTTATGCTAATCCCTTTCGCCGGTCTCTTGGTCACTTGGGAAGCAGAGAGAGGGAAAGAGAGGGAGTACCCAGGGGGCAAACTACCCCTTTTTTAGGAAACCTGCATTTGCCATAACATAAAAGGTTGTCCACCAGAAATATTATCTATGACCCTGTAGGATCACAACCTATATGGACAACCCGGTCATTTTTTTGCTGGAAACCCAATATGGCCGCCGCAATATTAGCCCCTATTAGTTATAATAGGGGGTGAATAGGGCAAAATTTTAAACTGAGAGATAATTCCACAAAACTTCACAGGTTGACCAATTATGTAAATACAAACATTTTTTGTATTGGAACTTTCCATGAAATCCAATATGGCCGCTACAATATGGCCGACTTAATATTAGCACCTAGAAAATAGGTTTGACTCTAATTTCTGAACAAAATGAGCTAGAAACACAAACATGGTGTCTATTTTAGAGTCTCTGACCACAAGAGACTAGTCATATAGCCCATATTTAAAATTTAAGTGTACCTATATAATCATTTTAGCCCTAATTTTCCTGTGTGCTGATGTGCTGTTTCCTTATAGAAAGACACATGTCACACATCCCTCCAGCTGCAGGTTGATTAGCCTAGTCCTACTGTTTATATTAATATTCATCCATGATGGGGGTGCTCATCCAGATCTCTTAATTAACCTCTTCCTCTATAATTCCACCCAATCCTATTATATATTTGAGTTCTGGAAAAGGTGTAACGCGTAACACGTGTAATGCCGGGTGTCCATATATAGGCTATATATATGGACTGTGTCTAGAGTGTTAAAGGTTTTTCTCAGAACTCCAATTCTAGGAAAAACAGAACGGGGTAACTTTTTATTATCTCTACACAATATCTATAAAGTATATTAATGACATGTAAATTGTAATTGGGCATGCACAGCTGATTGGATTGACATTATCAGTGTCAAACTTGTCCTGTGCTTATTAGTGATCTTTCTAATCAATTAAAACGCCAAAGAAGAAGTACCTCAAGTAACATTCCAGGCTGCAAATACAGAAACCTCCCTGTGGTGCAGCCTGGGAAACGTTGGTTTGAATAAGATATACATCCAAGAGGACATTATCTAATACTGCCAGAAGGACAATATCGGTATAACTACAACTCTGTATAACTATAATGCGCAATCAACAGATGAAGATGCCTGCCACATCTCATCAGTGTCACATCAGTGTCACAGATGCTTGCCCCACTCAGGACCTGCACTGTCAGTCGTCTGAATCAACATTGAAGGTTTCTCCAGAAGCAAGGCAGAGATACTAGCAACGATTGCCATTGTTTCCGTATGCAGGAAACCTACATCGGCCATGCACAAAATCGCTGGACCCACTGAATGAAACTGGTCGCTTAGATCCGACACAGACAGTATGGATCAGCTGTTTTCAGCAGGCCAAACCTCAAGATTGAGGAGGTCTGTACCCACATCACAGAAGGGCACATGGAAACCATCATGGTCACCCATCCAAAATCCAGATGTCTGTCAGTCTACAAACCACCTGCAACCCCTTTTCTACACACAAAACTACCAGAAAGATGCAAGAAGACCACATCAGCGTTAGCAAATCTTCAATGCTCATAGTACATCATGAAGTTGAAACCTGGCTTGTTTCCAAACATCTGACTCTAATCCATAACAAGCGAGGGTACAACCCAGACCTTGCCTGTAAGCAACACCTCACCTCACATCCAGAACCGAGTTCTGGACCCAACCCAGTCTCACAAAAACTCGGCGAAATTACACGCATTGGCACCCTGCGAATCCGTGAAAATGCGCCGATATTCTCCCGAAATCCGTGGATATTATGCATTTATCCTTCCCATTCACTTCTGTACCTTTTTGCGCCCGTGACGTTACGACGCAGGTGCGTGGATATTCGCCGGAAAGAAAACGGCTATTTGGACTGCAGTTTGTGATAATAAATCTTCATATTTCATAATACAAACATAATTACTCGCCCCTGGATGTTGTCCAATTCTTTGTTTGGGGTTTCTTATAATAAGGACCGGTCATCTAAACTCTCTACGTAGCCTAAGCGTTTCGTTACTTTTTTTTTTTCCTTCGGCTTCTCTGACTACACCCTATAACTCACCCAGGACCGCTATGGGAGTAAGGCAGCGTGGTTAGCGGAGTGGTTAGTTTTGCCGCCTTCGGATCCACAGCTTCGTGTGGAGCAGGTTCGAGTCCCGCTCATGGCAGTCACACATTTTTGTAATTAATGTTATTTTTTTATATGTGTGTGTGGAGTTTATTTACAGTGACTTCTAAATGCCCAATTGGGCAAATGGTAGCTCCAGTTCTACAATATAGTGTCTTTGATTCACCTTTTTATTAACATTAATCTAACAGCAAAATACAAAAAAACATGCTGTTTATTGTCTGGCTTGACATGTATAATATTACAGCTATAATCCTACCACCAACCGTCTTCTCTTGACTCTGTAAAAAACAACAACACAATTTTACACTTTTAAACTAAATATAAAAAATGGTTTGGTTAGAAAGTCGTTCTTTCTTGCTTGCTGAAATCCCCCCAGTATACCTAATCACAATGTGTACACACACACACACACACACACACACACACACACACACACACACACACACACACACACACACACACACACACACACACACACACACACACACACACACACACACACACACACACACACACTTATAGACTCATTCATATGTATGTACCCTAGAGCCATAGGTTAATTTTTAAAATACACATAATGTGTAACATGTCATCGGAAAGGATTTTTCCCGCTGAATCCAACGGTACTACCCTCGTCGCTGTCCGACGTCGGGAAAGTACCGTTTGGCCACGCCCACTTAGCGAATTGCAATTTTTGGGCTTTGACGGCCCTAAAAACGACTTTAGGGATTATTTAAAAATCCGTTCCAACTCTCCATCCATGTTGGAGTATAGCCAGGTCAGATGGTCTTGGTCCCGATTTTTTCCGACAGCGTTAACCGCGAAAGGTCACGAAAAAGACACGGGGTCACGAAAATTCGATTTTCCAAAAAATCACCCACACAACTCAGAAGGAGTGTTTTCCGACTTACTTTTCGACGCTGATTCAGGATCCGTCGTCCGTTTTGGAATCGGAGCACAGGAAGTGCCCGAAACGGCCCCGGAAGTGCCGTTTTCTCCATGTTCCCGCTCGGAAGGATTCTTTTTGTATTTTTTCCCTGAAAGCAGGTGGAAAGCGGAGAATTATGACGTCATCCGCGACTCTCTATGATTTACGGTCACGGCGTAAAAAAATCGCCTAATTTTCACGGTAACTCTGCGTAGGAAAGTCGCAGAGAGACGCGACCAAGACACCAAGACGCACGTCAAGGAGCTGAACATGCCCATATGTGTTTCCTTGCTGTGCGACCTTCCTGGGCGGAGCTACAGAGCATACATATTGGCCTATCAGCAGCAGGGGGTTTTAAAGTTTTTCGAGTTCTAATCAATGATTTCCGACTTGATTTTTTCCGCTGATTCAGAATCCGTTGTCCGTTTCAAAATCAGAGCACAGGAAGTATTTTTAATCGCCGTTTGTTTGCACCGGAAGTCTCGTTTCTTGACGTTCTGGGTCCGAAAGATTTTTTTCATATTTTTTTCCTGAAAGGCCTTGAAAAACTGAGTCAGGATCCGTTGTCTGCGAGAGTCCGCGTTACACGGCCAGGGCAGCAAAAAATCCTGTTTTTTTCCACGTTTTGCGTTATAACTCGGCAACGGAAGGTCTTAGACACGTGGGGTCAGCATCATAGTGCGTCTCTCAAAGAGGCCGATAAGTCTATAATTTAATCTTATTTTTTTCAAAATCAAAGTTAGGCTTCAAGATGGTCTAAGGGTCCCCAACTCCGATAGCCCCCCCAAAGTTGAAAGCCACATGAAGAAAGTGTCGCACAGACAAGTGCCATACATCAAACTGTTCGTCTTGTCGAGACGGACTCGGAGAGCCCAAAATCTCCCCATTTTGACCTTTTGGGGCGGAGCTACAGCCCGTCAAAGTCAAAAACCCAACTTTTGAGCGGTGCGTCCGTGTGCGAGGAAACACATATCAGCGCGTCCGTCTCAACAAGCTGAACGCGTGCACGTGCAGTCCGCCACCCTCCGACGCTTGTGGGCGGGGCCAGTAACGTTTAAACATGTGTCCAAACGACATTACCCTTTCTCAGAACGGATGGGACAATTCTTGACTTACTTTTTGACGCTGAATCCAACGGTGCCACTCCCATCGCTCTCCGACGTCGGGAAATGGTTAATTGGCACCCTAATTAGCGGAAAAGGGGCGATTTTCAAACTCCGCGTGAGGCCGTCGAGTGACATGTCATCGGAAAGGATTTTTCCCGCTGAATCCAACGGTGCCCCTCCCGTCGCTCTCCGATGTCTGGAAAGTACCATTTCGCCACGCCCACTTAGCAAATTGCAATTTTTGGACTTTGACGGCCATAAAAACACCTTTAGAGATTTTTTAAAAATCCATTCCAACTCCCCATCCATGTTGTAGTATGGCCAAGTCAGATGGTGTTGGTCCCGATTTTTTCTAACACCGATAACCCCTAAAGGTCACGGAAAAGACTGGAGGTCACGAAAGTTGGGTTTTTGACTTTGACAGGCTGTAGCTCCGCCCCAAAAGGTCAAAATGGGGAGATTTTGGGCTCTCCGAGTCCGTCTCGACAAGACGAACAGTTTGATGTATGGCACTTGTCTGTGCGACACTTTCTTCATGTGGCTTTCAACTTTGGGGGGGCTATCGGAGTTGGGGACCCTTAGACCATCTTGAAGCCTAACTTTGATTTTGAAAAAAATAAGATTAAATTATAGACTTATCGGCCTCTTTGAGAGACGCACTATGATGCTGACCCCACGTGTCTAAGACCTTCCGTTGCCGAGTTATAACGCGAAACGTGGAAAAAAACAGGATTTTTTGCTGCCCTGGCCGTGTAACGCGGACTCTCGCAGACAACAGATCCTGACTCAGTTTTTCAAGGCCTTTCAGGAAAAAAATATGAAAAAAATCCTTCGGACCCAGAACGTCAAGAAACGAGACTTCCGGTGCAAACAAACGGCAATTAAAAATACTTCCTGTGCTCTGATTTTGAAACGGACAACGGATTCTGAATCAGCGGAAAAAATCAAGTCGGAAATCATTGATTAGAACTCGAAAAACTTTAAAACCCCCTGCTGCTGATAGGCCAATATGTATGCTCTGTAGCTCCGCCCAGGAAGGTCGCACAGCAAGGAAACACATATGGGCATGTTCAGCTCCTTGACGTGCGTCTTGGTGTCTTGGTCGCGTCTCTCTGCGACTTTCCTACGCAGAGTTACCGTGAAAATTAGGCGATTTTTTTACGCCGTGACCGTAAATCATAGAGAGTCGCGGATGACGTCATAATTCTCCGCTTTCCACCTGCTTTCAGGGAAAAAATACAAAAAGAATCCTTCCGAGCGGGAACATGGAGAAAACGGCACTTCCGGGGCCGTTTCGGGCACTTCCTGTGCTCCGATTCCAAAACGGACGACGGATCCTGAATCAGCGTCGAAAAGTAAGTCGGAAAACACTCCTTCTGAGTTGTGTGGGTGATTTTTTGGAAAATCGAATTTTCGTGACCCCGTGTCTTTTTCGTGACCTTTCGCGGTTAACGCTGTCGGAAAAAATCGGGACCAAGACCATCTGACCTGGCTATACTCCAACATGGATGGAGAGTTGGAACGGATTTTTAAATAATCCCTAAAGTCTTTTTTAGGGCCGTCAAAGCCCAAAAATTGCAATTCGCTAAGTGGGCGTGGCCAAACGGTACTTTCCCGACGTCGGACAGCGACGAGGGTAGTACCGTTGGATTCAGCGGGAAAAATCCTTTCCGATGACATGTTACACATTATGTGTATTTTAAAAATTAACCTATGGCTCTAGGGTACATACATATGAATGAGTCTATAAGTGTGTGTGTGTGTGTGTGTGTGTGTGTGTGTGTGTGTGTGTGTGTGTGTGTGTGTGTGTGTGTGTGTGTGTGTGTGTGTGTGTGTGTGTGTGTGTGTGTACACATTGTGATTAGGTATACTGGGGGGATTTCAGCAAGCAAGAAAGAACGACTTTCTAACCAAACCATTTTTTATATTTAGTTTAAAAGTGTAAAATTGTGTTGTTGTTTTTTACAGAGTCAAGAGAAGACGGTTGGTGGTAGGATTATAGCTGTAATATTATACATGTCAAGCCAGACAATAAACAGCATGTTTTTTTGTATTTTGCTGTTAGATTAATGTTAATAAAAAGGTGAATCAAAGACACTATATTGTAGAACTGGAGCTACCATTTGCCCAATTGGGCATTTAGAAGTCACTGTAAATAAACTCCACACACACATATAAAAAAATAACATTAATTACAAAAATGTGTGACTGCCATGAGCGGGACTCGAACCTGCTCCACACGAAGCTGTGGATCCGAAGGCGGCAAAACTAACCACTCCGCTAACCACGCTGCCTTACTCCCATAGCGGTCCTGGGTGAGTTATAGGGTGTAGTCAGAGAAGCCGAAGGAAAAAAAAAAAGTAACGAAACGCTTAGGCTACGTAGAGAGTTTAGATGACCGGTCCTTATTATAAGAAACCCCAAACAAAGAATTGGACAACATCCAGGGGCGAGTAATTATGTTTGTATTATGAAATATGAAGATTTATTATCACAAACTGCAGTCCAAATAGCCGTTTTCTTTCCGGCGAATATCCACGCACCTGCGTCGTAACGTCACGGGCGCAAAAAGGTACAGAAGTGAATGGGAAGGATAAATGCATAATATCCACGGATTTCGGGAGAATATCGGCGCATTTTCACGGATTCGCAGGGTGCCAATGCGTGTAATTTCGCCGAGTTTTTGTGAGACTGGGTTGCTGGACCATATGCCCCACACCCAGCACCGGCCGATTGCCATCACTGTTAGATCTTCTCTCCAAGCAACCACTGTCCCATTCCGTAGGAGATTCAACCTACGGAAAGCAGTCCATATCTAGCACACCACTACTTCCCAATAACTACTCCAACTTCACAGACTCATCACATACCCAGATGATGTCAGACACAGTATATCCCTGGCTTATCAGAAATATCCAGCAGCCTGCTACTATGAAGAGTACAACAAGGACCCTTTCTTCCCCACCACCACGGAACTTGGAGAGACCCTGATCAGTGAAGTTGGGGAAGAATGAAGGAAAGCCTGGAAGGAGTTGATAGAGAACACCAACATGACAAACAGCAGCATGAAGGCATGGGCCACAATCCGTCGTCTCGGAGCAGATCACACTACACCACCCATAATCACAACGGTCACAGCAAACTGTTGCAACGCAGCTGATGGCCAACGGTCATAACCAACACCGCTGCCAATCCACAGGAGAACACCATTGTACAGTGGTATCAGACCAACCACAACTAGCCAGTCCTCTCACCAAACCCTTCAAGCTAGAAGAACTCAAAACTGCAATCAGAAAGCTGAAACCCGGAAAACAGCAGGGATTGATAACATACTTGTGAAAATGTTACAGCACCTCGGACCTAACGCAAAGTCCTGGCTCCTGGAGATGCTGAACACATGCATAGCGCAGAAAACCATCCCTTCTGTCTGGAGAAAGGCCAATGTTGTTGCAATCCCCAAACCTGGCAAAGACCCCAAAGAGCTACTGACCCATTTCCCTCCTCTGCATCACCTACAAGCTCTATGAGAGGCTGCTGCTCCAACGTCTCATCCCAATCATAGACACCATGCTGACTAAAGACCAAGCTGACAGTTACTCAACCTCAAACAACACATTGAGGATGGGTTTGAAGAAAAGCAAATAGGGCAGCATTCATAGATCTCACTGCTGCCTATGACACAGACGATCACCACACAATGGTCAGGAAACCACTGAACATGACTGGTGACCTGAACCTGTGCCAGGTCATCAAAAGCCTTCTCAACAACAGATGCTTCTACGCGCACCTAAATGACCAGAGGAGTAAATGGAAAGCCCAAAAGAACGTCCTCCCACAATGAAGTGTGCTCGCCCCCCTCCTTTACAATATTTAGACCAGCCACTACCCCCAGAATGCTTCATCTATGCCAATAACCTCTGCCACGCAACAAGCAGACTTCCAGAAGATCAAATCCACCCTTGAAAGTGCCCTCCAAGAAATGTCAAGCTACTACAATAAAAACCACCTGAAACCCAACCTGTCAAAAACCCAACTATTCACCCGAGGAACCGTGATCCCCCGTGCGTGTCACAGGGGATGGTCACCAACTGTCCAACAGTACCCAACCCACATATCTTGGAGTTACACTGCACAGGACACTCTCCTTTAAGAAACATCTGGAGAACCCCAAAACCATTTGCATGTGCTGCCAAAACAGTCAACAATCATTTTAGAAATGAGTGAAATCACTATTTCCTGTAGCTAACCATCTTGTAAATATGCACAATAAGGGTACACTATGCCCAATGATAAAAATAGCTGTTCCTGTGAGTCTTTCATGGTCAGAAACTCTTCAATAGACACCACGTTTGTGTTTTTAGCTCATTTGGTTCAGAGGTTAGAGCCAAAACCTTATTTCTGTGTGTTAATATTGTGGTCGCCATATTGTGGCGGCCATATTGAATTTCATGAAAAGTTCCAATACAAAAAATGTTTGTATTTATATAATTGATCAACCTGTTAAGTTTCGTGGAAATATCTTTCAGTTTAAAATTTTGCCCTATTCACCCCCCATTATATCTAATAGGGGCTAATATTGCGGCGGCCATATTGGGTTTCCAGCAAAAAATTGACCGGGTTGTCCATATAGGTTGTGATCCTACTGGGTCATAGATAATATTTCTGGTGGACAACCTTTTATGTTATGGCAAATGCAGGTCACCCCCTTTGCCCCCTGGGTAGAGAGAGAGAGAGAGAGAGAGAGGGAGAGAGAGAGAGAGAGAGAGAGAGAGAGAGAGAGAGAGAGAGAGAGAGAGAGAGAGAGAGAGAGAGAGAGAGAGAGAGAGAGAGAGAGAGAGAGAGAGAGAGATGGGGGGACTGACTTAGGCCAATGAAGCATTTCGGCAACAAGACTGAGGTGGGTATAGTCACACACATCACAAATAGCATTTACAGCTTATTATTATAGGAGTATATCATGTTTCCAATATAGGCTATAGCCCTATCCTATCCTATATTGTAATTTCACCGTCGCCCCAAACGCATTAGGTCTATCATCTCATAATCACATCAATAAGGAAGAAAAATATAGGTCAGACAGGGTTCGTCCGATGCTTTCCTGCATGCATGCGCCCAAAATAAACGACCCACAACAAGCTCACTGCGTTTTGTTTTTGTGCAGCTTGTATATTTTCGTGGAGAAAAAAAACGACATATAAGCCTGCTTTGAGGGGAAAAGTTTTCATGACACCAAGAGGAGGGCAGGCTGTTGTAATTGAATTTATCTCTTCCACAGATGTCACTTTCCATCTGCGCGCGTGGAAACGTGAGGCCGTCTCTCTTTTACGCACAGGAGCGAGCGACGCGCGCGGGGAAGAGGACTGCATTGAGTTACATTTTTTGTGAATCAAGGTTGTCGTTGGACGTTGTTTGCTATTTACACGCTAAGCAAAGCAAACGGCCAAAATAACTACAATCATTGCGAGCCATAGACATGTAAATTGTAGCCGACGATTTACAAAACATGTCATACATGACAGAATGTCTTTGATTTCCTTCATTTCAAACAGTGGTCCGGGGACCACCAGTAGTCCCTGGGAGGATTCCAGGTGGTCCTTAATTTTCAAGAATGTACACAATTAGAAAATGTAGAAGGATTGTTATTTTGACCAACATTGTGCCCGTCATCTCCTAAATTGTGGACCAAAACTTGAAAAATGCTCCTAGTCCTTAGGTTTGGGTCAGAGAGACTGAACTCAACATCAAATGGTGATCCGTGGCTAAAATGCAGGAAAAAAATAGTGGGCCCTGATATGATGTGTTCTATATCACCTGCATGCATGCAATGTGCATCGTCACTGCACATTGCACGCATGCAGGTGAAATCAAAGCGCCTTCCGCGCACCGTCTTCGGTCGTGCAACCCCGTCGTCATCCCACATGCTGTCAAATTGAGACATCAGCCTGAATTGTCACGAGAGCATCTTCTTGAATGAATATTTTATGTTATCTGTTGCCGAGCCACTCCCTCCTCGTCCATACACACCCTTATTAATAACGGCTTTGATAAGCGTTAAGATTTCCTGGGGGCGGAGGAGAGAGAGAGACATTAGGTGAAATGTGACAAGCGGTCCCTCCCCATCCCTCCCGCTCTCCTTTATCTTCCTCTGTTGTGTCTTTTTTGGGAGGGGGACTAGATCCATCCAATCCATCCGTAGACAATAGCATTTTGTTCGCCGTTTTGTCCCTCCTGTCGGCCCGCATTCCGATATTGCCGAGCAACGATCGGGTCCGCTAAATGAGAGAGGAGTTCCCCGTGCACCACCACGCACGCCTTTAAAACGTCCCTGTCTGTCTGCCAACTATTGTCCGGCACTTGCCCAGGAAATTTAGGGGCTTGCACACATCGCATTTTCCTGATTTATTTAAGTGACAGCATACGGTCGCCGCTCTTTATGCGCCATTGAATTACAAATTAACCACCGCTTTAGTTGAGTTAAACGGTCATTACAGGCTACTGTAAATCACTGATTCCATACAGGCTGGCCCCGGTGTTTGCTTTAGGGAGGTGGTGCTTTAGTATCAAGGACTGTGCAATTATGCTGCTATAGAGTAGACCCATTTGATGTAGGCCTGGCCTATGGCCATTGATACGATATATGGATAAAAGCACATTACATTAGACCTACACGGGAGAGTTCAAATTTAGTAAGACGCTATATAAAAAAAAACTGCTGACAATAAATAGACACCGGGTTTTCACACCGGGGTTTCATATAGGTTAACTGTTAATTTACAGGCCTAGTAATTACGCTTAAACTTGAGGGAAAATAGGTTTAAAAAAAAAGACAAATCAGCATCAACAGCTTTAACCACAACAAAGTACCCCCCCTGCAGAATTGAGTGACCGGCTGATAGAATTGACGGAGATGTTGAAACTATAAAAGGAGTAAGGTTTCAATAGCTGGTGGACTTATGGTGGACTATAGACCGCAGAGAATAAAGAGTCCGCTTCAGTGAAAAGGAACCGCTGGCTAAAAGCTATAATTGTATTTGCCTCGGCAAAATATCAGAAAAGACTTCTCGTTTCTTTGAGCGTTATTAGATTAATGCCCAGAGATGGCTTCTTTTTTCGCTGCCAGACGCGTGGAGGGAGGACGGTGCACCATTTGGTCTTTGGTTTCAATAATCAAATTAACCATTTGGTACAACTTTTCGGCCGCGGCTCTCGCGTGCAGAAAGGAGAAAAGGGAAAACATTTACATAATAGGCACCGGGTTGGTTGTGTCAAGAAAGAATTAACTTTTTTTGTTCACTCTCCCGTCCTCGTTGATTCCTGAAAAGGCATGCAAGCGCGCGCACGCGCGCGCGCGCGTGAGCAGAGCAACAACAACCAACAGCACATCAGACTTAAGCAAAATATAATTGATGGGCAAAGTGTCCAGACTATTGTAGCCTGTTGTTGCGACACACACACACACACACACACACACACACACACACACACACACACACACACACACACACACACACACACACACACACACACACACACACACACACACACACACACACACACACACAAATCACATAAATAAATGTATTATTACATGTAAAATTAAATAAATGTAACAATTAATGACATTCATCTGATCGATGAGAGCTCTTCATCATAAAGCAATATTTCCTATATGAATCCAGCGGTGACGATGCAGGAGACGGAGTGACTTCAAGGCCCTTCTTCTTTGACGTAAAGCGGCGACGAAGCAATAAGCCTTCCTGAACTGCAATTACATATACTGTATACCACCTTATACTGGGACACGAGGAGGGCTGTGCTCGGCCTGCTGCTGCTGTGCGCCTGAATTCAATCCCGTGGAAGAACAGACAGAAGAGAGTGTGTAAACACAACGTAAATAAATAAAGGTTTCACCTTATTAACCAAAACCAAATTAACCACTCAGCCCAATATTGTAAAAAGCCTAAAGAGGTCCGACGATGAGTTCCCTCTCCCACTTCGTTACTTTCATTAGAATCGTGTTATTCGTCGAATAAAAGGAATAATGAATGCAATAAAAGTAATTACACACTCATTATAGAATAAAATCATTCCCCGAAAATTGTGCAGTCTGACATTGTCACCATTATGTAACAAATTAAAGAAACAGTAAAATCGTGCACTCTGGAAGACGAAAAGATCATACAAAAATATATATAAATATAAACAATGATGTTTAAGTATAATTTCATTCACTTCGTTTTTTTTTTTCGTTTTTTGTGCAATGTAATAACAACAACAACAACAATAATAATATTACTACTACTACTACTACTACTACTACTAATAATAATAATACAATATTACCAATAAACGTGACAAAACACTGAGTCGTTTTGGTGATGACGTGTTATTTGAAGTGTGCATAATAACGGTCTTGGAATTGACACCTGCTTTGGTGCAGAAATAATGCACTTGAATGCATCCGCATGCATTCAAGTTTAAAGGGAGTGAAAACAGAGGGATATATAGACGAACAGAGAGAGAGAGAGAGAGAGAGAGAGAGGGAATACTATGTGAAATTCTGCCCAAGGTATACGGTCGGTTAAAAGGCTTAAAAGCTTGGGGAAAATTGGATCAGGGAGAATCGTCACCCAACTTTCATTATTTCCAAGTGGTGTGATTGAATTAAAGGGCAAGATGGTGGTTAGAGCGGAGTGGGGTGGATGGCGCGGGGAGGTGGGGTGGATGGGGGGTGTTGGGGTGGGGGCTTGGCGCGTAATGGCGTGGTATTAAATTCTAATTAGAGATGCAGGGGATCAATGATAGGGAGGTTGGACAGCGCGGGCCCCCAGTGCCAGCCCAATAGACTGATGAGTTATTGTCATGTAAAAAAGCGCTAGCAATAAGACCAAACGCTTTGCTATTGTCCAAGCGGAAAGAGCCAAGTTTATTATGAGGACTATATGCTCTAGAGACCTCGGGCAAGGCGGCTCTTAGGGGGCTTTTCATAAAACAGGGCTAGGTTGCTATAAAGGAGGCCAGTTTTGGAGCGGGCGCTGAGCAGTGAACATCTACCCACGGTCTAGCCTCTTTTCAAACCAGTCAAAACCAAGCAAGTAGTCTAATCTCTCCCCAACTCAGCCTTGCCGCAGCCTTGTCATTTTTAATCTAATTTTCAGTTTTATTTGCCTTTTTTTGTTTGTTGGTTGGTTGGCTTCCCGGGAAAGTGCGACTTTCTAACTCCACTGCAGCCTTTTCACAAATGTATAAAATGGAGTATTCTTACCTAAATTCCTCTGCCTACGAGTCATGTATGGCCGGGATGGACACGTCGAGCTTGGCGTCAGCCTATGCGGACTTCAGCTCGTGCAGCCAGGCCAGCGGCTTCCAGTACAACCCCATCAGGACGACGTTCGGCGCGACGTCCGGCTGCCCGTCGCTCACGCCGGGCTCCTGCAGCCTGGGGACCCTGCGGGACCACCAGAGCAGCCCGTACGCCGCAGGTAAGCCAAGGAAAAAGTCGCCCCGAACTTTGCTCGCTCGCCGCTCCCGGAGTCTCTCGACTCGCGCGGGGTATACATACCTACCAGGACGCCTTGATTGCATTTGAAAATGGAAATGTGTTTAGTATTTACCAAACGAAATTTGCTTACACAAATGAAAGAATTTATCACGTTAGAAGCGATTGCAGGCAAGCCGGTAATTCGGTTACGGGGTTATACTATCCCAGTCACACCCAAACCGCCAACAAAATTATCTTAAGCTGCCAAAATGATAGGCATAATTTATTTACTTTGCGATGAGACATAAAGCTTCGAAAATAATTAGATAACCAAAGACTAAAGCTCATTATTGACACCGAATTGGAGTTTACAGTAGCAGCGACTGGGAGGGATGGGAACATTATGACAAGTTTCCAAACTTGAGCCCCAATCTCCGAGCTCAACAATTAGTTTATCATTACAATTAACCACATCACAGGTCAGCAGCATCAATTCAGCGCTCATTCGCGGGTAATCAAAGCCATAATACAATAGAGTAGCTGCGGCCAATACCACCGAGCTATAACGGGATTTTAAACAAAATATTGAATTTGGCTTTACTTCAGTTTGACGACATTTTCCAATTACAGGTGCTTCATATGTCCCCAGTGCAACCGCGAGCACGTTTTAAGCGGTGTCATTCCCCTTTTCGTTTTTTAACAGTTCCCTACAAACTTTTCACCGACCACGGAGGACTGAACGAGAAGAGGAAGCAGAGACGCATACGGACCACCTTCACCAGCGCCCAGCTCAAGGAGCTGGAACGCGTCTTCGCCGAGACCCACTACCCGGATATTTACACGCGCGAGGAGCTGGCTCTCAAAATCGATTTGACCGAAGCCAGAGTTCAGGTACATCCACCCCTCGGATGCTCTCCAAAGGCTCAGAACATCAGTCCACCCAGACATGGTGTCAGCATTACGCACAGATACGCGACGCGACCTGGCATTGTGGTTAAACATGTGTAGGATTATTTGACACATTTTAACTCATTTTTATAAAAGTTGACAAATTACCGTTGCTCGGACTCTAGCCCGACCCACTACATATACAGCCAATTGCACATTATTTTAACACGAATATGTCAACTATAAAATGTAATGTGCAATCATGCCCCTTGGGTTTGGAGAAACACTATTAGTATTTCGCGTTTTGTAAAGGTATAAATATCGGGTCTGTATATCATTATATTTAGGCTACAACAGAAATGTGACCACTGTTGTTTGATCTTAAATCTCAGGTGTGGTTTCAAAACCGGCGCGCCAAGTTCCGCAAGCAGGAGCGCGCCGCCGCCGCTGCCGCCGCCGCCGCTAAGAACGGCTCCGGCAAGAAGAACGACTCGAGGGACGAAGACAGCAAGGAGCCCAAAACCACCGACCCGGACAGCACGGGCGGACCGGGTCCGAACCCCGTGCCCACTTCCAACTGCGGCGGTGGGCCGAGCCCGACCGGAGGCCAGGTGAACACGAGCGGGAACGGACAGGTGGACCAGGTGAAGACCTCGGTGGCGAGCGGCATGGTGGGGGTGACAGCACCGAGCCAAGGCTGGGCCAGCGCCCCGGGAACCATCACCTCCATCCCGGACTCATTGGGCGGCCCCTTCGCCAGCGTACTGTCGTCTTTGCAAAGACAGAACGGAGCCAAAGCTACTTTAGTAAAGACCAGCATGTTCTAATGCAGCCGAGCAGCGAGGGTGGAAATAGAACAGAGGAAGAAATAAGGCTTCCGAAGACTGACACACGGCAGCGGCAGTGTTATACATCACAGACCAACGGACAATGACACGCACTTCAACACAAGTCTTTGTATCTATTTTTGATTGTTTGTTCGTTTCTTTTATTTCTTTTCCCTTTCCCCTTTTTTGCTCTTCTTTTGGGTCGCCTTGCGCAGTTCCCTTCGGGTTCCTTGAAGTATAAATCACAACTTCACAAGCGTCCGTGCATTCAGAAAGCATATAGTGCCATCATAGAAGCAGTAGGCCGACAGCATTTTAAAGTCATAGAAAATACACCTGCTTGGTTTTGGTATATAGCCGCGGACTTTTAAGTTGACGCCTGAAGAAGACGCGCCCTCAGAAACAATCGAACGCGTGGAACTCCCAACACTATCCAACAAGATGCTCTGATGCGTTTCTGTCCGCTTTTTCCTATAGACACAACTTGCTATGTGTAGTAAAAACAAAAAAACAAAAACAAACAAACAACAAATAACAAAAAAGAAGAGGAAAACGTTCAGGGCTCGCAAGAATTTAGTTTCTTTAAATTATATGATATCAATGGAACACATTATTTCTTCGACAAAAAGGCACAAAGTACAACAATGTTCACACCACTGACAGGAATATGTATGTTTTGTGTGTCTTTATACGGCAGTGTTTTTGTGGCTCAAATTGTATAGTGTTAAATATGTATTATTGTCTAGTTGACCATAGGCCATTACTTCCTTGTAGATCATACAGTCTTTTTGATGTTTTACAAAATTCCCTCGGAAGAATTTATTTTGGGTAAAAAAAGAAGGGAATGGATGCAACATTATTGTATTTATTTCTATATAATTTGCATGTTGTCTCTTTGTCTGATTTTACAATGATTTCTCCCCCATTTTGTGAGCATTATGTATAACATGTTTTGTCCAGGATCTGAAAGTTATTTATATGTAGGTAATGAATGCTTATATTTAAGAAGGAAATATTTCTACATGTGCACATAGTTTTCCAGGTGTACCATTGAAATGGTTGTTGATGATAAAAAAAACATAATAATAATAGTCCATTTGCTTTGTCATGTTTTCTTTAAGTTGGGAGATAACGGCAATAACGTAAACCATCCCAAGTTAAATCGAATGCTTTTGAAAATCCAAAACAAAACACGCCATATACTCACTGTCACTATCTGCGGATAATGTTCAAGTTTCCCGCAACCCTAAAATCGAAAAGACCTCAAATATCTAGCTGTCAGTCTTTGCGGAGACCAGTGACTATGTACGGACCGCCGAGTTCAGCACCATGGACAGCGGCATGCATCCAGTTGCTATAGCCCGGCAGAAAGTCGCTGTCGGTCGGCCAGAAACCTAGCTCATATCTGTCTAGCCTTGCAGCTCTCAACTTTATCATCATCACATACAAAAAGTATAGCCTATAGTGGTTTTCAATCTTTTTCATACGAGGGCCCGCTATTTATTCAGCATTTGAGCCACAGACCACCATTTGAGGACATTTCACCCCCACAGACCCCAAAACTAAAGATTTCTTTCTCTTTTGTCCACAATTCCAGGCTGGATGGGGAAACAAAACAACCAAAAGTAGACATCAAAATCACGATTAATCTTCTACATTCTCTAGTTGTGTACACTTGCGGCTAATTCACATAATGAATATTTTAACCTTTGACAGTGTAAAATGAAAGCAAATGGACCCTTGCGGGTCCACTTGCTTTCATTTTTACGCTCTCAAAGAGTTACATCTGGTTAACCGACTTCCTATCATTTAGCCTGGGGACGACCGGGACCCCTCTCAAGGTCCACCAGTTGAAAACCCCTGGCCTATATGAAAATAACAGAGAAAAACAAACAACAACACTAAAACATGTATCCTCATGAATGATGGCTCTATTCCAGTCTATTCAGAGAATTCTTTCTTTAGTTCTTTAGAAAGAGAAAGTTCTTTAGTTTAGAAAAACAAAACAAAAAAACAAAACAAAACAAATCTCAAACAGCACCTATACAGTAATGCTCGCTTAGTAATGGTACAGCTATAGCTACTTTATAGGTGAGTATGCTCATCTGATGCCCAGGTATACCATTATATTGTCCACTCAGATGTCTAGTACAGAATTTAGCAGTAAAGATATCAAACATTTTATGAAGGATGGTGGCATTCCCCCCAAATTTGTACCAAATTTGTACCATGACTTACCGGTAATTCCATTAATATCAACATGCTTAAATCAAGTGCAGTAGACAACTTTGAGGTGCTAATCGTCCATAATGTCTCTCCAAATGTACATCATGCACAAACATTACAAGGAAACGAAGCCAAAGCATCGGGAATGGTTCATTTATTGCTTTTGTTGACAGTGTTGTTGAACGCACCTTTAAACCCGCAAACACGACAGACCTCACAAGTTAGTTAAATTTCATTTTTATTTATAAACATACAGTATGCTATAAATGCTATTGCATTTTTTAACATCAAATGAATCTATATTTCCGATAATGTTCAAGTGAATATTACAATAAATACAGAACAAACGTCAAGGTAGGCTATATCATTCCCAAGCTATCGACTGTTTGGATTTCTCTGTCTCAGACATCCATCCTCCCCTAAACACACTCAGCCGCTTTATTTATGACCTAAATATGAAAAAAAAAAGGGAAAAAAGAGAACACACACGCACACGCACACGCACGCACGCACACACACACACACACACACACACACACACTCACACACACACACACACACACACACGCATGCACACACATGCACGCACACAAAATCAGAACCGAAACTTAAAATACTGTATATTAGCAAAATTACCCAGGGCAGAAGAGTGCATGTGGTTGTGGTCTAATAGACTATAAGCTAAGCTTTATACTGTAGATCATGGTTTGAAAGGTTCAGAAAATCCAGAAAATATAATCTACCACTATTGGTTGATTTCGCAGCGCAAATCATTTGGTATAGGCTTAAAACGTGCATTTTACATATATCCACAATGATTACCAATTCATTTAATACAGTTTCAAAGGTATAGCAAGTGAGCTAAAATGTGGAATTGTCAGTGACAAATCTTTAGTTTCCTCCAACCAATATTGCACGCAGCTGCTGGTGTGATGTGTTTGTATTATTTTGCCATTAAACTATTATGCAACATGTACTGGTGATATTTTTAAATTAGTCCTATTGCTGAGCATTTATCAAAATTATTTCCATTATAATAGCATACCAAAGTCTATATTTGCAATAGAATAAAAACAGAAAACATTTGATTCACAGAGACTGAAGCCAATACCATGCGCATCTCCAAATAGGTATTCTGTTTTCCTTTGAGAGAAACGGTATGATCAGGCTACCTCACTGCAAATCATAAAAACATAAAGATTGTAGGGTTTCACTTGTGTAAAAGAAGAAAATCTTAAAATAACATGGTGTGTAAGCCGGGATGGGTTACACAGCCTTTTATGTTGTCTGCATTTTAGTCCCAAACTGTCAAAGGGATTGATACCATTTGATGTTCCCTCTCATACTTATAGGGGCCCATTCCCACCTGCTTACCTAAGGCACATTATTGTCTGTGATGACATTCTCTTGACCGATGGAAACCCATGCATGTCATTATTTAGTAGCAGAAACATACGCAGATAACCAACCTGATGTGACCGACACATTAAATAGCTCACCATTCATGTTACTGCAGAATTACCCAAGCTACATCAAAAACAAAATTAAATAAAATAAAAAATAAAAATGTATTTCCAAGCAAAGAACGAGACACAATTACAGGCCATGGTGATGATTGTGTAGAACTAATAGCGCATTAGGTTTGATCTGTTAAAGCTTTGCTAAAGCAATGGAAGGAGAATCTGAACTGCCTGCTTCAATCATCAAGAAAGTCACCCTGGATTTCCATCATTTACAGTGACTCAAAAATGAGGAAGGAAGTTCATATCAAACAATAAAAACAACCCACATAATGGAATGTCCTTTTTATGTCATCATATTCCAGAATTCCATGTTAACTGCATGAGGGCAAATCTTCACAAATGCATCTTGCAAAGAAATTAGAAGCTACTCTAATTATACTTAACAAAAGAATAAGACCTGGATACCAGTGCGTTATTGTATTGTTCCCCCCATGCGCTTATTCACTACCGTGTTCAGCCACAGTACTTGTGTAATATCTCTGAAAAAAAAGCATTGAGGGTGTTTTGGGGAAGGAGCACAACAATTTCAAAATGGCTACTCCACGCTGGAGATTCTCTTGGTGCAAGGCCAAAGTATAGTGAACCGATCCAATCCATATAGGTTGAATGGTTTCATTTACATATCAGGTGACATAAACAACACAATTCTTACATTTTGATCTCAGTCCCTATTTGGCCCATATAATAATACAAATAATAATAATAATCATCATCATAAAAAACGATGGTGTATGAATTGCACAGGCTGCAGAGATCCGAGACACAGAGCTTTGGAGGACAACAACTTAAAGATATTCTGGGAGAGGATTTCTCAGAGCGTGTGGAGCCCTCTGTGTCATCACAATGTGGTGGGCTGTCCAGCAGCTTCAAAACAAAGAGAAATAGAGACAGGGACAGAGAGTAAGACAAAGAGAGGAAATGGGAAAATCATTCTACATACCGGTAATTCTTTTTCAGAGATTAGGCCAATAGCAATGCCTCTCTGAGGAAGTGCGTGGCATGTCAAATGCATGGCTAGATGGAGTTGATGATAGTGACTTCCTGTGATAAAAATGTGATAAAAAACTGGACAAGCATTGGCCAAATTGTCAAATAATATAGAAATTGTTGCAACCAGAGTAGATCTACTATTTATTTTCCCCACAATGCTGAGTAGTCAATTTTCTGCTCACCTTTTTTCTTCCCAATTTAGTGTTCATGCTAATTAATTCCTCCCCACACATAATTCTTATCGATTGATTGCATAGTTTGCTGGCAGAAAAGTAATTGGTACAGGGTACAGTCAGACATAAATGAAAGCAGTGTTGACTCTGCTTTTGCATCCCACTGACTCAGTTGTCAGTAAGGAGCCTGCACTGGAAGGACTCCTCCCGCACAACACTCCCTGCTGACACGTCTGTCCCAGTCCATATATGGAGTATATGCAATGACCATTATCATCTCCTGCTTAGCTTCTCTCCCCCAAAACAGGACAATTGTGTTCACATATAGACACTTCCACCATGGTGGATTCAAACCCAATTTATACTTTTGTGCTGCCCGAGCATTCACACGTTTATCTTAAACAAAATCTGTCAGGACTGGGGGCGGTCCCCAGTTCACATATGATTACTTTGGGGGGGGACATGGCCTGAAAAGGTTGAGAACCATTGCTGTGCAATTTTGTCACTATATTTCCTCACCCTTCCATTTTTTGGCTGGACCAGGTCTGTACAAAGATGGACCCTCGTGGGTCAGTGTGTACTCTCTCAAAGTTCAATGAACACCCATACATGGGTGCGCACATGCACGCACGCACGCGCACACGCGCACACACACGCGCGCGCACACACACACACACACACACACACACACACACACACACACACACACACACACACACACACACGCGCGTTCCATTAAAATCGAGGACTGGCTTCCTGTTCTACCGTTTAGCATCTTGGTTAAATACATGCTAATGGCCTTGAATGCCATTGCAATATTAAACAATATGTAAGTGTAATGTGACTTTCACCACTGTTCTGCTCTGTCCTATATTTACGGCAAAGCGTTGCAGAAATCAGCACACAACCATGGGAGGCAGGCAGGCAGCACATGCTGAAAGTGGGCCAGTATTGAATATGTTTGAAGCCTTTTGTAGGGCATGCCTTCCGCCCACGCACAACAACTGAACAAAACAAAGTGCGGGGGTCCTCGGGACCCTCGTCGAGAATTTATTTGGGAACATTATCTGCGTGTGTGGGCACACACACACAGAGAGGGAGAGAGAGAGAGAGAGAGAGAGAGAGAGAGAGAGAGAGAGAGAGAGAGAGAGAGAGAGAGAGAGAGAGAGAGAGAGAGAGAGAGAGACATGGACTCACAGCGGGAGCGGATGTAGCACTGGTGGCAGTTGAGAAGGCCATTCCTGATCCGGACGTCTGTCCCTGTGGTGGTGTCTCCCAGCTGTCCTTTACACACCCCACACTGACAGAGACAGACAGATACACAGACAGATCATGAGAAAGGGTTGGCAGCAAAGAATGAAGAAGGGACAGAGGACAAGCAGTGAGAGAGAGCAAGAGAGAGAGAGAGAGATACCTGGATAGTGAGAGAAAGAAATTGAATCAGAGGGAGAAAGAGAGAGCTGCCAAATCAGACCATAGCCATGGTCATTATATAGCCATACCCAACAATGCATGTCAAAAAATTGGAACACTTTTGTGTTTTTATATGAAATTCATTCATTCATTCCCATCACTGCATTGTTCTCCAAACACAGCTGGTTGTGTCTAAAGAGTCAATATGACTTCCAGACAGTTTAAACGTAATCATCACACTAAAATATGTACTGTATATAGGTTGTGTTTAGGTTTGCCATAATGCCCTGTATTATGTCATAACTCAATCACTTTTGTTTACAAACAAAAATAACTATGTGGGTTCCAGAGTCCATAAAGGTTCAAAAAGTCCATAGCCTTGAGTGATGCGATGCTCTGATTGGTTCAGAAACTTCAGAACCAGCCTCCCAGGGAAAAGCTGAAACCTCAAAGTAAAAGGCCCTCTGTTTCCGTTTCATTGCAGCTTTAAAGTAGTGGATGTTCTGAGCAGAGCTGACAGACCTTGAAGCAGGTGATGTGGAAGTAGAGGCTGAGCGTCTCAATGATCATGGCTGCTCCTTTGCCCAGTGGATGACCGCAGCTGGAGCACAGCTTCTTCCCACTGACTGACCTGAAGGAGGAGCCACAGGAGGGTGTGGGTACATGACAGAAACCAAAAGATGGAGGGAGGGAGAGTAAGGGGTGAAAGGATTGCACAGACATGTATGGTTTGAACTGTTAGTTTTGAATACGTCAACTGAGTACTTTGGCAAGAGATAAGAGATGGAAAGAGAGAGAAGTAGAGACTGACAAAGACGTACAGTTCTCTTACAGGCTTGTGAATAATTTGATATACCAGACATGATCTGAATGACTGTCAAAGGCAAAATGACACCAGACTGTAGAATTCAAACCCTAGCAAAAAAGTTGATTGCATCATGTGTTCAGATCAAAGTGACAGAAAACATCTTCAAAATGTCCAATGAACAAACACTGTTTATTTATAGGGGTGAGGGTGTTGTCTGAAATTGTCTTTTATGCGCAACCCTTTTCTCATGGGCATGCCATAAACTGTGAAGATTTGTCAAAACATGTGTGAACATTTAGCCAAAATAGCCTAATCTACAAGCTAACAACATGATGCAATGCATTGCTTGCAAATTGGATATTTTAGTTATATGTGACGTAAAATGAAGTTCAAATAGGCTAAAGGATATAGGCAAATATTTAGCGTTGTGTTTCAGCCTATTCTTTCTCTGGTCATTGAATTTATAAGAGGGACTGGACTGGATATGTACGTTTACTGTATGATGATGATTTTCTTGTTGTAAGTCCATACAAGCATGTCTTGATGAAAACAAAGACCGAAAATAAGCCATTCATCGATTCATTCATAAGTGATTAAGCTTAATTTTCCTTTGCTGTGGGGGGTATAAAAAACATAACGGGACGTGATGAAGCATAAAATGACGAAGCAGTATATTAATGTGAATGTAACATGGGACATCTGTAGTGCGGTATATACCTGTTAGGAGTAGGAGGAAGCTGCTGCGTGTCTGCTGGAGGCAGTGGGCTGGGTGAGGGTGACTTAGGCAGGCCCGTGTTATTATCAACAGGGCCGCACCTAGAAAATGGACAGCAACATGCAGCATGATGATGATGATGATGAGGACGATGACGACATGCTGTACTATTGGCTCCTGCAGTGACAACCGTAACCAATCCCAGACCAGAGTCTGCTCGTGGATGCCATGGAATCTAGTTACCATGGGACCACAGGAACCCCATGCAGCCTCATTGGTTTGACTGGATTTTGTTTGCGTGATACCCAAGCAGGTATTTACTGTAAAGACATGATGTTTGTATACAGTTGTTTGCAGTTTAATTCAAGACTGAAAATAGCACCTTTCAATGTCATAGAGTATGAAGGTTTACATCATGGGAGAATGGGTTACAAATTTAACAACAAAAAAAAGATACAAGATGCCATCTGGTGGCCATACAGGTGAATTATAAAGTCAGTCTGTAAAATCCCTTCTGGACCAGGAAAAAAGTAAATAAATGGCAAATATGAAGGAAAAAAGACCAAGTGATAAACACTCACTTGTGCCCCCCCATCCCATGTAAAATCAATACAAAGTACAAGCTGCAAAATGTTTGCTATATCTCTGACTTTACCAATGTCGGCTACTTTGGCAGGTTAGATGTGACCCTTGGAATATTGTTCCAAGGTTGTTCCAATGTCAAGGACCCAAGATGATCAGAAATCCAAGATTTGAGGTAAAATAGTTTGCTTAAAATTAAATAAATTGTTCAGAAATACTAGGGGCCCGATTTTGGTTACATTAGCCCTTATGCGTAATTAACGCACATAGCATTGGGGAAGACGTGTTCCCCCACTAAAGTCACTAATTTCGTACCATGCCATCTCCCTTAAATACCTCCTTTACCCGTTAAATTATGCATAGGTGTGGTTTGGGCGTTTTTAGCTTTCATCCAATCCGTGTTGGTCTTGCCATTCCCTTTAATTCATCCCTTATCTATTTCCCTTATCCCTACTGCTATGTCTGACCCTCCGAAGCACGCAGCCTGGCTGCGGGCTTAGGACACACACAATCACACATGCATGAGTAGCCTATTCTCAAAGATTATGCTCTCATTTTGAAACAATTATAGCTCAGTCAATTCTCAATCATTTCTTACCATTCAACATGTTATGTTGAAAAAACATGTTCCATGTTTTTTTTGCTGTATGTGGCGTGCATTTATCCCAAGTCTGCGAAATGTTATAAAGTAAATTGCAAAAAACTCTGGAATTCGCGGCAAAAAACGTTTTTTTTGATCATTGATTTCTCGGTCAATTCTGGACCATTTTTTACATTTCAAAATGCAGCATGATGGGAAAAAGCTCCTCTTTCAGATGCTGTATAGAATATGTGGGTAGGTCTTCTCTACGATGCGGGACCGAGCAAACTGCAACTGTCGGGGATTAGGCGGAAACGGTCCGCCTAATCCCCGACAGTTATAGTTTGCCCGATCCCGCATCGTAGAGAAGACCTACCCACATATTCTATACAGCATCTGAGAGAGAAGGTCTTTCCCGTCACGCTGCACTTTGAAATGTAAAAAATGGTCCAGAATTGACCGAGAAATCAATGATCAAAAAAACATTTTCTTTTCCGCGAATTGCCGACTTTTTTGCAATTTACAGCATTGCGTCACAAGTTAATGAATGTATTTAATTATATTATATACTGTACATTACCTAAACACAAGGAAGTGACCGACAGCAGGCAATCTACAGCTGTTCATAGGACAATCCAGCATAAATAAGGAGATGAATTGAACTGGCGCCTTTCCACGTGGAGTTGTGGACATCTCCAAAGGCGCACAGACGCGCATCGTGCGCACGTGGCTCTGCCTTCGCGGATCGGTTAAGGGGTGGTCTGATGTGGCGTTATCTAGTTCCCTAATCTATTTGACGAAATTAGCAACTTAAGGGACTGCGCAACAAACACGCCCATGACCACACCTCCAGCCACGAATAACGGTGTCGGCATAAAGAATAGTGGCTAAGGGAAGAGAAAAGGTAACCAAAATAGCAATAAGGGAATTCGCTGCGGGTATCGGGTAACGTTAGGGACAACGGGGGAATGAAAATCGGGCCCTAGATCTACAAAGTGACACGCTTTGAACAACTGTATTTGAATAGGAAAAATCTAAATGTCTGCTACATATTGCTACAAATCTAAGATGATACAGCTTTAAAGTAGATTTGAGAAGTAAATACCAAATAAGGCATTCTATAATAGGGCTACACTGCAGGTATGACAGGTATGACCATTGCAGATAAGTAAAGCATTTTTTCATAGGATTTATTTTAAGTAACATATTCTCATGATCTCATCCACCAACAGCCACCTACTTGCGATCTCCAGATGTCCTGCCGGACTTGCGGCCATCCAGCTGTTTCTTGTCATGCGTCAGGGCCTTGTTCTGGGGAGTCGCCTGGGCAGTGGGCGAGGCCATGAGGACTCTTTGGCCGTTGGGTAAACTCTGGCTGAGTGGCTCTGTCTGGCTGCTCAGCGAACTGGACAAAACAGGATAAAAGTCATTTTTGAGATGTATTAAATTACATAAAAGAAAACACCAGAGCCAGAGCCTATGATTTTAATCTTTGGCTGGAAGGCTGTGGGGCCACTGGTAAAATGTACAATATTTTGATGCTAATCATTCTGCTCTAGTCTTTGGATGTCTTTATCCTGCTGTAAATCCAACAAATTTCCTCCTCAAGGATCAATTTAATGGATAATGTTTCAGATTATCTCAAAGATTGGGCCATTTGCCTTTGTACTGGCTGTGATAGAATTAAAAACAGACAAGCTACAATAAACAATCAATCACCAAAAGAGACAAAGATTACACAGAGCTTCCATGACATGTTCCGTTGGCCAACTCATATCAGACAGTGTAATAAACAGGAACTAATGTATGACTGTGCGTTGGTTTCAGTAGATTCTCTACAGATGTGTGTCATGATGTGTAAAGTGGTTTTGTTGTGCAATGGTTAACTCATGTTCAGACTGTGTGAGCTGATGCAGAATAAGCACAGTACTATGCAGATTAAGCACCCATTGGCCTATTTAAACTTGTTACTAGACTGAGCAAGACTCATCTAGGTAAAATCTCCCATTGCAGATGTTACGTAGAATTCTAGGCCCACACTGTGCACAAGGATGCTACGATATCAAACACCTCATAGCGGTGCCGGCACAGCGGCCACCCCAGAATAATCAAAGTAATACTTGAAGAATCACCTGCCAAACTGTCGGTTTCTCCCAAAAATATATGACCTAGTGGTCCAGCCGCATGCCACAAACAGGTATAGGCTTTGGTCTGATTGTATGTCAACTGTTCAAGTCCCACTCATGCTGACCTTTGCTGCATGCCTCTCCCCTTCTCTCTCTCCCTCTTTCCTGTCTTTCTTCACTTTTTACCATCAAGCAAAGCCAAAAAAGCCAAAAACAAACGTGTGCAATAATATTATTACTGCCAAAACATCCTTTTTGTGTGATTTCCATTTGACACCATATCACAGGCAGGTGACTCTGGTGCTAAAAGCTTCAGCTTCGGACCAACCTTCTTCCTGTCTTCATGCTCTCATCCGCCGTGCTGATATCACTGCTACGGTCGTCCCGCCGCTTCCATTCCACGCTCTCTGTGGCTCCCCTCTGTGCCGTCAAATCAGAAGATAAGGATTATGTCCAAGAAAAGGTCAAAGTTGTTACAAAACATGCATTAAACCCTTCAGACCTATTTAAATATGGAGTATATGCAGACAGCTTATAAAGTTCTGTGTCAGGCATGGCCAAATATAGGAGTGGTAGTGGGGCGGCAGTGGCTCAGGGGTAGGAGTCATTGGCTGGTAACTGCAAGATTTCCGATTCGAACCCGGGTGTGTTGATGTATGAGCAAGACACTTAAGACGCGATTTTGAACGCAAAATTCAACCTACCGGGAGGCTCAAACGTCGTATCGATATTTTGAAGCTGGCGCCCGAAGGTAAAACAAGGCAAGAGTCAAGACCCATGACATCCCCTCATATATTAGCACTGGGGGAGGATTCATATTATGCTAATTCATGTTAATTCCTGGGCGCTATGCGCACCTGCTATTAAGAAGCTTGACCTAATAACACAAAACGCTCACTGTGACCTCACTGTGTATGACCACGTCTTCGGAAAAAAAAAAAAAAAAAAACATGTTCGAAGCGACAGACCACACACAGACCGCACAGAAGTTCAACAGTGTTGCCATGTCTGTTTAGTATAAGGGCCTGGCTTGTTATTCTGAAGTGGCTTGTAGTCTAACTGTTGTGGTGAGCATTTTTAAACATTAGCTTTTCTCCTAATGTTGTTTAAACTATGAGTTTCCAAAATGGGATCTGAGGACTAATTGAGGGAGTTCCTAAATTAGGGATATAACCAAATGGACCATACACTCTCACAGTTACCGTACATTAAAATGTTTTGTAATCACTAGTCACTTATTATATAAAGATATGTCACTAGTACTACAGCCATAGAGCTGTAAGGTCACTACTAGAGCCATAAAGATCTTTTTACTGGGGGCATATGTTTACAGATGGGGGTCTGTGAAATAATTACTGTCAATTTTGTGATCCTTGACAGGAAAACGATTGGGAACCACTGGTTTAAACTGGTGATTATCAGACAGTGACAATAACCTACCTTGTAAGGACCTCCAGATGAATGCATTCACTGCACTTAATGATTTTAATTATCCAATAAAATTCTTCAAAACCTTTACACAATTGTCACTTTTTACAAGATTATATTGTTACCAAAGCCTCACAACATGAACTATTAAGCCTGACTATTGCTATGCCTAATATAATGATCATTATAGCAATTCTGTGCAAGGAAATAAAAAATAACTTTTTATTTGTGGACAACCACATTTATAATGCATTATTCATTTCCCCCTTTATGTGTAGCCTATAGGCAACTGATTAGGCTTATGTAATGAACAAAGATGTGTCAGAGAATGAAAGTGGTGGATTTTATGCTGTGGGGAAGGTGTAGGGAAATGTTTTTTAATGTTTTAAATAATAGCCCAATAAAACAAGAAGAAAGAAAAAAACGTGATTACTTGCTTACTTCTTCCTCGTTTATGTAGGATTGTGCCACATACAGTATATAGGCTTTGGCCTGACAGTGTGTCACGGGTTCGAGTCCCACTTGTAGCGGCCTTTACTGCATGTCTCTTTGCTTCTCTCTCCCCATGTCCTGCCTATCTTCACTTGAAGCTATCAGTAAAGGCAAAAAGCCAAAAGCCAAAAGCCAAAATAAATAAATGTGAGTACGTTTTCCAAAACCTCTCTGGACCGATGTGTACGACGTGCATATGCTTGTGCCCAACTAGAATCCAGTGGTGTATTTATCTTTTTTTTAGACTCCCCTAATGCCAAATTATATATATAAGCACCTGCTAGTACATTTTCGAAGTGCCACAAGTGCATTTTGGATTTTGGCAGTTGGCAACACTGCATGAATCATATTAGTTAGTCAGTAGGATTCAGTAATTCCCTCACCGTCTGTCTCTCCAGCAGCTCCTGCTTGCGTTCCCAGTCGGCCAGTGAGCGTACGATGCCGTCCTGCGGCCCGCTGCAGGGGGCGGAGCCTGTGGAGGAGTACGCAGGGTCTGCTGGGCTGGGGGAGGGCGGAGCCGGGGAGCGAGGCGTCAGCGGGGTCACCGTTTCCTCCAATATCCTCATCTCCTGTCAGGAGCCGATGCGTTTTTAAGAGTTAAAGGGGAATTCCACCCATTTTCAACATTATACTATGTCATTAATATACCTTAGAGACGTTGTGTGCACTTAATAAAAAGTTCCCTCCATTCTGTGTTTCTTAGAAATGTAGGTCTGAAAAAACACATTAACATGCTGAAACACAACTGGATGACGTCACCAAGTTGTGTTTCACCATGTTAATGATTTTTCTTTTAGGATATATATATATTTTTTTGAGAGTGTACAAATGGAATGGTTTTTCATGATTCAAATATTGTTATAAGGAGTTCCTCTCTGTCCCCAGTGAGCCCATGGGGTCAAATAACCCTAGTTACACTTTGGGCTTTGAGAGAAAAGCTTTTCTTCCAATCAGGATGAAACAATACAGACAACTACATGACAGTTGTCAGATGAGTGACAGGACAGTTTGTTTATTATTGGACCACAATCCTTATTAGAGACGATTCTATTGTGACCCAATGTTATTCTCCATAGTGAAAATAGCACCCCATCTATAAAGTCAAGGGCCAAGTGTTTTTGATATACAGTGAGAGGAAAAACGGCTCTGGTTCGGGGGCCAGTTTTGAATTGCAGCCGTCCGTAGGTGCCCTTTGAGAGTGGTTTTGAAGGAGTCAAGGGATTCACTCAGTCTTGATAGCTGTTGGTAGGGCGTTCCGAGGGGGATATGCATCAAACTGTCCTGATAGCATCAGCTATTGCATTGCGACATGGCCTGAGCCAATGAAATAACCAATAAATAGCAGCATGTAGCTCTCATCCAATAAAAGTGGTGGTGTTTGTGTCCGTAAAACCTCGTTCAAATAGCAACGCTCGCAATACATTAGGACAGTCATATTGGAAAAAAGGATACATTCTAATTACATTTCCTTTGTTGGTTTGCTCACATGGTTGGCAGTGTAGATGAGGTGACACAACGCACCTCCACTGTTGCCAACTTTTGTCACTATATTTAGCTTTTTTTCCAGACCCCCCTAGAGCCAAAGTTAGTGAAAAATCTAGCATTTTTTTGCTGGTGAGTTGGAGTGAAATTGGTTGACATGCGCCAGAGACAAAACCCTCATTTTTCACCATTTTTCCTCTTATGATAGAGTCCTCCTTCCTTCCTAGAAAGTACCATTGGTAACCAAATGGACCCTTATACATCTGTAACTCTTGAGATCGTAAAATGAAAACAAATTGGTTTCATTTTACGCTCTCAAGAGTTAATTGTATTTAATTCATTCTGAATTACCTAATTTCAAGAATCTACACATTTAGAAAATGTAGAAGAATTACTATTTTGACCAACATTTTACCAGTTATTTCTCCTAAATTAGTCCGAGAGACTAAACTCAACATCAAATGGTGGTCTTAAAATGCAGAATAAATAGTGGGCCCTGATATGAAAACGGTTGAAAACCACTGCTCTAGCGCATTCTAGTGCATTTTGTATTTTGGCAGTTGGCAACACAACACACCTCTTGGTGGTACTTCCTCTCCTCTTCAGCCACCTCTCTCTGGGCTCTCTCCCACTCCTCCTTCAGCTTGGCCTGCTCACAGTGGTACTTCTCCTGTTACCATGGCAACACAGAGACCACATACAGTACAGCAGCACAGAGCATCATGCCAGAAGACAAGAAGAGGGGGGAGTTATGTCAGTGAATGAACTGGCAAATACAGGCCGAGGACATTTTATTTTTATTTATTTTTTTGCTGAATCTTCAGCTATTTATGACATGCCAGAATGGGGGTGGAGTGGGGGGCTAGCAGATTTTTCAACAGGTGGTCCGGGGACCACCTGTGGACTCTGAGAGGATTCCAGGTGTTGGTTTCATGTTTACACTGTCAAGAGTTAAAATATTCATCATGTGAATTAGCCCAAGTCTACACAACTAGAAGGTAGAAGATTAATGGTCATTTTGATCTGTATGTTTGACTGTTTGGTTTCTCAAATCCAGACTGGAATTGTGGACAAAAGCTAAATACAGTATATCTTTTGGGGTTTTGGGGTCTGTGGGGCTAAAATGTCATCGAATGGTGGTCCGTGGCTCAGATGCCGAGGGGACCCTGGTATAAAAAAAGATTGAAAACCACTGGTCTATAGGGTTCACATGGTTATTATGGCTGTTGAACTCCTAGCGTTTGCCAACTAACACCTTAAAATGGAAAGCTTGTTGTTTTGCCTGCCTGACCGTTTCAGTCAACTTAAGGCTATGACATCCTGGCTGACATTTGTGACAATGTCCAATGCTCTGACATCTAGCTGGAGAGAGAAATGCAAACATGGAGACCAGAAGAAGCAGGCTGAGCAAGAAGCAACAGATCATGCAAGGCTTCGGGTTCCTACACACCTTTTATTGTTTCTAGACCTACAAGCGCATAGAGAGTGCATCTGCTATCATTGAATAGTCAAAGTATAAAATATGGTTTAAGTTAAAATGACTTTGAATGGGTTTAAGTGGTAAGAACTGTGGATGTGACAGCCGCAGTAGAGTGACAGACCAGTTAAACCTTTCATTCTTAGTCAAACCATGTCAAATGAATTTCTGCTGAGTTTTCCAGACGTGTGTAGAAACCCTTGGAGCAGCATACAGACAACAGGGAACAACAGGAAAGGAAGTCAGGTGAAAACAGAGGTTGTTCATATGCCGGTCATTCATCCGTTTCAGTGCATCTCAAATGGAACAGCAGACAAGCAGACACATGTGTGCTTTCTCCCCTGTTGTTGTTGTGAAAGGCACGTGTTGTGCGATTGTCACATTCAATGACGACGTGATTGCCAAATTTGGTGGGCCGCGGTTTTATGAGCTCCAGGGGACATCGCCATGCTGGTTTGTGGTGGACATTTTTGTCTTGGACAAGACCAGGTCTCGACATGGCCCAAGGACACATTTGTCCGCATACGGAGACACTGATGAACCCTGAGTCTCCTACAAATAGGCTGGACAAAAGGAGGCTGAATATTGAGATGCACATTTGGTTGAGGAGAGAGAGGGTGGTCTGGGCAGCAGCAGCAGCAGCAGCAGCAGCAGCAAACCTTGGAGAGTGATTAATTTCACTGCGTGTGGGTGGCTGTGATGCTGTGAGACACAGGCAGCATACTGTACCACCAAGCTATAGCAAGGCTCTTCCATTGCACATGGCTGCCCTCTAGTGCTCAAAGTATTTATAATAGTAGCCACACAGTGACTTAGATGTGGGCTGGCTCATATGCAGGCACACTAAACAAACATGGAACCATAAAGCAAGCTGGTACTGGTTAATGCAACACGGTCAGTCCAGGTAGTATTGTGGTAAGCATATTAATGAGTGTCAGTGTAGATCAACACGACAGAGAATCCAAAACTGCCTTACTTATATGCATTCACAACCCATGCTTTGTTTTGTCTTAACAAGTCCCTGGCTGTTAATTGGGTCAGGACTAACATGGCCACTCTAACTGGAATATTATATGGCTAATGGTAAACAACATCACATACTGTATTAGCATTTTGCCATGTGGTTTCTGTTTCTATGAAGCATGTAACAGTACAAACAATATACATGCGGTTTGTTTTTTGTGTGGTTCATAGCGTAAAGCAAAACTGTAGCTGTGACAGTGTTAGTGCTGTGCTCCCCCAGTACTAACTGCAGTAGGGGAGACCGGGGCAGGTTGTCTCACGGGTTGGTTGTCACAAATCTTATTACAGCCAAACTAGAGGGCGCTGTTTCACCATGTTGATATCAGTCATGTAACAAGACATAAGGTTCATTTGTACCATGAAATTTTTTTAGAAGACACCTACCACATTGATATGAGAAGACATTGATTTTTTTTAGGGGCAAAACGAACTTTTGATTTTGGTGTTAGTTTTGTAATAAAAAGGTTGTAGAATATTAGATATTTAAAAACTATGCACATGTTAGAAAGAGGACATCAATAGCTTCATTTTGATGTGATGTGGGATTTGCTAGCTGCAGCCATGTGGCAGCTATCATTAAAAGTTTGTCAAATGATCATGTGGGGCTGGTTGTCTCATTTTTTGCGGGGCTGGTTGTCACATGTCAAATTGGTATAATAAACAAATGATAATGATTTACAACTATAAAAGTATATTAGCTATTAAAGATTTAATTTCTAGTCATTTTAAAACTCATTGTGTGTCTCTAGCTTAAAAAACAAAAAAGTTACACGTTTTTTAAATTTCACATTTTTCTTCTGAAACCCCATTGATTTCCTATAGGGACAACCAACCCTGTGCATTGTGACAAGCTACCCCGTGATGGGGCTGGTTGCCACAACGTGTCAAGGTGACTTTGATGGCTAATAACTACCTGATAGAATAACTTATGGGGAAAAGGGTTACACAAATTTCAAGCCAAGACCTTAAGCTTCCTTCTAATATAGGGCTGATTATCATGTGATGTGTGGTTGATGAGCAATTCAAGTCAAAGCAAAAAGTGTGACAACGCGCCCCGGTCTGCAGTACTAACTGTATTTTATGTTCATCAAGCATTATGTTATACACTGCCAGGTATCTGGCTCTCAAAAGACAGTAGATTCTCCTCATTTTGAGGCCCAATCCAGGCATGTGTCTAGCATAGCCAATAGTATGGTAGCCAAAAGAGAGCAATAAAAGTGGTGCTTTTTGACAACCACCACTAGATAGCGCTGAGGCGCTGTTGCTGCCAATTTGGAACGCCTTATACCATTTTGGAGCAGAGCGAGAGCAGAGCAGCACAAACCCTGAGATATATATATATATATAATGACATAATAAACCAATTAGCTTTCATTCTTGGCAAAGCACAGTTCTTTGTCGATACTGCCGGTTACACACGAACAATGGAAGTCCTGTTAGCACCATGCTGCCATATAGTTCAACACGGTGTACCTGCAGCATGCGCTCCTGCTCGTGCTGCCACCTTTCCTGGCGCTTTCGCTCCTCATCGGGGTCCCAAGACCAGCGGTCCCCCCGCGCAGCCTGGGACAACACCGGGACTGACACCTGACGCACCGACATACATGCACACACACGGGTATGCGTGCGTACACACACATGCACAACCCCCCACCCCCCATGCACACGACCGCAAACCCAGACACAGACAGATCCAAGACCGGGACAGATATGGACCCCAGCATTACACACACCCGGACACAAACACGCACGCACACACACACAGACACACACGCCCACGGAGAAAGTTGGAGAAAGAAAGGAGGGAGGAGAGGAGGAGAAATAGTTTCATCTACCACAACAGCACTATTCCAATGCTAGCCAAACGACTCCTACTAAGGAGAGAAAAAACACACATAGAGAGAAAGATGAGCATAAAGGGAGAGGGAGAGCAACATTGGCCACTTTCTACAAGCATGCAGAAGAACCAGCAGCAGCTACAGTATATACAACTGTCCCAAACACGTTCCCCGCACATGGGAAAGGCAGGATATTAATCTCCATACGTGTAGGTGGTGGAACTTTATTGTACATCACAGTAAAAAAAAACTTTGCTAATGCAAAGATTATGCTACTCTTGCCTCCAAGGCCAAAAGAGAAACAACGTTGAGTAGAGAAAATTCCCTATCAAAGTTAGATGGCTAGATTAAGAGCACTTGTGATGTTATTTGTTGTTAAAAACACAAAAAAGGTAGTCCCTGCTGTTCACCTTTGTGCGGGAATACTAGATAATACTAGAGACATCTGGAAAGCCAGATGTCTCTGAGTTTTGTGTCAGAAGATACAATAACAAGTCAGATTTACTCACGTTTCCACGATGATTTGTCTCAGCCTCCTCTGTAGAGAGAAACGTTATGAGAAAGGTTAGTGGTGAAATGAACATCCACCCAATAAATGTATTACACATAAAAATGGATTACGAAACACAACAACTTGAAATACAGATGAATAATGAGACATCTCTGCAATAAAAAATAAACAGCAATGAGTTGTTTGACAGACCCCAAGCAAAGTGAACAGTTGACAAGGATGAAACACGTACGTACATGACAGCACAAATAACAATCTCTCCATTCAAAACACCCTGATCATGAATGGAACAGCTAAAACAAAACACGTGATGGGACTCAGGTCCTGCATCCTGACCCCTGGGAAGAGGGAGCCAGTACATTCAATGCTCCCTGAGTGAGTCGTTTACCTGGCGGAGCGAAGAATTCCCAACGCTTAGGGTTGGCGGGGGCCAGAGGACACCTGACACTGTTTGCAAGCTCTATACCAAAACAATGTATGGGTGGGATAAGGAGGGACAGATGGAAAAGAAATTAGGGAGGGAAGGAAGGAGGTTGATACGTAGGAGGGACAGACAGTGTTGTGCAAGTTCACGCTTCGCAAGAGCTATAGCTTCAAGTTCACAGCTCCAAGAGTATTTACTATCTTAACTTCCTCTGTCCTGTCCTGTCACTGCCTTTACCCAATTACAAAACTAAATATTGAATCACAGAGATCACTTTTAAAGACCAATAAAAACAATCAATGTATGAGTGTGTACAGTGTAATACTGGAAGCAAACAGGAGAAGGTATACTGCAGATGCAGTAGACATTTAGCCTGAACAAAATTATGCAACTATCCAAAAACAGAAAATGTCTCCACCCGGTGGATATTTTCTGTATGTTTTCCCCCTGGCACAGATTTTGAGAAAGATTGCTTGCATGCTTTGAGAGAGTCATGCTGGTTTGACTGAAAAATAGAACAGTGACTTGTAGGGCGGATCAAGTTACAAGTCCATCTCCGAGATGGACAGACTCAGAGATGGGCTTGTCCTTTGAAATGTGCTTAAAGTCAGGTGATTGCACACTGCAGCTGGCAAAGTAGTGGGAGTTCACAGTTCTGTAAAGGTGCGAGCCATTTTTCATGCGAGACTGTTTTGCTCAAGTTAACTTGACAAGTGCATTATTTCCAAGGACACATGTATGTTCTTTGCATTCTTAATATTGAGAAAAGGCCACAATCTAGCTAGAGTCTTTATTATTTTTTTGTCACTGTTTATTATTACTGCAATTCTTGTTTTTCCATCTCTGCCACAAGGCTCCGTTCAGGAACCAAATTGTACTCTTATATACTTTGTACTTGAACACAAGATGAATGATGCTCACATTCATTTGTTTGCAAACAGTTCACCGCTCAACAAAAACATGAGCACGTTCAATGCTCTTTGAGTGCAGTGCGATCATGCACAACACTGGGGTCCTGGGAGCTGGGATGGAAAGCAAGATCATTATGGCCTCTCATGCAGTGGAGCGTGTTACCAAAAGAGGTACACATGGTACTGCCATGTTGCAGTATTGATACACATACTGCTGTTTATAATCGCACTGAGGATACTTGGTTTTCAATGGCAGGAAGCTGCTGTGGAATATCTTCAGTCCCAAAAACCTTGGTGAGGCCGTTAGGAGGGCCATTATGATTCACTGCTCCTGAATGAAATGCCGGTGCTGGGAGTCTGGTGCAACGCACAGGTCCTGTGCCAACCTGGTGAGAGCAGGAGCAGACCTGGTGAGACGTAGGAGGGGTCTGGACAGGAGTCAACCCACAGAGCCTAGTCCCTCCATGTGCCAGAGTATAGTGCCTCTCAGTACCGGCAGAATAGTTCTGGAGCAGTGGATTGTGTGGCCTTGGGTCTTTCCCTAGTGGACTGACCGAGAGTAGCTACTGGGACGTAAGTCGGGACTTGATCAACCCCGGCTGGGTCGCCTGAGTGAGGGGTATGATGTTGCGAGACCCGAAACCCCGATGACCTTGGGATACATCACTGAGGATACGTCCCAGTTGCATCCATGCGATGTATCTTTAAACCAGTTAATCTCATTTGCAGTCTGTTTTAAAATGGTGATGATTGTTAGCCTCTGTAAGCTGCAATATAGCCAATTTATACGTAATGAATTGCATCATGCATCAAAAATTGGTGTTTGCCCTGCAGTTTACTTATGACAGCCAAAAGGCAAGAGTGCCAGAAAGACAGACTAGAAGAGAGTAAGCAAGGAGGATAATGCTGTAGTCAAACAGAAGAGAAGTGCAAGCTCAAAATAATCTTGTTTGTGGCTGGTGGATGGCAAAGCGTTTTACCTGCTGTGGCGTGGCATGGCAGCTCATAACTGAGAGGTCGTGCATCGGCAATGATCGGTAGATCCTCTTTTCTTGTAGACCACTCCCGTGTACTATCACTGACCTGCAGGCAAATAATGACACATCATTTGATCAGACATTGTTGTTGTCTGATCATTGTTGTTGTCTGTTGTTGATGTGGATGTGGTTGCCTATGCTGCGAGTGCAAACAATTTATTGTAAGTATTTGTGAAAATAATCAAACAATATTCAAAATGACAAACATAGCAGATCTACAGCCCACATTTCAACCTGTTGGCCACACAAATGTTGCTATACCAAGAATAAAAGCGTGAAAATCCACCTGAATGACAGTAACATGGGAATTCCAAGATTTGCACACTGTTTGACGTTTCAAAAACAGATGATGAACTAAAAGCTTTAATAAAGTAAGTGCAGATGTTTCATCTTGTCCTTGCCTTGATGTCTAGCACCTGGCCTAAATACAGGCATCAAGATGTGCACAGGATCTCTCTGTGAAGTGGAGCAGTAAGGTGATCCCTACCTGGGAGACAGCTGGCTGACTCTGTGCTGTGTTGGCCTCTGACTGCAGAAGGTTGGGAGTGTTTAGTCTACTTGGCGCCGTCTGTTCCTGGACGGTCTGTTGGCGTTCTGCAAACACCCAACATTACATGTTAGTAAAGCAGAAAACATATTTATTATTATATGGTACTGTTAGAGCCTAGATGTATACAATAGGCCTGAGAGCTATATTGTATTGATACAGTCTATCTTGTTATGCTTCACCTTTTTTTTTCAGTTTCAATATAACTACGGTCTGAGCCCTGTGCCTCATTGAAGAACTACTCCTCCTCAACTACTATCACTGAACAAGTGCTATTGCTTTTTGCTCCGTAATACCATGTACATTAGAGCATAATGATCACAACCTACAATATTGTTGCGATTACTTCTATTCTCTTTGCTGATCGATCCAGAATCCCACAATAGTAGTATGTCCCTACCTGGATCCACATCTAAGACCCTTGCCCCATTACTCTCATGTATTTGTAAGCAAGCAAGAATTCCAAAATATTACAAAGTTATGTCCTTCTGTTCTTCCAGTAATACATCTTCATTAGGTTGTCACTGCATCAAATGCCTGCATCCAATGCATACATTATCAGAAGGTATGAATTTCAACAACAAAATGCTTCCAACTTTCAATTTTACACTGTAGTCTGTGGAATCACCACGAGGTGGCAGTCTAGCAGTTATGAGTCCTTGGTAACAAACACTATCCTAGACCAGCCAGTGGTTCTCATTCTGAAATGTTTGGAAGGACCCTAGGTATTTGGCCACACGGGCCCATATGAAAATAGTTGAAAATGGCCCATCAACAAGATCACCAACATTACATAGGTGGCTGGTTGACTTTGACAAAATGATTTCAGATGTAATATTAAAGTATATTTCAACTCCTTTAACACATTTGTCTGGGGACCCTGTGCTTCAAGGACCGCTGCTCTTTGAGAACGACAACCACAGCGCACAGGCGGAAAGTAAGTGCTATTTTGATGTACTTAGTAAAGCATGTCCAATTTTTAACACTTTTACAGCATTTTTGCTGCTTCATCTCTGAACCAAATATTGTACTTGTACACTTTAGTTACTGGTTACTTTGTAGATTTGGACTTACTATTGCAAAATGTATGGACTTACTCTTACAAAACACACATTAATTTAACCACTTCAGCCCTACATACATCTTTGGCCGTTTGAAATGAAAGAGGCAAACGTTTTTATAGTAAATGGTGCATTTATATAGCGCCTTTATCCAAGGCGCTTTGCATAGATTGTGCATCACATTTACCTATTTACACATACATTCATACATGTAGAGTGGCAGAATTTGTGCAAATGGATATTTGATTTTCTATCAAATAGAAAACAGGTTGTCAAAATAGGTGATCTTGTTTCTCTGTCTCAGCTCCGGGACCCCCCAGGGCTGCGTCCTTTCACCTCTTCTGTACTCTTTTTACACACATTTCTGTCAATCACATTGTAGTTCAGTTATGGTGTATACATTTGCAGATGATACGTCTGTGGTGGGTCTCATCTCAAAGAGGGATGAATCAGACTACCCTTCTTGCCCCAGACAGCCCTTCTTTGGAGGGACAAAAGAGTGTAAAATGTGAACCAAATGGACCCTAGCGGATCTATTTGGTTCCATTTGTACACTCAGAAAAAAAGGTCCTAAAAGAAAAATCATGGTGAAAGACAAGACTTGATGATAGAGCCACCATTGGACTGATCGCATGAAGTGAACAGAGTTTGTGACAGCGCTACTCAGGGCCGAGTTTTATTTGGGCCAAGCCTTCTTGTTACCCTATGCTCTTACCTGTGGATGTCGTGTGACTCTTTGGCTTGTCCTCTTCCTGCAGAGGGACAGTGGACCGGCCTCCTGTCACCTCCATGTCACCTTCTCCTGGCTTCTGGAGCTCCTAGTTGAAGGATGACACCACACACACGCACACGCACGCATGCACGCAGGCAGGCGCGCACACACACACACACACACACACACACACACACACACACACACACACACACACACACACACACACACACACACACACACACACACACACACACACACACACACACACACACACACACACACACACACACAAGGGTCAGCTAACCTGGACATGATCTGCGCCATTTCTTACACCTTATCCCTGGCTCTACAGTATATGCCCATTTTTAGCCCCCACTATGTCCAGCTTTTGGTGTGTGTAACCCAGATTTTGTGGTAACACAAACATCAAATGCCACTGATGATAAGAGGACAATGACCGATCTACAAGCTCACCGCATGGCTAGGGCCCAATGTCTTTCCTCTCATTCCAACTCTCTCACCCCCCCCCCCCCCCCCCCCCCCCCCCCACACACACACACACACACACACACACACACACTAGGGGTGGGACAATTCACTTCCCTCACGATACAATATAATATTGATATTTTGGTTCTGAATCGATTTATATTACGATTCTTAGTTATGCTGCGATTTGATTTGATAAATCGATATCTCACATTTTTCCCCAAATGACTGTGCTTTTATTATACAAAAACAAGGGGGATCCCACCCATTTTCAAGATTTTTTCTGAGAGCGTACTAATGGAACCAAATGGACCCTGACGGGTCCATTTGGTTTCAGTTGTACACCCTCAGAAAAAAGTCCTAAAAGAAAAATCATTAACAAAAACAACACAAACACAACTTGATGATATCATCATCAAGTAAAACACAGTACAGTGAAATGTTGAAAATGGGCGGATTGTTGATTGACAAGTGGTCAATCAACTTACTAGAACATTTTCTTTCTGACATGCACAAATTAATGAATAGGCCTACATGATCATAAAAAAATCTATTTTGAACCTGGCCATTCGATATGGATATCATGGCATTAAGAATTGCGATATATTGGCATATAGATTTTTTTGCCCTTCCCTAACACACACCGTTGGTAGTGAGGTGGGTCGGCTGGGCGGGGTGGAGGGCCGGAGCTCGCGCGGGGTGTCTCCGGGGCGCGGCGCCACATCACCAGGTGTGTCCGTGGACGACGACTCCGGCCGCCTGCTGGGAGACGTGTGCGCGCTGTGCATGATGGGAGAGGCTTCGGCGGGCTGGTCTGTGGCATCGACGTGGTGGTGGGTGACGCGGGTGGTGGGTGTTGGGGGACACGGCTGGAAGCCCGTCAGAGACTCTGCCTCCTCCTGGCTCTCGGGCGCGGAGGGCCGCTCTTCTTCGGTGCCCAGGACACCGTTGACACGGATTAAGCCGTCAGCCTGCGTGGTGGTGGCGAAAGGACAGCAGCGTTATTTTAGAGCAGTGGTTTTTCGACCTTTTTCATACCAGGGCCCACTGTTTATTCTGGATTTGAGCAACCGAGGACCACTATTTGATGTTGAGTTTAGTCTCTCTGAAAACTAAGGATTTTCAAGTTTGTGTCCACAGTTTAGGAGACAACTGGAAGAGCGCTGGTCAAAATAAAATAAATTCTTCTACATTTCCCAATCGTATAGATTCTTGTAAAAAGTAAGTCATTCAGATGTTTAAATATAATTTAACTCTTGAGAGCGTAAAATGATACCAAATGGACATGTAAGGGTCCATTTGGTATCATTTTCATGTTTTAGGTTGTTCTTAGAGAAAGTAAGAGATGGGTGTTACTGTAATTGTTTTACATTCCTTCCTTTCTTTAGCTGTAGGAATTTTAGCTATGAGAAGGAGTATTCGAATAAGGCTTGAAATACACATTTCTTTATGGATTTTTAAAGCGATTTCTTCTTTTATCATCTACTACAGTCCTAATAAACCCCAGGAAATTATAACAGGCCACAAATGATATATGGAACGTGACAAACTGCCATATTGAGACTCTGGGTCAGGCATGCACAGTAAGACGCTAAGGGGTGCTTGAGCACCCCCAAGTGGCCCTCTCTGGACCAACATGCCCTTTTTAAAAGAACAAAATGTAAAGTTCAACGATTTTTCCCTCTGAAACCATAAGGGCTATGTTTACAAAACTTGGGGAGGTGGGTGGACATATTTTTAAAAATTATTTGATTTTAAAATTGTATCGGTCGGCCTCATGGTGGCGCTATAACAGCCCACCAAACAGCCAGTTACGTTTTGGTCCATAACTCTTGAACCGTAAGTCGTAAATTTAAAATTCCTTTTTCCCAGCATTCCTTGGGTCATGATGCATCTCTCCATATAGGCCACGCCCATTTCCGCCATTAAAGTTTTTCCGCCATTTTGGATGTTGTTAAAAACACACTTTTTGCCCCTATTCCTACATATTTTAGTCAAATCTTACAAAAATTGGCACACATGCTCTGTGGACCTATCCGATAAAAGTGAATACACAGATTATTGATTAAGCGTTTGCCCATAATTGGCTTCCAAAGTTAGTGGGAGGGGCCTATTTCACAAATAAGTGCCACAAATCATTCAAATGTCCAAACCTCCCCAAATTTGAATCGCATGTTGTGGGTGGTGGCACCAACAGGTAGCCAAAAAATCCATTGGTCGGCCTCATGGTGGCGCTATAACAGCCCACTTTACGTTTTGGCCCATAACTCTTGAACCATAGGTCATGAATTTAAATTTATTTTTTCCCAGCATTCCTTGGGTCATGACGCAACTCTGCTACTAGAGTTGGCTCAAATGCCCCTCCTAGTGGAAGAGTGGTGAGTGCCACTCACCACTCTTCCACTAGGAGGGGCATTCGAGTCCAGTCCAGTGCAGTAGGTTTGCAACACTACCACTTTGTGTCAGAATATGGAACTGTTGTCCACAAGAGTCATGGCCTGTTTTAAAGGGAAGGGGATCTGCTTTCATTCTAAGGGACAGGAGCTTGAAATTCAGTTTCTAAGAACAGTCATTGGAGAAGAAGCCATTATTTTCTTCAAACCATTTTATATAGCAGTAGCCTAATGCGTTTGTATAGTTGTACTTGTAGATGCTGAAATGCTGTTTTCTATGCGTTTTTAACCCCCCAAAACTCAAAAATTTTTCCGCCGCCCGGCTTTGCCGGGCGGCTAGAGTGCCCTCCTGGTTAAATTTGAGCACCTGCCCTTGAAAATCTCTGTGCACGCCACTGTTGAGACTCTGGGTCAGACATGCAAAAATATGTGTGTAGAGTGCAGTGTGGTGTGCTGCCTCCTTCACATTCAGTAGATCCTGTGAACTTCAGTGGCCAGTTATAATTTCCTGGGGTTTACTGGGAATGTAGTAGATAATTAAAAAAAAAACTTTTGTAAACAAATATGTATTTTGGACCATAGCTAAAATCCCGAAAGCTAAGAAAGCAAGCAATGTAAAACAATTAAGACCCAAATTTTACTTTCTCTAATAACCTAAAACATGAACCTTGGTTGGAAAAAAAAAAAAAAAAAAAAAAAAACTAAAGTTGTCCTTTAAGGCCATTGGAGTCTCCCTCGGTCCATCTGCTATGGACCGAGTGTGCACTATGCTCGTCCTCAGACGAGCAGCATCTCCAGACATCTTGGTAATACAACATCTGGTCAGCTCATTTGTGCACTCTGCATGAGCATCTTTCTTTGTTTCACCCAATGTCAATTACCTAATGTGATCCTGGGCTCTACACACCCTCTGCCAACCTGGGGAGGCAGTGGGCAGTGGGCTGACCTCATGCTTTCTTCAATGCATGAGGAGTCCAAGCTGCCTTCTTTTCACCTAACTGGGGGGGGGGGGGGGTCCCTGGTTGGACTTAGCGCATGGAGGGAACATGCTATTCCAATTGCTGTCGGGATTGCTTAGACTTAAAGTGTATTGGCTTGAACTTATAGATTTTTGATGGCATTTCATTGCAAAGATCTTGTTTTGTTTAGCAAAAACATTCATTATATTAACATAGTTATTAATGTTTTCATTATTGGCCAGTGGCCACATATCCTCGAGCTTCCTCTCGGCACCGATCTATCCCACTCTGAGCCAGCAATGTTGAGTGCAAGAAGGAGCACGGTAACTTTAGAAGCCTGCAGCAGCGGTGGTGGCGGTGGTGGTAGTAGAGGGTTGTGGGTGGGTGAATGCAGGCTCTCTGTCTGCCTCTAGTCTACCCACACACCCACCCTCCTGCACCCCACGTCTCCATCTCATCTCCTGTCCCAGCAGTGGTGTGTGTGTGTGTGGCCCCTCTTTGTGTGCATGGGGGAGCCCACTTCACATTGAGAGGGCCCTACTTGTCAACGTCTTAAGTCAATAGGGAACAGAGGGCTCCATTCACGGCCCTGGACTCCACTCTGCTCAGGCTCCTGTGACCAGACATTCCACAACAGTGGCTCTGCACTTCCCTGTTCGGGAGTAAGTAATAACTCGCCCCTCCAAGACACATTAACACACACACACACACACATACACACACACACACACACACACACACACACACACACACACACACACACACACACACACACACACACACACACACACACACACACACACACACACACACATGAACATGCACGCACATGCATACGTGCCGCGAAACCACAAGAGCGTGATGTTTTTGTTTCTGGTGTTGTTTTTTATTTATCCTCTTTGAAAGTTTTTATTGTCGACTTGAAACATTTACATGCCTCTTAGTGGGAAGAATCTGTTGTTTTCCAGTAAGGAACATGACAGGCCATCTCCATGGCGCGTTCTGTGGCATTCTAATGTAAATGCCAAGGGGGCACCGAGATGGGTGGGGGGTGGCTGGGCTCATCCAACACACTGTGAGCAGAGAGCTGCCAGCTCTGGGAAGAAGCTGTTCTGTGAAGCCATGCCACCTTTGTCTGCCTGTCTCTGTTCAGTCTCTGTTTCAGCAGTCTACACAATGCAGTATATACTGTAACCACTATATCAATTCTATACATGTACTGTAGGTACTTGTAGTACCAACCAAGGTATCCCAAATAACATGTTTATGTAGACCTAGATAGCGGTTTATTAGATTTTTCACATAAATATAGCACTATATGGAATACAGTAGATATGCACAGTTAAATTAGCCTGTATAGATTTCATACTATAACTGTATGTTCTTAGCATATGTATGACACACATTCACTACTTTGTATGCAGATGATGAATTACCATCAAATGCTTAAATTGTAAGTTGTATGTATCATCATTATAATACACAAAGTGGTTGGACCATTGGTTTCCGATCATTTATACTAAAGCACCACCTCAGTAAATATTTGTCACTCTGAGTACCACCATATTAACTGACATTAAAATACAGGAGCATAGACCTGCCCCTTTCGTCCCATTCCTAAGCCAACAGTGATGTGCTGAAAGTGTCTAATCGCCAGTAGTTACTAGTACCAGCAGAGGTACTAGTACCAGTGGTTGGGAACCTCTGTTGTAGACTACATTCTTTTAGAGACTATACCATAATTATGCCCTGCACGACATGTGTAATTGTGTACGTATAGACTATACATTTTGTGGTCAATGGATGAAATGAATACACATTTTTTCAAATACCCTGGCACAGCATATACTACGTACTGCATACTGCATACGGTAAGGAACACAGCCCTGAGTGCACCCACCACAACTCTATGTTTTTTTCCAAGTTGTTGCTGTAGTCGAGCATTTCTCCTTATCATCCTAGTAACTTTTGTCAGTGGTTCAACCTCTTCAGGTGGCGAACAGACAAAATCATTATTTGAGAAGCTTCATTTAAGCTCTGTCTCACACCAAAATACGGGAGACTGCCCATAATTTCCGAGAACCCATTGCTCCAACTATATGGCTTCCCGTGTGGTTATGGATATCCAGGGTTAGTAATTGGGCAAAACCTCATTTTGCATTTTCATACCAGGGCCCACTACTTATTCTGATTTTTAACCACGGACCAACTTTCAAAATACTTGTAACATTTCTTCTACCGTACATGTTGAAAATTAAGCAATTCAGCTTTTCAATGCAGCTTTTTAGCAATAATGTAATCCGTACAGGTCTGTTTGATTTAACTTCACCATCTTAAGAGTTTAAGATCTATAAGGTTCCATTATAAGGTTACCAACGTTTCATTATTTAACTGGGGACCACCTGGAACCCTCTCAAGGACCACTGGTTGAAAACCACTGTTGTAGGGCATTCATCTATGGGAGAATTAAACCACATCAGAGATAATAGGTTTCTTCCAGAACACCATGTATATAAGAGAAAGACAATAAGCAATAGGTGTGTGTATTACCTTGGATGGTCCTGTGGCAGCAGCAGGGGGTCGGGTCTGGACGTAAGGCTTGGGCGTCAGTAAAGGCACCGCTTTTGGCGACACGGCCCTGAGCGTCGCGGTCAGAGGCTTTGGCTCCGACGAGCGCGAGCGGATCTGCGGCCGGTGTTGCTGAGAGGAGGAGGAGGAGCAGGGCGAAGACGGCCGCACAGCCGCCTCGCCGTCTCTGGGAAACTCTCCCACGCGCGCCTCCACCGTGGACGTGAACTTGGGGACGGGGGCCGACTGCTGCCGCAGGAACCGCATGGGCCCGTCCGTGTTGGCGCCGGGCGACGAGGGGTCCGACGGGGTGGTCGGGGAGGCGAGCAGCGACAGCGGGGAGAAGGGCGAGGTGGGGGAGGAGGAGGAGGGGTCCGACGACACGCTGCGGTCCAGCAGCTTGGGGAGCTGCAGCCGCTCCATCACCGCCTCGCTGATGGAGAAACGTTGGGCGTAGCGCTGGAGCACGCTGGCCGCCTCCTCGCTGGTGCGGGCTCTCCTGTACGCCTCCCTCAGCTCCTCCTCACGGCGCTCCCTGGTGGAGGGACAGAGACACAGCACAGAACTCACCTCAGCACAGCATCTCTGTCAGCAGCTTAATAGCAGGGAAATTGAAATCCCCTGGCTGTATACCGTAGCACAGTGATTTTCAACCTTTTTGACACCAGGGACCACTATTTATTCAGCATTTCAAGGACCACTGGCTGGTGGTCCCCGGACCACTGGTTGAAAACCACTGCCGTAGCACATTAATGCCATCCAAGTGTAAAGGAGACAGTTCTTTCTATTTGCAATGACAAAATGGGAAATGAATGCTGTAAAAGCGTCATCCTCACATCCTCTATGTTGCTTCCTACTTAATCTCTTAAGGCAGATTCAGCAGCTGTTGTTGCCGTGTGGACAGCCTGGCCGTGAGAGCTGGATTAACAAACTCTGGTGGGGTTTTTAATATCTGTTTTTGGCTTTTAAGGAGAGATATCAGGATCATTTTGCAACCTCGACCTAACTCGTGACGGATGCTAACTTGGTCACAACCTTTTCGCAAACTGTCACCACCGTTTTAGCTGTCACAACAAAAGTTGTGACAGTTTTACAAATGGTCGTACTTTTTTTTTAAATCGGTCGCAAATAAGCCTAACCCTAACAACAGACCCTTTTTAAAAAGCTTGCGGCTGTTTTAATAGTTCTGCGGCCATTAACAGTCACGACCATTTTAGAAACGTTGGAGGAACTAACCTCTCCCGCAACCTTTTTCTAAATCGAGTGCGACCATTTCAAAAATGTAAAGGCAGGTGAAAAAAGGCTGCGGGACCTTTTTAACCTCTTAAGGGCTACTGATGTTATTTGCGTAATGGTCATTAATTGCTGGTGATTCGCGTATTTTTTATTTATTAAGTTATTACCATTCAAATAGCGTAAGAACCTCCACAATGGATCCGATTCATGCTCTCTAGTGCTGCCTATATAACTATAGCCACTAGGTGTTAGTAGATGGTCAATCACCAGCAGTGAGAGAGGAACAGTAGAACAAGACTTTGTGGTTCCTGTGGTAACAGGTCATAGTGTGTTTAGCGGTAACCCTTCCATTTACGGTACACTAATTACCAGGTAACTACCTGGTAATAATCAGTAATTGTAGTAAGTAATTACCATTCAAAGTTCAAAGTTCAGAGTTCAAAACATGGGCTGATGGGTAATCGTGAAGGATCAACAGAGCACACTTTACTTTACAGTACAGTTCCACCTTTCTTACATGTTAACTACCAAGGTTTTACCTGGAAACATAATGTGTAATTACTGTGTAAATACTTGGTAATTAACAGTTTTACCAGTTCAAAGTTCAGAGTTCAAATCATGGGCTGATGGGTAATCGTGAAGGATCAATCAATGCCTTAATAATACCTATGCAAAGTCAGAGAATACAGTTGCCAGGTAATACCTGATAGTTTTCAGGAAAACTACTTGGTAATTATGGCAATTACTGAGTAATGTATCTGCAAGTTACCTTCTAACTACCAGGTAATTAATGGGTAAATACTTAAAGCTAGCTGGAAATTACCCAGTAGTTACATGGTAGTTGTCAGGGAAAGTACTTGGTAATTACTCAGAAACTATAGTAACTACCTGGTTGTTACCATGTAATTTCAGGCAATTACTGATTATTACCAGGTAATTACCTGGTAGTTACCTGGTAATTAGTGTACCGTAAATGGAAGGGTTACCTGTTTAGCAGCTCACGTCTTCATCATAGCATGCTAGTAGCTAGCGATCGGTGCGATCATGGTTATTATCATAAATAAGTCAAGTCAAGCCGTATTGCCACAGCGATTGTTGGATTATGATCAGAGATGGACATACAGGCCGTGCACGTGCACATCCGAGCGCACACCGACGTGTGTGTGTGTGTGTGTGTGTGTGTGTGTGTGTGTGTGTGTGTGTGTGTGTGTGTGTGTGTGTGTGTGTGTGTGTAGTGGACATACTTGTCTTCCACTATCTCCCTGTAGGTCTTGATGCTCTTCCTCCTCATACTGTGACATGAGTCTCCTGACAGCAGCTGCTCCATCATCTTCCTCTCCTCTTCCTTCTTTATCAGGTCCTGCGATACACTCCGCCTCCGATTCTTCCACTTTGCCAGGTCCTGACAGACACACACGCACACGCACACGCACACACACACACACACACACACACACACACACACACACACACACACACACGCAAAACTCTTAATTGCTCCCAATGTGCAGGTTGGTGCCTTGCATGGTTTCCACCACCATTCGTGTGGAATGTGTGTGTGTGTGTGTGTGTGTGTGTGTGTGTGTGTGTGTGTGTGTGTGTGTGTGTGTGTGTGTGCGTGCATGCGTGCATGCGTGCACGTGTGTTAAGGACTCACATCCTGCCAGTGGTCCTCGTCTTCCTTCAGCCGGTTGTACTGGTTGTGCATTATCTCGTGACGCGCCTGACTGTGAGGCTGCAGGATGACCTCCTCTTCTCTGCGCATGTCGATCATGCTCACACTCCTGGGACGAGAGACAAGCACAGAGAGAGAGAGAGAGAGAGAGAGAGAGAGATGGACAGAGGGCAGAGAGTGTAAAGTAAAGCTAAATAAAATTCTGACATGACAATACCAGTGGAGCACAAGTTTTGTGGACAGCTTAGAGGAAAACAAAATAGCAGTGAATCTACACAGTAAATCCTCAGTGTTGAGCATCCCTGCTAACCTGGTGGGAACATGTGCCAAAAATAGTAGATGTTCGCCAAAAAGATGTGCAAAGATATAGGTGTAAAGACGGGAGGGGGATACTATAACTAAGGCCGATTCTAAAAACGCCTTCTAAATCCTGAAGTTTTCTGAAAAAACACTATTTTGCTATAGTGTACATATGAACCCAAAAAAGGGTTGAAACATACATGTATAGTTACGTGTAGGTGCCCATGAGCACAGGACATTACTGTGTATGTTATACATCACATAATGTTATAATGTGCTGTATGAATCCATGTGCTGTTGTGCAGTGCTTTGGCAGAACAGCAGAGTGAAGAATACATACGGTCAATGTCAAAGAAAAAGAACCCCGGTCCAGATCAACGTCAATATGAACTAAGCAGCTGTGCTTCACAAAGGTGATGTCATACTGGTCAGAGAAAAGGCATATTTGTGAGTGCGTGCGTGTGTGCGCGTGTGTGTGCGTGTGTGTGTGCCTACGAGTATGTATCAGTGAGGGTAACATTAGGTAAAGCATTCACAATCTTCTTAAGTGCCATAAGAGTGACAACATCCACGCTGAGGTGAGAAGATGGGACACACTGCAGTTAGTACAGCAGCATGCCAGTCATTTTAATGCTTTGCTCTCACGGCATAAAATGGATAAAATTGGCATTCCCACTGAAATAGACACTATAACTGTAATAACCGAGTACACTGTACTATATTGTACAGTATGAGCTCACAACTTTGAGTTTTATGGCACACATATTGGCTGGTACACTTACTGTTAACCACTTTCACACTGGCAACCCTGCCAAAAATAGGACATCTATAAGCTCACAGCATGTTGCAAGGACATTCTGAGTTTGTGGATTGCAATTTTTGTTATTTGACGTACAACAAAGTGTCTAGGGCTGGTTAATATGCCTTACATGTAATGTCCATTTCACAATTCACATTACATGGCAAATTAATATTGTGAAACATTACTTCTTATAAATTGCATTAGCATTAACGGAGCTCTTGGAGGTCATCATATAGGTGAGCCAAATGTAAAGTGATGCTAGGGGAATGCCAATTTTATCCAATCCTGTCCTGTGTTGCTCAGTCATAGCAGCAGTTCTGTTTTCCTGTGGACTCTGCGTACTCCTGGCTTTCATACCAGCCGTTCCTAACGGATTGATTCAGACCTGGAACACCAGGGAGATGTTATATGGCTGAATGGAAAACCAGCAGTGTTCTGGGTCTGCAGGAGTGGACACGTTTTAGTGTTCAGGAAAGTGAGAGGGCAGTGTGATCGCATGCAGAAGAAGCTGAAGTGTCAACTCATATTACAGCCAGCACAGGTAAGATTAAGTAAAGCTATAGTAGTCTATGTATGGGAATAATATTTGATAATAATTATTTGTCATTCCTTTTCCACAAAACAAAAAACGTTAAATAGGCTATTTATCCAAAGCGATAATACTTAACCAGGTTCAATGTCTTTCTCAAATGATAGACTTAGAGGCAGACACTGAACCTATAGGCCCTTTCCATTATGGGACAGGCACCCTAACCAATATGTCTGTGGTTTTTGAGTGTTCTGCCCATAATACTGAACGGAAAAATAATAAAAGCCATCTGTGCGTTGCAGTGCAGGCCAGGTATGCTTAGTGCAGTGCCAGACCAGGCCAGGCCAGGTATGCTTTCTCTGAGCAACAATAAGTGCAACTTACTGTGGTTCGTCTGAGACACAAGCAGAGTGGTTGTATCTACAGGAGTCAGGAGAGGATGAGGAGGAGGAGAGAGCACAGTCACAAATGAACACACAGACACTTCAACAATGGCATGAGACACCTGAACACGGGCTGAGCAGATCATAACATCTGCGCTGAGTGTATGCTGCCTGATTTATGTTCCGATGCCCGGCAGTGTCACACCCAAAAATAGCCAATGTAGAAGCTCACGACTTGTCGCATCTGCCACACATTGTGAGCTATTTTTTGGAAAGCAACACTCTGCATGGGGCAACTAAGTATGAATCAGGCTTAAAGCTGACATTGGGCATAATTGTGAAAGACTAGTGAGTTAAAATAGGTATCAAAGCAGAACTGGCAAAGGCTGTGTATCGTCTTTACCTCCATGTACCACCATCCCACAATCCCAGGCACGTATTTTGCTGTTGAACTGCAGACCTACAGTACATCCCTCATCCAAGCACAAGGGGGCGGTCTAATCTAAAAATACAGCCAGCAAAGAGTGCAGCAAGCATAGTCAAAGTTCTTGGCTATAGCAACAGAGCATCCTAGCATACTGGACACTTGGATGACAGTGAATCATCAATAACAGCATGCATCCTTTTATAAACTATAGCGCCCAAGCAGCAGGCAGCATTAAGGCTGTGGCACTCCATGTGTGTGTGTGTGTGTGTGTGTGTGTGTGTGTGTGTGTCTATGACCGCCAGATGAAGGCTCGGCCCTGCAACCACAGAGAGGCTTTAAATAGAATCCTCTGTGATGCTGGGAGGGGTGTGAGTGAAAGTGTGGCTTGCGGTCACATACGACTCGCCACAAGAAGGAAAAAAGGGAGGCTCAGTGCAGAGAGCCTTCGCTCACTATAAATCAACACCAGAGAGAGATGGTTTTCATGAGCTGTTTATTTGCCATGTGGTGCGGTTTTTAGATGTGTGTTAGTTATCCCCCTGTATGCTTTGCATTACCGCCAGGCAGGGTCAGCATTGGTATCAGTTCTAGATTGTCCTCTCTTTTCCTTTCTTTCCGTAGTGGCATACTTGTCATTTTGTCAATGATCAACTTTAGGGCTGTCGCCTCAGTCAATTAACCAGGCAATTTGGTCTGATTGGTTGTTTCTCATGCTTTTTCCCATGCAAACTATAAAAATAAGTCTCCCGGACTAAAACTTTTAATTGGAGTAACAACACTAGAACCAACCTATAAAGGTTGGCCTCCAGCATAATCATATGCACTATGCAGCAAACAAAATGTTACATATTTGTTGATCAAAGCGATTAATAGCCAACAAATTCCAATGACTCAATAAGAAATGCTTTGGTCGTGGACAGCCCTAACAACTGATTGTGTTCGTACTTTGCAATGGATGGATTAATGCATGTATTTAAGGATGCATACATGCATTCAAGTACTGCAAAGTCTATCATTCAACACAACAAATGCAATGGAAATTCAGTTGGGGGTTAGTTAGCAGTCCTCTGGGTCTGCGCATAAAGGCCAAAGGCTGCCACAAAAGGTCATGCATAGTTAATCGAACACATTCTTTGGCGTCTTCTGTCACTGCAAGAAGAGCAATTACAAACAAAAAAACAATAAAATAAATAAATAAATAAAAATAGGAACAATAGGAGGAAATTAAGAAGAAAATCATACACTTGTTTACAGCCACTTTGCATCTTGGAGCAAGGATTATGAAGGGTTTTAAAATGAGGTCATGCTCTTCATCTTCAGGTTAACAAAGACAGGCACATCCATGAGGCAGCACTGCTGCCTGCCTGAGGCCAAGGGCACATGCTGCAGAGAATTCCCCTGGGTTTAACACAGGCTTCTGGAGTTCTACTTCAACACGCTCAGAGGGTCGGTATCGTGTTGTAGTGCAGCGGGGCTCACGTTGACGGCGACGGCTCGCTGTCCGGCGATGGAGTCTGCGTCCGCGGTGACCCGTCGCTTTCGCGCAGCGGTCTGGCCGTCCGTCGACCCGCAGCAGCGGTCGCTATGGTAACCGACAACGTCGTGGCAGGAACGGGAGGAAAGTGGGCCAAGCCAGGAGAGGTGGCGTGGTGTCTGGGAGAGGACAGGCTCTGTCTGTGCTGCCAGGCTGCGTCATCGCTGTCCATCTCTAAAGGCGAGGCGCGCGTGTTAGCACCTCCCTTCCCCCTCCGTCCCGCCTCCTCCCCGTCCAGCAAAGGTGGGCACTTCCCGTCCATGTCTGCAACCCCAGGTGGACTGATGGGACTGGCCACAAGCTCGGGGCTTGCAGCAGCGGCGGCTGCCAGGGATGCCGACGTTCGGAGGAAGAGTTCCTCGGAGCACGAGCGGGATGGAGTACTGCTGAGAGAATCGGCGGAGTTATCATCTCACACAGCAGACAGAGGTGCAAAAAAAACTGAAATGAGTTGTTGGCTCTAGAACAGTTGCCTGGTTACCATCACATATCATCAGACAGCATTCCATTGGAGAAGACTAAATGCAGGCTCCATGGACATAAATCTAAGACATAAGAGCACAGTGTGGCTCACACATCCGTCTGCGAGCAAATTTGGTTCATGAAGAATCATGCAAACATTCACAAATCTGTGTGAATGTCAAGGCCCAGCCAGCACTCAAACACTCCTCAGAGTGTAGAAAACTAGAAAGAATCAAACAAAACACTGTAATCAGACTGCAACACAGCCCTTCGCATTAATTAACGTTGCATCAACTGTCACAGACAAATATTTTTCTGCTAGAGTTGTTCTTTGTCCACAACTCTGACAGAATGTCTGATAGAACCCACAATGCTATTTGAAAAAAAGAAAGAAAAAGAAAAAAAGCTAAGCTCAGAATTCTTGAGAGAATGCGATTACCCGTGCGACAGAAGCTGCCGGCGGTCTCAGTGCTGCTCTGAAGGGCTTTGGGGAAGGAAGGTGGACTCATAACATGACATCCTGTGGGTGGGTCACATTTCCACGTTCCTCTGTGTTTGTGTGCGTGTGTGTGTGTGTGTGTGTGTGTGTGTGTGTGTGTGTGTGTGTGTGTGTGTGTGTGTGTGTGTGTGGGTGGGTGTGTGGGTGTGTGTGCGTGCGCGCGCGCACGTGTGTGTGTGTGTGCGTGCGCAAGCGCATGTGTGAGTATGTTCAGCATTGTTTCCACAGTTTGTATGCCACAGACACAAAGCCACAATGTAAAATCCTCACTATATATATATATATTTCACAAATTTAAGAGGTACGAGTCTGTTTTTACACTTAACACTCAGGGTTTTACAAGTCCACAAATCCACAACTGAGTTTTATGGTATATACAGTATATACTGCAGTTGTGTATATGAGAGTAGTGTTACACCCCTACGGACACTACTAAATTGAGTTTGAATCATTTGTATTATTATTGCACATTCAACGGGCAGCAATGGGATGAACTTCAAATACAGTACATCCTCAGGTTTACTGAATAATTATGCAGCTATACAGTGTATTCTCCACCCTCCTACTTTCTACTTTATCATTGAAGACAGAAACACAACAAGGCACTCAAAGCTAAGTCAGAAGGGAAGAGTCCAAAGTACAGAAATCCCTTCATTAACACGGCTGGTTGACAGATTTCGAAGCAGGTCTTCATTAGAACAATAACAGAAACCAACTTTAACTTGTAGCTCCATTTATGATTCAAACAGAGAAAGTCAACCTGATGTCCCAATTTTGGGCAAAGTTTCCAAATTGTTCATAATAAATAATTATTATTACATTAAATAAACTATTTTCAATAATAATAAAGAATTACCACAATGGCAGATTGTGTACGCAATTAAATATACTGTATAGGGTCAAGTTTCCAAATAACATGGAAAAAGTGTGATCACACCTCTGCTAACCTCAAAACACAGCAGACAGACATACCGTACACTACTATCAGATGCAGATAGGAGGCTGATGATGGGTAGACAGACGGACAGATGGGACAGACAGACAGACGGATAGACAGACAGACAACCATCATCAATCATTTACACTACGACATACATACATACATACATACATATTTAAAAGGTTAAAATGCATTGGTTCAACATGGGCTGCGTTAATCACAGCACTGCATTAGGCTACTACTCCTGGCCACAGACATGATGACTGGCATCCCTTTCAAGACAGAAAATCACCAGAAATCCACAATATTTTCTTTCTCCAGGCGCAATCGATGCTGTTGCCAACTAAAGCAAGGAGGCTAAAGTGAAAACTATCAGGGAAATCCTGGAAGATCCCCCCAGAAAGATATTTGGAACGTCAGCGTTATACAGTACTTCTCACCAGTGCCAGAAACAAAAAGCTGAACATGGTAGTGACCCAAATATCACTTTAAGAGGACTGGCAATCGGATACGAATCCTGCGTGGTGCCTCTCACTTGGCCCGGGTATCTGTACTGCTCTTTATGTGTGAGGGAAGCTGAGCTGGCGCTGCAACAGCAACTAAGTTGTCCGGTAGGACTGGAGTCCTCCTGGTGAGGCTTCTTACATTCAAGTGAAAAGAAGCTGCAGACAATTCCATGTGTATCACAAGGTATGGTTTCTAGAGCACCAAAAGCTGGTTTAATTTATGCAAACTGCCTGCATGGGCCAGGTTATTTCCTAGACATTTTTAATGTCAAATAAAACAAACACAAAAATGAGCCTGGTGGTTTGACACATATAGATATGAATCATCAACAGGCATTGAGAGGCAATTTAATAATCATTCAATGTCAATATGCATAGAGAAATTACTTCCGTGACCCATATGATGAAGGAGTTACATCAGGACTTGACAAAGGATCAACCAGTCCGAAGATCAACCAGGAGGAGTGAGCAGTATCAAAACTACATACACACTGTGTGGGGAATTCGGGCACTGGCGTGATGAGTAAAGTGGGGCAAAATGGCAAAACATAAATGTAAAGACTGGAGGACTGCCAATAAATATTCAGAAAGACAGCCTGTACAGCACAAGGGAAATAGCAGAGCAGGTGGATTGTAAAATCATTCAAACCACCGAAATACATTTCTATCAAGAGATGGCTGCAGTAACATGAGCTGTCATTCTGGATTACGCTGAGAGAAAAAACAGCAGCATTATGCTGCTTCCAATGTTCACTGTGTCATATGTATCTGATGAGACCACAGTGGGTGGGATGGGACTAGTGGTTGGAATGATTCTCATGCACCTGTGATAATGGTTATTGGTTCCATCCTATTGACAGCCAATGTCTCCACCAACAGGCTACCCATATGGACAATATAAGATCCATAGTATTTTTGTAAAGTGAAACATATACAGTATAAGTTTGTAATGTATAAAAGTTATATTATACTAGTCCTATACCTGTTGTGCAATATGATCTGGGAAGTATAGATGACAGATGATTGGGAGAGAATTGTTGCTGTTGGAAGGTTGTGTTGAACTTGGGCACAAAATTAATGTTATAGACCTTACCCGATCTGAATGGAATTGCATTAAACCCTGAAGGTTATTACAATCAATATGACTACCTGAAGGAAACCCAGTTTGACATGCACCATATAAAGTAGACATGCATCGATTCGCATGACGCTGGGAAGTCATGTTCCAAGTAGCCTATGCTCAGTGACACAGCCTGGTTTGCGTGTACAATGTGCGGTCTTTAGCTCTGGCTTGAGGAAACGCATGGCTGTAGCAACATATGATGTTGTGAGCGTATCGGAGTGAACGCTCTTGTGCGCCACTCACTCACTCACTCACACTCTCACTCACTCACTCACTCACTCACTCACTCTCACTCTCACTCACACACTCACACACACACACACGCACACACACACACACACACACAGGCGGGCGCATACGGAGAAATGCAAACACACAGTCCTTCTGAGGTTTTGTCTTTGTTGGTGTTCGAGTGAGCAGTTAAAAATTGCAAATAAGTTTGGAGAAGGTGCCGTGGCCACTGCGCCGCACGTAATGAATATCCAGGCGGTGTAGATTGCAGCGGTAGTAGAAATAAGTCGTATAGGTGACCGTAGTAGCGTGTATCATTGTGCCCGTGTGTGGAACAGCGAGGACAGAGAAGTGAGAGCACCCTGTACGCGATAAGGGAGGTGATCCCGTGTTATACGTCAAACTGTGAGCACAAATAAATGTGTGTCCATGACACGTGACCTGCGCGATGATGAACTTTTAATGAAAATCTATTAAATTAAAATTATTGGTATCATGTTTGGTGTTTTTAAGTAGCGCACATTGGTGCTGGATGACAGGACTGTGCTACGCGAGGTTCATCGAGGCTTCCGTGTGACGTGGCATGTGTGATGCCACTGATTTGTCCCCATTGCACAGTGCATTTGCGCAGGTAACATACAGACATCCTTGAATTATATAGAGAGATGACATACAAAACATATATAAGTTCCATAGTATTTTTGTCAAATGGCTTGAATGAAAGGTGCCACTTTCAAGAGTTCGCATACAGTATATGACATTTATATAAAATGCTCCATATGGGTACAGATCTGGGAAAAAGCTAAAATAGCTAAAACATAATTGTAATGCATTGAATAGGAGCCAAAAAGAGACAGGGTTTAAATTAACAATTAACTGCGAACTAATACAGTACATGTTTTTCAAGATTGCTGATTCACGGCAACTGTGAACCAGAATTGTTGAATGTCTGAATAATGCACCTGGGTCTGGGGCAGGGGTCATGTTGGCTTGTGGTGGACATATTTGGGATAATTTCGTTTTTGCCACCGATTACAAAATTAGCAGGCAATAATATTACCTATATTTCCTATAAAGAGATAGCCCTGCCTGCAAGTCGGAGGGTAACAAGTAAACAGGCAAAATGATTGATTTGGCACCTTTGTTCGGAGGTAACCGTCAGGAGCAGGGCTGGGGGTGTCTCTGCGTGGGGCGGGGAGGAGAGGGCACAAAGCCGAGGCTCACTGCTCCTCCTCAGGCCGATGGACGGTCTGGAAGGAAGCTGCTGCTCTCTGTCCAAGTCCCTGTGACTCTGTTGCTCCTGCTCGCTCCAGGATTCATGGGGAGCATTTGGGCAGTGAGTGGGGTGCACTACTCTGGGGGTTCTATCTACGCTAGAATCCTCAGCGAGACTGCTTTTTTGTATCGTCCATGCAGGGAGGGATCACAGTGGAAAACAGAAAAAGCAATATTGAAAGAGATATAATATAATATAACGCGAGGACGGACATCAGCGGCACACAGGTGAGACATACAGGGACAAGCAGGTGCATGGATCGGGGTGATCCGAACACAAAGACAAGACAGAACGGGACACACAGCAACAGCACAATGAGGGGTGAAATGCAAATGAGGGAGTTGCAGTAGGGAATGGGACACAAGAAAATAAAGCCATCAAACATTCATCTTTCATACTAAGCACTCTTGTTTCTCTTTAAATGCCAAAGTGATTAGGATTCCTAACCCGTCCTGTCCCATCCCATCAGCTTTAACACTAATAGAACTGAGACAGATTCTGCAAATGTCTTAAACATTTTTTTAAATCAATGTTTGTCAGTGGTGCTCAAACCATTTCATGTCAAAAACCACCAAACATATACAGTATGTATTTTAAATGCCAAGCTCATGTTATCTGCTATTTTTATGCATGCTTTTTATTCCTGTTTTCTACTGTTTCTACAAATTGTAAATGACAGTTGAATGACTTATGGGATGATAGATGTTGAACATCTAGTTCTAGTTAATATCAAAGCTCTGAATATAGGATGAACCACACAAACAAAAGCCTGGGATGTGGGATAAAGGGGTGGGTGCATCATGAAGTGGGCACCTCCCTTCACAGATGGGTTAGATTAGGCTCCACGCACCCAAAAAGCACAACAGTAAATTCTGGTGAACTTCTGACAGAATTCTGTCCACTTCTGCCCACTCTCAGTGCTGACCTCCTCTGCACTCATACCCGATGTAATACATTATTTTAATTGCCTCTGCTTCATCTTGCTTTTATGTCAAGCGCTTGAAATGTAGGACACAAAGAGGGATTCTATACTGTTATTACACTGAAAGCCGAGAACGGAATCCACTCCGCAGGCAGTAGATCAACAATGATGAAGAATACGTTTTCAGTGATTAAAGGACAACTTCACCAGTTGGTGACAGCCAATTATATGAAGATAGGTTGGAAGTTACTGAAGTAGTCCTTTAACATCTATTATGAAAAAAACAACAACAAGTGGGTGATTCTGGTACATAGGGGGGATGCCAACCCAATAAACCTTTATTGAGTTGGCATGCCCCCTATGTAGAGTAGACACAAATTTTGTGTCTACTCTGCAAATCTCACACTTGTTAAAAGCTTTTTGCTTTAGTTCAGAGTCAATAGCTAATGAAAACAAAAAGCACATCTGGTTCCCATTAACCCATACCACCTAACTCTGCCACCACTGGGCAAAGAGAGAGAGAGAAGGAAAAAAGCGGTTTCATTATTCTACACATAGATGCCACCCATTTAGAGACATGTGAAACACAAAATAGACCACAGAAGTTTTTTGAAAGTAGACAATCTGCTATGGTGCAGTGGTTTATGTGCCATTGATGAGATTGGCACAATGTGTTTCATTAGTGCATAAATTCCATGTGCAGTATATTAGTATATTTACCCATAATGCTAAAACATGAAAGCGGGTGTTAACAGAGCAGAAGTACAGGGGTTTTGAAAAAAAAAAAAAAAACAAAAAAAACAGACAGCAATGCTAGTATGTTCCAGGGCTGCTAACATCGCCATTGTCCCGCGCAATCCTTTCATGCTCACCTCAATGGTCTGTCGCCGCCTATGGGTGAAGTGGCGGTACTCCAGCTCTTGCGCCCGCCACCGCCGCCGCCCCCCTCCTCATCGCCGCTCTTTTTCTTGCGCAGCGGCGCAGGCATGTAGGCGCTCTGGTTGCTCTTGTTGGGCAGGTACTGGTTGAACGGCATGGCGGCCCTCGGCTCGCTGACCGAGGTGCGTCGCGCCAGCATGTCATCCTTGCGCACGTCGGGCAACTTCCTGTGGGCGGGGCCGTCAGACTCCGAGTCGCTCCCACGGCCTGATGGGAGGAGGAGGGGGATCAATTGATTAATTGATTTATTGCTTGAGCACTTTAATAAAAAATGAATTCAAAACAAGGATAATACACATGGTAGGCTAGTTTCCATTGATTATCCATACTATAATTAAGGAAATGTCTGAATGAATGCATGTCTGGATGTCTGAAACCGACATAACTACTCACTGACTGCACCAATCAGTCTGACTTTTCACACAGTCTTTTACCATAATATTAGGAAGAGACTGACAAAGCCCTTTTTTAACAAAATTTTGATTAATAATGCATTTATTGTTGCATTGTTTCCACTTAATATTACAAAAAGCAATTCCCTTTTCAGCCATAGGGGTAATGCAAATAGCAAAATGTACATGTTACGCACACACACGTTAGTTTCTGATTGGAGATTCTCCCTGTTAGAACATGTTAAATTCACAGGAAGGGGTGACACGTGGCGTAGTGCGCTGCCTGGACACAAGTCGGGGGACTGATCACCCCCGGCTGGGTCGCCCGGAGGAGGGTGTCTGATTCAGACCCGAAACACCCCATGAGTCCGGGAGAATCACTGATGATGTGTCCAGGCTGCACCAAGAGGTGTATTATAGAACTGACCTATTTGACCACAATACTCACAATACATATTTTGGTGTTATATTGAAACGGGTAAGGTCATAGTTTTTTAAACAGAAATTTCTAACGTTAATTCCTTGAGGCATACATACAGGTTTTGGAGGCAAAGCAAACTAAGACATCAATACTGTGACACATCAGACAGTATGGCGGTGTGGCTCTGCTCATGTGATATCAAATGATTTATGTACGGAGACATAGGTCTGATATCACATTTGAGATCTCTGATTTCTGTGCACCTAGACACAGCGGTCTCGGATATCAACAACTCCCCTGAACAGAGCCTAACATAAGGCACTACATCAACATAGGTACAATTCATTCCAAATACATGTACCACATAGATTCTGAATACATCGCAGACCATGGAACATATAATAATCACAGATACCCATAACAGAAGAGGATACTACAATTTGGTACAACCCATAAATCATTATCACATAATCATCCTCACAGGACCAGTGCCACAGGAGGAGGCTGGGGAGATGGAAGTAATGTGAATGCTGACATCTGAACAGGGACATGGAATCAGCTAGTAGGAAGACTGAGGACAGAGTAATGACTGCTTATAAAAAACACCTGATTGAATGTGCGCGTGAGTAACTTAGCTGACAGCCAATGAGAGTGAGGGGAGTTAACATGGAGAGAGACTGCTGATTTAAAGGAACAGAATGAATTACTGATTGAGAATATTGGGAGAATGATAAAACAAACCTTCTGCCCTCCGTGCCTCAATGAACTGTCGCTTAGTTGGATTTACTAATACAGTACCGCTACCTACTATTGAAGCCTCTCCAATGAGCACCAGTTTTGAGTTACTGATAACTACAGATCACGCAGCGTTTCCTCTTCTCCCTATTCAACGCTAATTAAGTTGATTAAGTGAATTAGCTAGTGTACTAGACTGCTATCAGATAGACATTGAAACGTTTCATGTTTGATCCTGGACACAGACAACGTGCTTCTCCATATCCATGATGACAACATCGACTTCAGCACATTCTCCCACTACAAATCAGTCCCGGCAAGAGACGCGACTAAATACCTGAATGTTTATGCAGACTGCAGATAAAATATGAAAATAAAACTGTTATTCCTTTTATGAAAACAATAACTTTAGAGCGAGAGGAAGAAGAAAAGTCTGATGAACCTATGCAGACTTTCCGAGAAGTATATATAAAACAAATCACTTTTTCAGTCTCGTACATTCTTTTATTATATTGTGTACTGTACAGTACGGTCCCAACAGCTGACCATAAATCAATCAAAGGCAGTCTGCAGGCCAAGTGGTTTCTGCTGGAGCGCAGTACACAAATCATATGATTTGTATTGTACAGTTACAGCTCACACAAAATAAATTCTAGCCTACCGGTGGGGAGGAATTTACGTGGGGTGCCACTGCATTCCACATCAGATTCTCAACACATTGTCAGCTCTTTAATGGCCAGGGGAACACCTGGTTTTGCAGACTTGCATCGCTCAAGGACTTTCCCCGGTTGATGATTAAAACTCCACCGCAACATATTCTGGTATTCATTAGATTTATTGTTTTGTTGAATAATTTCATTTGCACGTCTGCACACACATAATATGCTATGTCTGTCCATGGAAAAGTTGACAGTGAGTTATGCTGGTGAGGTAAGAAACCCAAGGGGGGAGAACCTCGCCGTTTTACATTACATTATGCAATCTACATGAATTTATTCATTTAAATAATCATTTTTCACTATGCGTTCTGCTTAACGCTCAAGCAAAATGTACCTCATTGGCCGGGGTCCCGCAGGGTCCTATACTTGGCCCCCTTGTTTATCCCCTCTACACACCAAAGCTCACAATTTACCCAAGGTCTCTAGGAATTCCTTTCCAAGATGTGTAGCACATGTGGATTCACATCTGTCTTGCGCATAAACAAGCACTCAATCTATATCAGTGGTTCTCAAATTTCTTTGGCTCAGGTCACCCCTGTAAATTATGTTTTCATCATTCATTGTAAATATTATCAAGTATTTTGTGACACCCGTGGACTAGCATCACAGCACCCTATTTGATAGCCCCTGAAGAACCCTGCCATTATATTTTGCCGGTTGACTTTTTAATCAATTTAGTCTTTTTTTTCTTTTTCATTGTTGTTTTCAAGTTGTTTTTCTGTTGCATCCAATTCAATTCAATTCAAAATGGCTTCATTGGCATGAGAAAGAAGAACGTAACAGCAAGAAATGCAATATAACAAGAAAATATAATATAACAGAAGCAGGGAAGCGTAATACAGCAGTACAACAATGTATCAATACAAAAGTTAAGTTAAAAAAAAATTGGAGGTAATAGTCTTCGAAAACAAATTTCTATATGCTTAGATTGGAATTTGGGATTGGAATTTGAGGTCACCCACCAATTGGAATTAGAGGCCAATTGGAATTTGATTGGAGCATCCACTTTCCATTTTGTATAGAAAAGTGCTATATAAATAAGGGTATTATAATTATTATATTTTTTTTGTCTTCTACAGTTTTTGCACAGAAAGAACTGTGTCGATATTCTGTTCAGCTCAAATCAAATGAGATTGAATCAAATCCAGACTCACTAAGAACATGATACATATGGGACCTTCCCAGGTACGCACAAATCCACACATTCCAATAGGCTATTTGGACCACATATAAATATTTTATCTTTTTCTCGGATGTGAATGAATCCAGAAGTTGTAGCCACGGCTGAATTTCACAACAAGAGCAAGGCTGCACACTTCAGACCGGTGGAAACACACCTCTTTGCATTTCAATAGTTTTCTTCATGTGACACCACCTGAAAGACTGACAGATCTAACAAGGCCTGAAGCTATGTATGCCTCGCACACCGGTTGAATTTATAACAGAGAGCCTTAAGCTGTCAATTGAAAACATGAGTGAGTTTCATTCTCGCATCTCTCCGTCTTTAGTGAAGAACATGTGCCTTGACGGTGTGGTGTGACACTGAGGTTGGAACACATGGTAGCATTGAAGCACAAGTGGGCCTTGACTAGGGGTCAATGTTGTACTGTAACAGAAAGATCCCACATTTACACTAGTAAGTGGTCCAGATCCAAGGAAGGGGAAGGGGTTGAAGGGGATTTTCAAGGTTCTGGACCCTAGCTATGAGCAAAAACTGGAATGGAAATATACAAACTAAGTTTTCCACATAAAATATGTGATATTAGTATGTCAATTTGATTAATCCATTGAAAACTATTAAAAAAAACTTTTGACTAAATTAATTTACATAAAAACATTCATTGAAAAGTATCTTTAGACCCGACAGTCTGGGAAGGATTTTTTATTTTGTATGTTATTATACTGTATACTGTATATTCTTCTCTGGTATCGGTATTTGGTATCGGTATCGGCTAACACAAAAATTGTGGTATCGGGATCGGATCGGAAATGAAAAAGTGGCATCGGGACATCACTAGTTTATTTATTTTGTGTCAATAAAATAACCCCAAAAGTCTTAAACCATCATGATATGGTACATTACTGCAAGTGTTTAAACATTTTTCATTTTTTTGGCTTAGTTATTTTCTGTGTTTATTATTTTCAAGCAATCCCATACTGTAAATTCTGCTGAAATGCCTGTGCGCCGCGCCAGGAAGAAAAATGCTCCTGTGTAGGGGGGGCCCTTTGGCTGGTGGCGACCCAGGGGCCCATCATTTCTTAATCCGTCTATGAAATACAACACCTTGATCCTAGAACATTTCCTGAAACACGGTGTGTTGACATTACGTCTTTCCATAAAGAATGCTTTTCACACAACTTTAGCTTAAAATTATAATATAATGCCAAGCACTGCCATTTGCTGCCATGCCACACCTGCACACCATGATGTTGTTTTCCCACAATGTACCTATTTCACTCAAGTCCTCTTTTTAATGAAGGCCTGTAAAAGGTTATGACAGGTTATAAAAGGTCATGACAGCCGTCATAACCATGCATAGGTTTCAACTGGGGACTGAGAGTAGTCTCAGGCTCTAAGTATCCCATCTGTGTTTTTGTTTGAAGGCCACGGCGAAACCTTCAAGGTTACACACAAACTACAGTGATTAACTTTAGCGTCTGAGTTGCGTTCAACCACACAATCCCAGGGCTCTCAACTTTTGAAGTTTGTTGGGAGTGTGAGATTAGATGGGTCGGGGGCGCCGGGGGCGCCGGGGGGGGGGCCGGGGGGGCACCACCGAACCGGCCCATCGGCTGGTTATCACAACAACAATAACAGAGTAGCACTAATAGGCCTAGTTAAGACATTTGTTCCATCTAGTAAAGAAAACGAAAATATGTTGACTATTTTGTGTGTGTTAGGGGTAATAATAATAATAATAATAATAATTTTATATATTGCCTTTCAAAACAACCAAGTTAGCTTGAGAAACCCAAAGGCCCATGCAAAAGATGGGTGCTGGCACTGACATTTCATTAATTATTATATTTCCAGTGAAATACTGCACGACATACAGATATATGAACACATGGACAAAGAAGTGAATTCTTTCTTTTTTAATAAACTAAATGCACACATTTTGAATGGGTGTAAATTCTATAAATTATTACTGTTTATGGTTTTAAAGTGTGTTTGTGAATGTTTAATAATGTACTGTGGGTGTAAATATACTGGGGATATTATTTTGAACAGTTTATGATTGCGATGTTGGGGTGGATGGGTTTATTTATATTTTAAAGAGTTGTCACCATTGTTATGAAAGGGCGCACAACACCTCTAGGTTAATGCATTCAACTTAGATTTTAAACGTGTCTTGCACGCCAGGGCCTGCAGGGGTCTACCTACACCCTTAGCAAACTCTAGAAAGCTGCCAGGGGCAAAAAATGACTTTTAGTGCAGCGGTTAAGCTCATTAAATGGAAGGTATTGTGCATTTTATGACTAAAGCATGAAACTTTCTATAGTGTTTCTATACACCATGAAGTTTATTTTCAGGTGTGGAAACACTTCTCAGTTGAAGTGCTTTCATGTGTTAGAGGCTGTACAAATGTAAGGTGGTCAAAAACATGGATTTTTCACTTTTTGCAGGCATACAGACAGTATATCAATAAGAAGAGTACTGGAACACAGTACCTTTGGTTGGTTGTTCTTGGTATCGGTGTCAGTGTCCAGCTAATCTCATCCTCTGTACTGCTATCTTCTACGTGCAGTAATGCCCCGATGCTGGGTGATACAGGGTTCCCCAGGGTGTCTTGTATGAAGAGCACCTGTCAATTATGTTTTTTCTATATTGTATTGCTGTTGTGATTCCTTAGAACAAAACCTCCATTTAATGGAGACTGGCACATGTCAGAAAGCAATTCTGAAGTCAATGACTCTCGGTGACTCAAGGTCTCCAGATGTCAGTCTGACAGTGTTAACAGTTCCGGGCATGCCGTTCTGAACATGCACAGTGCAGTTCTGCTGTAGGTTATAGCACATACGGTATTTAAAAATTAATAAATACATACTATATTAGTATGTATTTATTCATTTTCAAAAAATCATGAAACACTGAGGTATAGGTTTCCAAAATCTCATACCGTGTCATCCCTACTCAGGAGACTGTTAGGCCTCACTAACAGTGTCATTGCATTATAGACACTCTTTATTGCAACTAGGAGACACTTTACTCTAACTAGGAAATGTCTAGAAGAGATGTGAAATGCTCAATCCAATTTAACACAAATTGTTGAAAATCCGTTTTTTGTCTTTGGTCATGTGAGGTAAGTTTGTGTGACCTAATGGACCCTGAAACACAAATGACACATCTTATACTGGTGATATAACCCATTGAAGAAATTTGATGATAATTAGTGGGTTCCAGAACTCTTGTTGTTGATATCTTATCAATGTGTCTGCAGAAAAGTAAAAAATACATGTTTTTGACAACCCGTATTTGTACAGCCTCTGGCATATAGAAACATTCATGCTCAGAAGTGTTTCCACATCTTAAAACAAACTTCATGGTGTGTAGAAACACTGTGGAAAGTTTCATGCTTTAGTCATAAAGTGCACAATTGGTTTGCTTAACCGCTGCACTATTTGGCGAGTTATTTTGACGTGCGTGTGAAGACGCATGTGTGGCGTGTGTGCGTGTGAATACACTCTGAAGAGTGTGTCACACGCTCAGTGCGTGAGACATGAGAGCTTTGCAATCCTCTGGTGTATGTCAAACAGCCAAATTAGGCGATCTACAAGCGATCTCACAGCACACAATTTCACAACGGCACAACGCCACCAGTGTAAAGATCAACGACTTCCGCAGAATGCTCATCTTGCTGGTCATGCTGCTCGCTTCATGTGGTCAAGTGCAAGTTTAACCTGTGCAGATTCTTTGAAAATGGATTAGTTTGGCTTGGACTTCAGCACAAGGTTTGTTGCCAAGAACCATTCTACAAGCAAGGCTCCCATGGACAACATAATAACTGGCTCAGGATCACGTCCCTGTGTTGCCAGATATTGCAAGAGAAACAAGCAGCCAGATTGAAAACAAGCTCAAAAGAAGCAATTACGCTGCATGATCACACATGCACACGCGCACACACACATGCTGGAAAATGACAACTCAGTCAAATCACTAGAGAAAATTGTATTAGACAAGGACAGAGCAGAATCAGGATCTAAAGAGGACATAACCTACTGGTCTGGATATCCATGGCTTATAAGGTAATTTTCAAAGAACTGCATTAGTCACTCAATGGTAATGCTAACTTATTAAACCAACTTTTGTTGTTGTTTCTAATGCAGTGGATCATGGTCAAGAAAGACTACAGTAATATTTTATTATTAATCGTAGTAGGAGTGGTAGACACACGCACGCACGCACGCACGCGCACGCACGCACGCACGCACACACACACACACACACACTCACACTCACACTATTACTTTTAAACAACATAAGAAGCAAGCCCAAATAAGTAACTTATATATAAAGAATCCAAAAAATAAAATAAAAATGTGACCTACAACTACTATGTATTTACAAGCAAATTTACACAGTCACTTATAATTAGCAGACTTGGCAACACTAGTTGCAGCAGACAGGAGAACTGAAGAGTGTGATTGTAATGTAGACGAGTGATCAGCTAAACACAAAAGAAGCTTTAATAACACAAAAGAGAACAAGACGTTCCGATTATTAACGTCCACACAAATGCTACCTGGTGTAGCGTGTTTTCATCAACCCTGACCTTTTTTTCTTTTACACAAGGACTTTTTATTTCACAGGCTCCTGCTTCACAAACTCACTCTTCCCTGACAATAATTCACATAATAATAGAATGGGGGGAAAGGCTTAATTTAATCTCTGGAGGAAATTTAATATCGGCTGAACTCTTTTGTTGGGGCCAAGTTCTATAGATGGATACAGCTCTGATAAATGGTGCACTTTGTGCACTTTCCTCAGTGCCGCCGGTGGTGAAGCCTCTTCTCTTGTATTGTTTTGAAGGACAACGCCTGTTGCCTGTCAAAGACTATCTGAACAACCTTCCCATGACACCATCATCAAGATGTCATACACCGTCACCCGTCGGGCAGAGACCTCGTATTTCTGAAACCGTAGACATTTCACAAATCCAATGTAGTTATTATTATTATTTAGTCACTTATTTATAAAAAAGAAACATAGGAGAAAGACCGCTTTCAACCTGTTGTCCTGATTTTCGGCATGTTATATACAGTATAAAACCCAATGAAATACAGTGTGCACAAAATATTGATAAGTTTCCATCACTCTTCACATTTTAGTATACTGTATCTGTCTCACGCCTTACGTCTGTGTGAAGCTGACTCACTTTAGGCGCTTGATTATTCATGGATTGGTGTCTTCCTGACTCGGCTAATCATAGCTTAATCACAAACGAGAACATTTTGTTACATGGCATTGTGTCCACTGCAGTGTTGGGGAATATCACTTAGGAAAGTAATACATTACTTATTACTTATTACCCCTTTAGAAAAGTAATAATATTACACTACTCATTACTTGGATGCAAAAGTAATATGTAGTATATTACATTTATTTTTTTATATTACTTTCCTTTTGAAAAAAGGAAAGTAGCTACAGCTACACAATCTGTCAGCTTCTTTTAGAGCTGAATCTAATTGTTTTATGTAAACTTTATGTAAACTTTATTTACAGGCTCAAGGCCCACATTTTAAATATGAAGAATAATAACAAGAGTCACCAATCAGCCAACCATGCTGTGTCAATTGGGTGACTGTAGCTCTCTGGTGGAGCTGTTGCCCCCATCACCCGACTACGGATAATCAGGTGAAGATGGATGGATGTATTTAGATAAATGTATTTAGATTAATACAGACATCCCACCCTAGAAAAATACTAACATATATTAACATTCATATGCCAGACATGATTAACATACCATACCATACATAACATACCTACCATAGATTACACTGCACTGCCGCTTAAAATAATGTGACATTTACCCCAGCTATTGAGTGATAAACGCATATTATAAATGCATGCCTTATATAGCAAATGAAAATATCCTTGGATATACTTGGACCACAGTTGGAATTGTTGCAATCGAGTGAGCATGGCCTGAGAGTTTTCCGATTGGAACCTCAACAGAATCTCGGCAGAGTTTCTCAAAGGTAAGAGCAGAGCAGAGCAGTAGCGCAAACTCCGGTCTCTTTAAGTGGCCAGTCCAAGGGCGGCTCTTCTACATAGACTTCTATTGAGGATCGGGACAATAAATAGGGACAACATGACAATAGGGACAACTCTCGAGCGCTCAGTTTCTGATGCCTCAATGTCGCAGCTTTGACACTAGATGGCTTTGTACGTCTGCCTAATAATAATACACTGCTCTTTTCTTTTTTTTTTAGATCAAACTAAAGTGACATTAGCTCATCTCCCTTCACCAACGCAATACTGTTGAACGTAGCAGCATGACAAAAGTAACTAAGTAATATTAGTAGAAGTAACTGTAATATTATTACTGTTTTCTAGGAGGTAGTGTCGTTACACTACTCGTTACCTGGAAAGAGTAGTAATATTACTTGTTACTCGTTACACCCAACGCTGGTCCTCTGTGCACATATAGAGTCTAAACACTTGTTAAAAGGTGTAATTCCTATTTGACATACATGATGAAACACTGTCATCCAAAACATTCCACCAGTGATCAGTCAAAATTCATACACTTCCATTTCTTTTCATTTCATCTCTCTCTCTCCCTCAACCTCCCTCTCTCTCTCTCTCTCTCTCTCTCTCTCTCTCTCTCTCTCTCTCTCTCTCTCTCTCTCTCTCTCTCTCTCTCTCTCTCTCTCTCTCTCTCTCTCTCTCTCTCTCTCTCTCTCTCTCTCTCTCTCTCTCTCTCTCTCTCTCTCTCTCTCTCTCTTCTCACTCAACAATGCTGTCACTCAAACCTGCCATAAACCATAGCAACAGGTTCAAACAAGTCAACACAGAAGAGCCACTGTCACAGATGTCAGAGAGATTGATGCTACCGCTGTGCTATTGCTATATCGCAGACAGCCATGAGGCAACACAGATCCCTGATAGAGCTCATTAGAAGAACGTCGATACAGGATATTGCTGGTGTAGTGGAAAAGAAAGAAAACGTTCAATTACATGGATAAATGGTACGTAGTATAATAACTCATATCCCCTCCAGCAATTTCCTCTTTTCCGTTTTCCCATTCCTCTTCCACTTGTGCGTCTGTTCCTATCACTGCTATTGTGGGGAAAAAAAAATAACCACGTTGTCTTTACTCTCCCAACAGTAACCTGCCGCTATTAGTAACAATCATGACTAGAATCTTTAGCGTTTGTGTTGGAAGTGGCAACATGACTAATTGATGGCTTAGTAATGATTTAAGTGTTTGGCCCATTGACTATATGACTCGTGGTATACTTGACATTACTGCTGAACATTTTCCATTGGTAATTTTGCTTCATTTTAAAAGTCACATGATAACCTACAGACATTGAAACCTGCTTGAGAAAGTTAATTCCATATTCAAAATATCAATGTGCAGTTACTGTGTATGTTTTATAACGGAAGTTGTTACGTTGTCATTACACATGCCTAAACCTTCTTAAAAACAGATTCATTTGAGCAATTTATCTTAAATAATTCCCACAGCTTGAGCCACATATTGATTCACAAACTAAATGCAATCGTCTATGTGTTCAGTCATAAACAATGGATGGATGGATGGATAGACAATAGATATGGAAGAAATGCATACAAAATCAAGCACGACAATGCGTTGTGAAAGGCTACTTGTGGCTCAAGTAGTTAAGGGGGTCAGTGAAAGAAATGTAGTCCAGCACATTTAACTCCAGTGCCTGCGCACCCGACTAGGGATGTGAATCTCAGCACTGAGGGCGATTCGATACGCATCTCGATGCACTGCCAGCGATTCGATACTATAGCGATTATTTGGAATTACCTGGCGATACGATGCGATGCGATTCACCCCGACACGATACGATACACCCCCTTATACCGATACTTAACCGATACTTTAACAATACCATTGAATTTTGTTCTGAACAATGTGATATGATGCGATCTGGTGGCAATTTAACATAATAAAAAGGATTTATATTCAAGGTTTATTAATTTTCCCAAAAAATGCCAAAATGCAATACATTTAAATTCAAAACAATGTATTGTTTTACTGTAGGTATAAATGTATTGTTTTACTGTAGGTATATCTCTAACTACACTCTAGATACACCTCTAAGATAGGTGTATCTCTAACTTCCCAACTTAAAAAAAAACCAACAACAAATAAAGGGCCTGCTGTGCTCTGCTCTCTGCTGGTTATTGTGTAATTGTTGGATTAGCGTATACTAAGCATGTAGGCCTACTCATCATCATGTATGTATGTACATACAAATAGAAAATAAACCAATATAAAACATGCATTTACAGATCACTGCAGACAGAGTACTGTCAAACAAGTCTATGTGTATCTTAATCAACACATAGATAATACTATACTGTATATATGGGGGTCCCTGGTTCTCACTCACTCTCAGCTAAGCCTAAGGGGTCCTTGGCTTAACCTGAAAGACCCTATTATTGCAATTATAAAAATATAATCAATCATTATGCAATTATTGGTGTAAAATGAAACCAAAATTACCCTTGTGGGTCCATTTGGTTTCATGTTTACACTCTCAAGAGTAATTCACAATTTCACATGTGAATTAGCCTAAAGTCTACACAACTAGAAAATGTAAAAGATTAATGGTCATTTTGATCTGTATGTTGGACTGTTTCTGAAATCCAGTCTGGTATTGTGGACAAAAACAAAAGAAAACTTTAGTTTTGGGTCTGTGGGGCTAAAATATCATCAAATGGTGGTCTGAGGCTCAAATGCTGAATAAATAGTGGGTCCTGAAATGAAAAAGTTTGAAAACCACTCTTCTACAAGATCACAACACGTTGCATCCACACCACGCTGAGACTGAGTCACTGAGAGCTTGTGGATGTGCACTTTTACTGTCGCTGACTCGGTGTGCAACACCATCGTGTTGCAGAATATACAGTAAATGAGGCTCCAAGGAAAAGCTGCACAGTGGAAAGTTGTAAAACGAAGGGGGTTGAAAACCACTTTTAAAAACGTGTGCAGAAGATTTATTTAACAACACACAATGATCGCGCAGATTGCATAGATTTGCAACTGCGTTCGAGAATCAGACGAGAAGAACACTGTGTGGATCATTACCTGTCGGTGCTACAGTGAACAACGGACTGAGCGACACGGCTCAACCACGGACACAACAGAGATTTTATGAAGCTAAATATGGTGCTTCGTTCACTAGTTCTCTTGTTTAATCCGTGGGGTTTATAGTCGCGGGTATTAGTCTCCACGTCGGTAGCACGTATTGATCCCAGACTACTACAGCTGACTGGCTGCTGCCCCGCTGTTGCAGAGCGTAGGAGGGGAGGGGACTATAGACAGGGCTGCGACATTGACGGGCCTCGTCACGTTGTCCCTATTCAATAGATGTCTATGTAGAAGAGTCTCGATTGGACTGTACAGGAAGTAAGCCGAGTTGTCGTAACTGTCGGTGCCGAATGGCAGAGCCCTTTTCCTTCCCAATAATGGTGCGTTCAACACAGATTAGAAAACATAGAATAGGGCGAAATAAATCGTGAAAACCCCGCTCAACATCGATTTTTACCGATTCAAGCAAATGCATCGCGACGCATCTAGATTCCACCCGTCAATTGCATCGATACAGAGTGACGGAACCGATGCACTCGCATCTCGCACGTGGGTACCGATGTATCGATTTATATCGATTAATCTCCACACCCCTACTGCGCACCCGACTAGGGAAAAAAAATATATACTGTATATACAGTATATATATATACATATACAAATGATTTTGACATACCATCGCTGCTGCCACGGGCAACCAGTACGTCCGGGGAGGGGGTTTGTCGGGAGCGCGATCCAAACGAGTCCAGGCTGTCGAAGGAGTCCTCTCGGCCGTGGCGAGGCGGCGAGAGCGAGTCACTGCGCTCCGAGTCCCAACAGTCGATGTAGCCGCTGTCCCTGATGCTGCGCTTAGACGGACTCTCTGCGTCCTCCACCTCCTAAACAGCAGAACAGGCCCCCACACACACCACACACAATATGCAGAACCCATTTAATGGAGTATACAAAAAAAAACTGTCGCGTAATCTAAGTAAGTAAGCCTTGCCAAGGATTACTTACCCATGAGGTAGCTTGATGTATACGTACACTGGACTTGATGCTAGTACTGTATATCATAATGACTTAACCACAATTACTTTGATATATTCAACTCTTGAGGCTGAGCCCCAAGCAGGGAGGCATTGGGCATTTTCAGTCTTTGCTATGACCCTGCGAGAGATCACTTGCCATTCTTAGGGCGGACTCTAACCTAACCTCAAGGTTCAGAGCTGATAGTGTCTAATGTACTCTCTTTTAAACTGGACAAATACAGAGCAGCATGCACCCCAGTTTGCACAACCCATCACTCAGCTTTCTGGAGAACCCCCCGTTCGTTATCTCCCAGAGATCTCTCCGTCTTTCTCGGTCTCGCTAGTCTCACTCACGTCTGTGTGTGTCTCTGGTTTAATGAAAGGTGGAGAAAGGCATTTCCCGCTAGCCAAAGGAACTTCCTGCCCCACACCCCTCCTCTGTTTTGCTTCTCTCTTTGTTCAGAAAAAGCTCCCTCACTGTAGTACCATGCGTGGCCATTACTTATTTAAATTCATCATGACCACAACGTGAATATCCAACCGCTAATAGAGCCTGAAGGATGCTGGTGTTCACATCCAAACCCTCAGTAGGTCAGGTGCTGGATAAAACATGGTCATGGAAGGATGACCTGGAACAAAGCATAGCCTGGACACCAGACTAATCTGCCAAAGCAAATTTCATTAGTCTGGCTATGCCAGGTAAAACCTTATCTTCTATTCCACTCATAAACAATTTCAACCACGAGAGTATAATTTAACCAGAACACTGCTGACTTTCAAAAGTAGTCTGGACTGGAGTCTGGAGTGGGAGTATTTTTAAAGAAATCCTCTAGACCGCAGTGCCATCAACACACTGCCCCCTATGCACAGTTTGCTGTCTTTTGAGCACAGAATGTTCACAGCTGAGCATGGAATGCAATGTAAGATTAATTTATGTCTGAATATAAGACCACCTTGTACTTCTTTTTTCTATTTGTTCTTCATAGAAACAAGGTTTTTGTTTTGGTCAGCTGCAGCATGTGTGTGTGCAGACATCTGTGAAAGACATTTAGCTCTGGGTACGAGTCAAGACGATTCCTCAGTTTTATAGTATAGTAGAGGAGAGAGGAACGTCACAACGTGGAATAAATCGCAGTGCAGTGACATCATGTTGAGTAGCTGCACTACAAAAACACTTTGCACATGTCTGTGTAATGTGACCTTTGTCAGACCTAAGTCGGATTCTACTAAAATTAAATTAAAGCAAATAAGTTGGCATTCATGAGGTAAATGCTGCCACGTGTCAGCCACACATAATGTTACTCCCCTAATTGCTAAACGCAGATGCAACAAATTTGTTGCTACCGGCAATCGGCCTTATGTTATACTTTAGCTATTGAAAAATAGCAGATCTACAAGCTCATAGTGTGCCACCGAGTGGCGTGCTATGAGCTTGTAGGTCTGCTATTTTTGAAAAATCGGTAAAATGTGGCACAAATGTTTGAATATATTATTTCGGAAGCAAACATTTTTAACTCAAATCTTTATTCTGGGGAACATGTTTTCAGATGGGGGACCGCAGCGAAATATAGATAGGCCTAATTCTGGTGGTCCTTTGCATGAAATATGTTGAGCATCACTGACACAAGAACATAGATTTTTCAGAAAAAATAGAATCTAGTGTCAGAAACTGAATGGAATCTAGCATTGGGAACTAGAATCTATTGTCAGAAACTATTACCTGGTCAGGACAAAATGGGTTAACACAGTAACATTGGATGTACCTTTCTCATTTGTGACAGTAGGCCCTCAAACTCTTTGAGGT
>CM076984.1:22605995-22608495 GCA_039105355.1 Benthosema pterotum | reverse complement strand
CACAGCGTCACGTTTACAGGGCTAAACCAAGTCCCTAGGACACTGTGTGTGTTGACAGGGTTAAACCAAGTTCCTAGGACACGGTGTCATGCTTACAGGGTTAAACCAAGTCCCTAGGACACTGTGTGTGTTGACAGGGTTAAACCAAGTTCCTAGGACACGGTGTCATGCTTACAGGGTTAAAACAAGTCCCTAGGACACAGAGTTGTGTTGACAGGGTTAAACCAAGTTCCTAGGACACGGTGTGCGTTAACAGGGTTAAACCAAGTCCATAATAATTGGTGTTGTGTGTATACAGTGATACCCTCTCATTCCTAAAACTGCAAAGGTTCTCAAAGGTCACTGAGACATCAGTCAAACCAAAACAGAGAAAACCTTGTAGAGAAAGACGTAGCTAAAGCAATGAGAGAAATGAAAGACAGGAAGAAGGAAGGGCAAAAAAGAGAAGAGAATCAGATGAGGGGTGAAAAAAACGGAGGATGGTGCGTGTTAGAAGTGGCAAGTCTGGAAAAATAATCGGAGGAATTGTTAAAAGAAACAAGAGTGGAGGGTGCTTATTTTCTCGCTGGTGACCGCGTCAGTTTTTAAAATCACATAGTGTGACGTGGAGCACTCGGCGGCGACTCCACCACTCTCCACATAATGACAATGTTCTGCGAGTTCCAGTGCAGCTCTCATGGCCTGTGTTATTCACACTTCTCTCTCTGCCATTCCTGTGTTGTTTCTCTGTCCGCTATACACTATCCAAGACAGCTTTTAATAATCATCCGGTGTATGTCTCAAGGGCTGAGGTGTGTAATCTCACCCAAATTATGGAAACCATTTACTAATTCTACTCCTCCGACTACATTGGATTCCTCCACTGTATCTCTTTCTGTTTTTGTTGCTTTCGCTATTATTTATTTTTATTGAGGGACAGATAGTAGGAAATGGGGAGAGAGATGGGGGGTAAAGGCCGTTGAGATTGGGAGTCGAACCCGCGGACACTGCTAGTGCCAGATTACCAGTCAGGGTACCTGGACCGCAGAGCTATGGCCCGGGCCTGGGGTGCTTCTACAGCCTTTTGCTCTGTCTCAATTCTATCAAAGTGACCCACGATGGAAACAAACAAGCTTAGGCTTTTTTGTGTTTAATCCAATGTTTTTTTTTAAACGGCCAATAAAAGTACCCAAATAACATCCCCAATAATTAGGGAAAGTTATAAAAAAAGAAATGTCTTCACCATTGTGTTTCTAATGTTGTCTAATAACATTGAAATTAAACACCCGTGGGAAACCTCGAAAATAAAAAACAGGTCAGCGCTAGCTTTCACAAACTTTTGGAGGGCAATACATTACAATTTCATTCTGTACATTCTAGTACCTGTTATTAGACGCCATTAGAAACACATTGGTGAAGAAATGTCTTGGTAATGATTTAGTTCCCAGATTGGTCAATGTCTGCTACAATTCCCTAACTACAATAACATCAGTTCAACCATTTAAAGCATCAGTTGAAAATCTAAGTACCGGTACTTGATTACAGCATTAAAATGTGGGAATATCCAAGGATTCCCAGCACCTGTTGTGCATGATTTATGAGATGAGAAGAGGTGAAAGTACCATTGTGGGGTTAATTCTCCTCCTCTCATTCTCCCAGCTGACCAAACAAACAGGAGCCACGTTGCCCTGTCTAACTGCCTGCTACCTTTCTAGAAGCATTGCTTTGAGACAAAACAACAATGTATGGTATGAGCTCATTGGGAGCATACCTAGAGGCCCTTTCTGTCTCATTTAAAAAGGCCGGATATAAAACACTTCTGCTATCTTGGACAACACAGCCAGTGGAGGAATTATAGGATGTCACAATTATATGATACAAAACAGGCTCCATGTCCACATTTAATATTCACTATGTCCTATAATGAGTATAAAACGACTCTGTTTAACTTCAGGTAAATGTCTTCTCTTCCCAAACATCTCCCCGCTATAGCCCCAGTGCCCCACTATAGCCTAACTCTCTCATTTCTCCCTTCATCTCTCTTGTCCACCCTCTATCTGGAGTTACGCCACTTCACTTGGACATAGATAGAGCCGTAACCGGTCCCATCGCTGCTTGGCCACGAAGGGCAGATGTTTCAGGTCTTAGCTCATAGTGTACGGGCCCCATCACGCTGTCATTATGTCCACCGATGACGCCTTGATCACCTGTAAGCCATATCAGAGTGGCTACTGTCTATTCCAGGGGGTTTCAACTGATGCCACTGTTACTAAGAATAGAAACAATACCTGGGAACTAGAGGCCTTTGGGTAAGCCCGAGATCCGAAAATACCCCAAATATCTGAAAATGTCCAAACCAACTCGCAGCCAGTTGAGTGACGTACTGCAGTTATAATAGTTGACTAATGTGGATTCAGTCATTTCGGGTACTCGTTTTTAGTGGATAACAGGCCGAATATTCATTATAATGAATTCGGTTCTGTTCGGCTCTGAGCCATTATTTTAATAATGCTACTACTAA
>CM076984.1:22515995-22600995 GCA_039105355.1 Benthosema pterotum | reverse complement strand
TTTTTGGCACAAAACAGAGTATAAATCACTTGACAAATGGGAGCAGCTCTGCTACGCTACGAGGAGAAAGGTAACAATAGTGGTACACACACACACACACACACACGTACACACGCACACACGCACACACGCACACACGCACACACACACACACACACACACACACACACACACACACACACACACACACACACACACACACACACACACACACACACACACACACACGCACACACGCACACACACACACGCCAGAGAGTGCATGGTAGTGCAAAGACAGCAAAGAGGTAAAGATGGTATGTTTCATCGTTTCAAGCACCCACAAAATATCTAATGTGACCTAGTGTAAAAAGCATAGAAGCATAGAGCATAGAAATGCAGACGGTAGCAGGTGAGGTAACAAAACCTGGAAGAGTGCTGGAATAAAGAAAACAAACACCTGAGGACAGAGCAGGAGAGTAGGATCATATAGCATAAAGCTATTAGTCAGCACACAGAATAAGGCACTGGAGGGTGCATGGGCTCCTAGTGGGACATATGCAGTGGTGGAAAGGGACTACTGCTAGTACTCAAGTACTGTAAGCACAGTGTTGCCAATTTGACACATTTGTCGCTATATTTAGCTTTTTCCAGACCTCCCCATCACCAAAATTAGTGAAAAAATCCTGGCGGAAAATCTAGTGCTTTTTTGCTGGTGAGTTGGGGCGAAATTGGTTTACAGGCGCCAGAGATAAAACCCTCATTTTTCACCATTTTTCCTCCTATGATAGAGTCCTCCTTCGGAGTCCTTCCTTCCTAGAAAGGACCATTGGACCCTTGTAGATCTGTAACTCTTGAAAGAGTTAAATTATATTTAAACACCTGAGTTGCCTGGTTTTCAAGAATCTAGAAGAATTGCTATTTTGACCAACATTTTTCCAGTTATTTTTCCTAAATTAGTCAGAGAGACTAAACCCAACATCAAATGGTGGTCTGTGTCTAAAATGCAGAATAAACAGTGGGCCCTGGTATGAAAATGTTTGAAAACCACTGCCTCTAGCACATTCTAGGGCATTTTGGAAGTGCCACAAGTGCGTTTTGGATTTTGGCAGTTGGCAACAAAGCAAGATATTGTATGCAGTAAGTTAACAGTCCTGATGCTCACACAACAGAAATGTATGTTTTATGATTAAAACATTTGGAGAGTTGAGTTTTTACAATCAGACTGGGGAAGATTCCAGCATTGAGGAGTACAGGTAGGGTGGGGTATAGGGTAGGGTGGGGTGGTGGGTACAAGGTCAGTGCCACAGGAAATGGGCGTCAACCACAGATACAAATGATCGAGAAGGAGAAGGATCTCCTCCCCCCCCAACACATGCAAGGACAGACCTCATTGTTTATGACACAATATTAGAAATTACTGAATAAAGTTGATAAGCGTTTAGAGCCGATTATAGCATCATCACAAGGCCGGGGGCCAGATTTAATCAGCATTTATGTAAACCCCATACACCACAATCCTGCACTTCATCAGCTGTCAGCTGCAAGATTTTTTCTGAGATTTCTTTAATTAACACTATGCTGCATATATTTGATGGCGCTTTCTCATGCATATTTTACCACCATATACCAACCAGTTGTCTATAAGTGTGTGTAGTAGTTGGAATTCACATTTTATTCATCATTTCATCACATGAAATCTAACTAACTAACTTCCACTGGCCAATCTCTCTCCAACTTTACAGTCTGCAGTAGTCAGGGCAACAAAGTGTGTTGGTTGCTTTATATGAAAACACTCTGGAGGAATATACAGTACATAGCTGCACAGTAAAATCCTTTGTTACTTTGAAGTGGAGAGCGCAAAGATTCACCCACAGGGGTTTTTACTGTTCTCATTAGGTTTTTCTCAATCTGATTACAGGATTGCAAATCAGGGCCAATAACACACACAAAAAAAGTGTTCGGGACATTCTTAGTATCAATATTGTATCCATATCATGATATTAGACTGGATATTGTCTGTGATTTTGGGTCTGTTCTAAAAATATATTATCGCTATTTGTCATTAAGTCTTTTTTTCCTGTTCGTACGGCCCTTGAGGTCCGTGATGAGATCAAGTACTAAGGCTTAGGGAATTATTTAACAAATTGATTGATTGATTGGTATCGGCAGAAACTCCATCAAAAAATCAGATCAGGAAAAAAATGTGTTCAGGACATTCCCAGTTGGTAGTTATGGGTGTGCCCACGTATGCAGCTTTCTCAGGGAAAAGGACCGGTCTTTCACACCCAGAAAGTGGACGGTGACAGTATCCAGAGGAAAACCTTGTCAGGACAAGGGAAACAATCTGTTTGAGTCTCCACCAGATCCTGCCTCCAAGTTCCGCTCTTCTTTAGCCAAGAATAACACCCCAAAAATAAGACGAGAGTGGGCTAAAAAGTAAGCACTCAAGTCAGAGAGAGCTCCTCATCATTATTAATCAAAATAGGTAGCCTTACTTTGCAGCTCTCCTTTCCAGAAATATCAAAGTGTTTATTATCCACAGCAAATTAAACTCATGAGTTGGTTTATTGAGGTTTTCACTACTGCTCACAATGCACCGGTATTTGATACTTTGAAATAATTACTTGCACATCAGCTAGGTATGCCAGTGTTGTCCAAAGTGTTGCAAATGACGAAACTAAGATAACAAAGGTTAAGCTAGAGAATGCAGTATAATTGTTATTTTATCTTATCAAGGAGGAGGCTGGTGGTATGTTGTGCAAATGCAGAATAAATAATTGGCCTTGATATGAGAAGGGATGTAAACACCACTGGTATAGATAAAAAACCCTCTGGGATCCAGGGGGATATTTAGCAGCCTCTAGTGGCAGTGATGTCAGACTTCAGTTCTCTACACAGGTGGGCCATAAATAATACATTTTTAGGAAGGAAGCAGAGCAGACCATATAAAATGTGCCCCGTAGACCACTCTTAACTCCTGGGCTGGACTTTGGACATGCCCCTGCACTAGAAGATGAAAAGCCCCCACTCAGAGGTCGCTGCTCTAATTACGTAATAGCCCCAACCCCTCAGGGACTCATTATCCCATCAGCCCCCAAAACAGGAAGAGGGAGTAGGCCCTGTTTTATTATGATGGTTCCAGATAACAACAGGCCCCTTGTTTATGTGCTTCTCACCTCCGCAAACACACAAGCATTGGAGGCCAACACTTCACTCCACAGGGGAGGTTAGAAGCCACATTTACTGGATGCCACAGAGTAACAACACTAGAACACAGCCAGGAGTTAAGTTAATTGACTGTGCGTGCGTGCGTGTGTGTATTTATTTATACACACAGACAGACACAGTACATTAATTTGATGACAAGGTTTGCATATACAATGTTAACAGTGAATACTTGATTGCCAGCCAATAGAGGCCCATTGTGAACCCAGGCATACGAGCACACCAGGGTTTTATGTTAGAAATGTTGAGTAGGGGTCCCCAGAATGTAGAAACTTGTCATGATATGTGACCATATGGAAAGCAAAAGTCAAATTTTCATCATGCTTTATGTAGCATAATATATCTAACTAGGGTGTTTTCAACACGCAGAATGCATTCCAACCATTAGTTTTGGAGGAAAAAAAAATGTTTATAACGGCTAAAAACGGCAATACCAGTCATCAAAAATGTGCCTAGTCAGCACATTTGGGCAGGTGAATGCCACCTAGTTAGACATATCACATGCATAATCACAGAATGAATCTTTAACTTTTTTGCCGTCTAGAGGATGTTAATGGTATATTATGAAAATTATGAAAATTTCCCAATATAAATTATGTAGATTAGCATCTGGCAGTTTCTACTCTACGTTTCTAAAATAAAACCTTGGTGTCCTCAACATGCCAGGGTTCACATTGTGGCAAATGGACTAAGAAGGTGTGCATCCGGTTCAGATAACTGAGAGTTGATGGAGGCGTGTCGTCTCGGTTTCTAAAGCTTTCTTAAGCCAACCCTAGTCATCATTACTATGACTTGACTACTCTCCCACTTGCTGAAAATAATTGGTATCATTTTAATAACTGGTATTGTGTGAGACTGAGACATGAGTGAGGTCATCTGTTGATTGGAAACAATTGGGGGAAACACTCACTGCATCATGCATTATTTTTCAGTAAATCCACAGATCATTGTAAATCTACAATGATCTTATCCAGTGCAGTCGCTACCTATACACGCAATATGCACTGCAAGTAGTGCAACACACAAGGGGGGACAACAAAATGTACCAAAAAGTACCAAGCAAAGACGTTTTCTCTGTGGCTTCACCGCATAATGATGAGCGGCTGTGTGTACATCCTCGCAACCCACAAAAATAGCCGATCTGAATGAGGAATAGCAGGATTCTCGTCAGGAGGGGGGCAAATATCCTACGAGTAGGGCAACCAGATGGTCAGCTCCGGTACCTCGCTGGAACTATTTCTAATTTGTCCATTCATTCAAATGCAGGGACAGAGTCCGGGACAAATGTTAGAAAGAAACAAAGAAGCCATAAAACAACCTCTGTTCTTCATGCTTATACAGCAATTCTCTAGCCAAAACATCCACAAGATGGAGTGAGGTGGTAGTAATTGTTATTAGATTGCATGGACAAAGAACTTGTTAAGTATGTGGCTGTGTAATTACCCAGTGTTTGTTAAGAGCCCACAGGAAGATCACTGGGGCCTAAGTGATGTGATAACAGAAGCCCTCAGCCAAACCAAACATCCCTTGGCTAATGTGCAACACTGAGTTCCAAATGCAATCCGTCTGCAGATCCAAATCTTATCGTTTCTAAACTCTCTTTGCCCATACAGTAGAGCCTAGGACCGCACTTAGCCCCTGGGCTCTCTCTCTCTATTTGAATTTTTGCCCACATCTGTCAGTGTCTGTCTATAGTTTAACATTTCCCTCTCATCTCCCATCTCTGGCATCAACACCATGTGTGCATCCCTAATGTCTGCATCCCTTGTTAATCTTAGGTTATTTTACTTATTGAAAAAAACACTCATTCATTACTAGGAATGAGTGAATTACTAATCAATCATTACTAGGCCATCTATGAGCTTGTAGAGCTGCAATTGATGCGAAACCTTTAAATAATTAAGATATTGATTGGAATTAGTCGTGTTAGCCAGCAATAGCAAATTAGCAATAGCGAGTCTCAGTTCTATGGTGTCTCAGTGACGTTAACATTTACACTATGCCTCCGTCATGGTTGTGAATGTGAAAGGCTGCTGTGTATGCCCAGCTTCATCCAGATGAAGGTCTTACTTCACCATGAAAGAACTGCACTGTTCTGCACCGTTAGATTTACTCTAAAGTATCAGGGATCGCGTCCGTTCGCTCACTCAATGCATAACCTCAACTCTTACACACTACACAGTCCATTGCATAGTGCACCCCAAGGCTGAAGAATGTTCAGACTTTGAGCCAATGTACAAAGAAATGTGTGTCTTTGAAAGATGATTTGAATGCAACGAATTACGTTTACTTGGTCAGGGAATGTAGGAGAACAGCATTTATGTTTAACAATTCATTGTCACAAACATTTGCGATTAACAATTTGTGTTTTTGCCTTCTGTTTGACTTTTGGGGGATGGCAAATATGAAAATAGCAAATAATCACGTCTCTTACTTTGTAAGACGATCCTCTAAAATAATTAGTACGATAATGGCATCATTGTGGTGGCTTTGAACTGAAAACATCCTCCACACCCCCCAACATTTAGATGAGTCTACTACATCATCTACTGTACAGTAGGTAGGCGACCAAACCACATAGGCTGACAAGGTGGGGGCCACCAGGGGGCGACAGGTGGACAGGACAGAAAAAGAAAAGAAAATAATCATATTAAAATCAAGATTATTCTGGGGTAGATAGCCCATAAGTAATCCAGAGCTTTAAACTGCCTCCCCCTGGCCAGCCGGGGCACCTGATGGAGGGGACAGGAACTGGTTGGAATAACGTGTTCCTCCCTCCCCCCTTGTCAGGTGAAAAGAAGGCAGCTTGGACTCCTCATGCCTTGAAGGAAGCATGAGGTAAGTCTGCTGCCTCCCCAGGCGGAGGGTGCGTAGAGCCCAGGATCACATCAGGAATTGGCATTGGGTGAAAAAATCGTGGGATAAAAAATTAAAGAAATTTTTTTTTTTGGGAAAAAAAACAAAACAAAACAAAAAAAAACAAAACAAAACAAAAAAACAGGATAAAGTATCCAAATGCTTAATGCAGTTAAGTGGTTTTCAACCAGTGGTCTGGGTACCACCACTGGTCCCTGAGAGGATTCCAGGTGGTCCCCAGGCTAAATGATGAACCGTTGGTAACCAAATGATCCCTTATAGATCTGTAACTCTTGAGAATGTGAGATGATACCAATGGACCGTCACGGGTCCATTTGGTATTTTACTCTTTCAAGAGTTAAATTGTATTTAAACATCTGAAATACTTCATTTTCAAAAATCTACACCATTAGAAAATGTAGGATAATTTGGTTATTTTGACCAACGTTTGGCCAGTTATCTCTCTTAAATTGTGGACACAAACTTGAAAAGCCTTAGTTTTTGATCCGAGAGACTAAACTCAACATCACATGGTGATCTGTGGCTAAAATACAGAAAAAATAATGGGGCCTGGTATGAAAAAGGTTGAGAACCACTGGCTTAATGGACCATCTCTTTCCTCGTTTAGAGCCATTTCGCAAAAGATTGTACGGCCCCCAGTAACAATATTAAGTGCAGCGTCACGTTCCATCACACAAGTCCAGCTTTTATTTCTAGTGAATTTCATCAGTGGAACTTCTTCATATTTTAGCTGAGGCTTTCCTTCCAGAGTAACATGAGGAAACAATTAGTGTCTTGTTCGAGGACAGACTGACATGACCAGTGGTGGGTGTTGATTTATACTTTGGGTGCACAGACATAGAGAAGGAACCTGTGACCGTTTGATAACAGGCTGACCTGTGTAATGCTAACACCTGCGCCTCCTTGGCCCAATTGGAACACTGTGACCAGCAGCACGCTGGCTGGCTGGTGAACACACTGCATCGCATGTAGTCTCTTGTGGGGAGAAAACCTTGCATGTCCAAAACCGTAAATTTTTATGAAGGTTAAAAATAACTAGTAACTACCAATGCCTACAAAATGGATTCAATGTAGAGATATAGCCCTTACTGTAAGTAGTAGTGTAATAATATTCATGGGCAAAATATTTATAAAATTACTGAAAAATATACAGTATATAAGCACAAATAGTGAGCAGCTCACAATCTGATTTTAGTTGAGCTTTGCACTTTTTAATTCTAACGTGAAATATACAGGTATATCTCTTTCTCCCTCTCTCTCTCTCTCTCTCTCTCTCTCTCTCTCTCTGCACAACACTGATTATTAATCACAATATTAAGATCACCTCTGAGGCTTAAAGATCCAACTGAGGTCAGTGTTCTCCTGCAAGCGTGGGTTCATGCAGCACTTTCTCTGACAACGGAAGCACCGCAGTGTGCGCTGTCAAGATGTAATTGCCGTCTCCGTGACTGGGCATGTCGAGGATTGTGCACAAGGTCGTAAAGCTAAAGCAACAGGGATGGCACCACAGTTACATTATTAACACGCCTCTGTCTGTTGGCTGAAAAACACGTGAATCCCAAATGCACTATAACCTGCAGGAGGGATTTTATTTTCCATTTGGGTTTGGATTGCAAACAACCATGGTACCATGGTAAGTACTCAGTCAGTCAAACAATAACTGCATCAGTCAAAGTAAGTCTTGTTGGCCATTATGGTTGCAAAACATAATTCCTTTCAAAGGTCATGTACTACACCTCCCCCTGTGACATTTATCCAGTGTTGGGGAAGTTACTTTTAAAAAGTAAGGGCATTATAGTTATAGTTACTTCCCTGAAAAAGTAATTAGTTACTTTATTCCTTACTAAATTCTGAAAGTAAGGGCGTTACTTTACTTTACTTTACTTTTTTTTAAACATACAAAAAAGGGGTGTTGTTCTGTGGTATTCGTGGTCACAAGTTTAAAGTGGAATTCCTCCCATTTTCAACATTTTTTTAGAGATGTTGTTTGGACATGATTCTGTGTTTATTAGAAATGGAGGTTGTGTTTCGCCATGTTAATGATTTTTCTTTTAGGACCTTTTTTGAAAAGGGGTGGAATTCCCCTTTAATGGCAGCATGCTGAGCATGGACTGTAATAAGATTTTCTTTGCTGAGGACAATGCTTGCTGCCTTCTAACATAATTTACACTTCACTTCAATGTTTTTGTCCTGGTCCTTTACCACAGTCGTTTTCAACCTTTTTCATACCAGGGCCCACTGTTTATTCTGCATTTGAGCCATGGACCACCATTTGAGGACATTTTGGCCCCACAGACCCCAAAACTAAAGATTTCTTTTGTCCACAATATCAGGCTGGATTTCAAAAACGAAACAGTCAAACATACAGATCCATGTTTACACTCTCAGTTACATCTGGTTAACCAACTTTCCATCATTTAGCCTGAGGACCACCTGTTGAAAACCCCTGCTTTACCAGCAAGAATGTAAAATAATGTTTATATTTCCGCGCTGCAAAGGCTCCAGTCACGCTGCCGTCGTCGTATCATTGCATTTGAGAGCGTATGTTTTATTATTATTATTATTTTACCGCAGCGAGTGCGAGTGTGTGTGCGCAGCAACAACACAGCTTTGTGTATGTGTGTGCTTAGAGGCCAGAGCCTTTAATTACGCGAAAACTCAGTTCACTTCATGGGGCCACTTCAATGGCGGCTCATCTATATATACTCTTCCAATTGGGACAACCGAGGTTACCAAATGCATTTAAGTCTATGGGATCATACGCTTTGTTTTCTGCCCCCTCAATGTCGCAGCTCTTCTACTAGATGCTTGACGAATAAGACTGGCTCTGATTGGCTTATACTGCCATGTGGCGCCGTGTTAGCCAATCAATGACCTTTTCTGTGACGTGGTGGACGGCATCACGTTAGACACATAGATATATAAATACTAGATCAGGCATCCGAAATTAATGCAAGTGGATGAGAGGGGGACTTTAGTCCGGTGCCTTCTCTATTCAATATACTCTATGTTAGACTGAAGAAGCGAGCAGACAACACAGTGCAGCGAGTCCTGCCGCCGCCGCGGAGTAACGACTGTAACGATGGTACAATAATCATAACGACGTTAGGGATTTGAGAAATGTAAGGAGTTACGTTAGAAGTTACTGGAAAAAGTAATCCCTTACTGTAAGGGCGTTACTTGTAAGGGCGTTATTCACAACACTGCATTTATCTAATGTACATCATATATGTAAGTTATTAAAACTATAATACTTATAGAAGCCATTTCTGGTTTAAAAAAAAATCATGGATATGATATGAAAACAATCCACACCTACACACACTGCAGCACACATTACATACTGTCTACAGAAAAACAAGTACACACATTACACCCACGCAGCATGAGGTACACTGCACACAGTATATACTGTACTACACACAAGTACAGTACAGTACAATGCATCAAGAGTACAGCTGAGCACTTAGATCTCCGGACAATGCTGTGTGGAGTTCACTGGCTTCCATTGTAGCCAGCTGTTCCAGTAACTCATCCAGGGTTAACTAGCTAACCCTTGGAACACCTGACAGAGAATCCCTAGCTGTGTCAGCGCATAAATTACATGCAGAGCATGTTATTAAATCAGCACTTAACCAGACAATGGCACAATTTATGGTGAAAGTAGGAGGAGGTGATGGATGGAGAGGAAAGGATGGGGAATAGGATGAATTAAAGCACCCCTGGGGTGCATGTCACAGCACCCTAGGGTGCCACGGCAGAAACCCAGAAACCCTGCTCCAGATGAGAGGACTCACCAGGCCAGCAATGGGAGTCGGGAGTCTGTTGATCTTCTTCACCAGGCCAGGTTTGATGGAGCTCAGCAACCTGAGGGTTGAAAGAGGGAGAGACAAGGGAGGGAGAAGGAGTGTCAATATTTACCTCAAAGGAAATCAAAGCGCACTGTAATACTTTGATACTAAGATAATTTGTTGGTGCCCACGGGGCATGAAAAGGTATCTCGAGAAACACACGGCATGCAAGCAAGGACACGAGCGAAATGACTGAAGACAAATATTCCAATGAAGACACTTGCCATACACATTCTAGTTGAACCTTTCCTTCATGTCTGACAAATAATGCAGTGACCTCCTTTGGCCTGCCTGCCTATTGTGTGTTTCAAAATGGCAACACCCAGGTACATATATGAGTCCTACAAACATTCCTTTAAACCACTTAAACCCTGTATACTTTGTTAAATGTCGAATAGTGACATTTCATAATACCTGAGCAGCTATTTTTTTTTTAAACATTGTTGAATGTTATGCTATCATGACATGCATGGAATAACGACACTATAAGGTTTCATTAAATGTTGATTTAAGGCCCTCAGGGAGCTCAGTTACTGGTCACTGAGACATGGTGATCCACCTGACAGGGATGTGGATTTATTTTTGATGGTGTTTGTGCTATTCACTTCCCATCTGGATTACCACCTCCTGTACCTTAATGAGAGTAAGGATACAACAACTCCTGCCAGTATGTAGTATGGGCAACCAGGGTTGACTGTATCAGTCAACCCTGGTTGCCCATACTACATACTGTATGGTTGCCCATACTGTTACAGATGCACAAATGGAGCAGTGGGTACATACCGGTACTATAATACAGTAGATCAGGGGTTTTCAACCTTTTTGATGCCAGGGAGCACCATTTTTTTCAGAATTTGAGCCACGGACCACCACTTGAGGACATTTTAGCCCCACAGACCCCAAAACTAAAGATTTCTTTTGCTTTTGTCCATCTTCTAGTTGTGTAGACTTGGGCTAATTCAGATGATGAATATTTTAACTCTTGAGAGGGTAAAAATGAAACCAAATGGACCCGCAAAGGGTCCATTTGGTTTCATTTTTACGTCCTCAAGAGTTACATCTGGTTAACCAACTTAGCTGGGGACCACCTGGAGCCCTCTCAGGGACCACTGGTGGTCCCCGGACCACCTGTTGAAAACCCCTGCCGTAGATCACTGTATTCCATGTTAATTTTGTCTGAACTTTTTTTTGTTGTGCAAACTGTTTTGCCAAGGACTTCATTGACCACTTTAATATGTGCACGCTAACCCCTCCAACATAATAGGTAACAAAATGTATTGTGTCTGAAATTCATTTTATATTTGTCTCTTTCATTTCATTTTATTTTTTCCCCTTTTTGCTTTAATGTTCATGTATGTAAAGAGCAATGTATCCATCTACAACGTAAATGTTTTTGTTTGGTTGTTTCCATTATTTCCATTGTGTATCTTATTTAGGGCCCTGTTTTTTATTTGTATTTCATTTACATAATTTATGTTACAGTTATTTTTTATGCTGCTCTGTCGATTATATTCTTAAGTGATTTTCATAATACAAATTGACTAATAAAAACAGTATGAATAACCTGCAATGTTTTGATATTTATTTTATATACCAGTATATAAAAAAATAATAATTATCAACGTGCAATGTTTTGATATTCATTTTAAACCATGAGTTTTTCTCCCCAGGTTGTTCAGGGAGGTCCCATTGTGGGATGTAGAAGGTCAGACATGTCACTGGCTCTTAAATCAGAGGTCACAGCCCTCCTCTCCTGGGAGACATTCACTCACTCCCATCTACTTAATAACAGAGCAGAACACACATGAAAAGATGGAACACCCCTCCGGTCTCATCTCTCAACACACCCGCATGCGCACGCGCACGTGCATGCACACGCGCATGTGCACGTGCGCGCGCACACACACACACACACACACACCCACACACACACACGCACACACCGGGGGTGAGGGGCAGCACAAGTGCAGCATTGGACCTCATCAAGAGTCACACACACCCCAATCCATTGTCAAAAAACAAAACAAAACAAAACCTTATTTCCTTTCGATGAACAGTAGTGATACTATTTAATTCACCTTTAGCAGCTGAATTTAATAGAGCCAGACCGAATTCCAGGTTTTATTGTTCCGAGAGTCATAGACCGCCAAGTGATAGACCGCCAAAAGATCGCAAAGATAGCAAATACCTCAATGTCCTTTAGTTTAATTACATTTATTTTCAAGAATTCATTCTGAGCCTGAAGATCTGTCTTTGTAAAGTATTGTTTCAGGTGTGCTGATGACATCATGAAATCAACCACATATGATTTAAAAAACAGATGTATGCTTTAAACGTGAGGACCATCTGTCTGTCCTTGTCAGAACTTTTGCCACTGACCCCCCCCATGCGCACGCACACACACACACACACACACACACACACACACACACACACACACACACACACACACACACACACACACACACACACACACACACACAAAGAATACATTACCAATTACGTAATTTGCCAGCTTTGAATATATACAAACACACACACACCTCCACTGACAGGCCAACAGATGAGGAGGAAGAGGAAGTCAGCAAATGTTTCCTCTGTGGAATTAATGAGTGTCCACACAAGGACAGGAAGTCATCTGCTCTTTCCTTCAATACTTGGATGCCCTCTTAGTATACTTTCTCTTTCCTAAATGTTATTTAACCACATGGACCCTACAGTAGCAGTTAATCATCAATCTGGAAGATGTCAGTCTGGGGATGCCCAGATCTGCCCATGAACAGCAAGATGAGGATCTTTAATAGACCTTTAGGTAAGTGCTTTAGGTACGTAACTGCTATGGTCCAATCACAATCAAGCATAACGTGTGATAGACAAACCTCTCCACCAATAGCTTTCCTATATGATAAAACATTGTTTTAAAAAATAAATGTCACATACACATTTTTTCCACTGCATAGGGCATGCCTTGTTGATGGATTTGGAAGAGATTTTGAAGGTCTGGTTCCAAAAATGAACCAGTATTTATTGTGTAAAGTTTATGATATTAACATTGGAATGAATGAGCCCGGCTGGCAAGTGTCCTAGGGTGGACAAAAGGGCAGGGCTTACTTAGGGGTCTATTCCATGGTGAAGACACAACCAAAATTATTTTGAAACTGCAGAAGCGAATACAACAACCTGTATCCATTCAAGCCGGGGCTTGATTGGCCACATATACTGTGCAAGCCTGCATTTAACATCACAATATATGTCCTGTGTTCTAGAAGCCACAAGGGAGAAAGAAGGAAGGGCAGACTTAGAAACACCTGGCGACGTGACCTGGATGCAAGATCTGGAGAAACTGCCCCAGGACGGGATGACCAGAGACGGAGAGGGCTCCCCGAGTGTCCTTGAGCAAGATTCTGAATCCGTAAATTGTCCATGTTGGTGCCTTGCATGGCTTCCTTCGCTATCGTTGTATGAATTTGTGTGTCATTACGTGAAGGTAATGTAGTGTAAAATTGATTTGGATTGAAGTGCTATACAGTAAATGCACCACAAATAGCACTTGTTCATGACCTATGCTCAAAGTTGGGCTATAGTTGTAAGTTGAATCCTAGTATTCTGGGAATGTCGTAATAGGCAAACATTCTGCAAAAAAATAGCCAAACATTGTGCAATAATAGCAGATCTACAACATTACAACAGGCTGCAACATGTTGCTGGTAGAGTGGTTATTTTTCTGCACGTAGAGAGAAAGTGGAGGGGGCCAAGTCAAACCGCGGTCAATGACGTATTTGTAGCAGGGTTTAAGTGGTTAAGAGGAGGGATGACTGTAGGTTCAAACGCAATGCCAAACACAGGCATGAATCCTCCAGTATGTACTGTACTGTACTGTATGTACCTGTAAATACAAGTTGTATAATGGACAAGGAATGACACGGACATGAGACCTTAAACATTGTGTCACATCATCTTGAGTGCGGCACAAAGATCTTTAGTGTTTAATAAATAAAACAATGTTACTGAAAATGCTCTAAGGCAGGTCCAATTGTCCTTGCTGCACAGTAGGTCGTATAAGACACTCCAACCTTATACTAAAATCCTACGCACAAGAAATAAGTAAGTAGTGTCAGATCAGTGTATATTGAAGTCAATCAGGAGCTACATGAGCACAGTGAGAAGTCAAAACTTACTCGCACAGCAGAATCCCATTCTCCAATCCTCCCCTGAAGTCTCTGTCACCGAAGCATCTGCCTGTCACAGCCTGTGGATGAAAGGAGAGAGAGAGAGAGAGAGAGAGAGAGAGAGAGAGAGAGAGAGAGAGAGAGAGAGAGAGATAGAGAGAGAGAGAGAGAGAGAGAGGTTGGTGTTGTTTCTAAGATACAACAAACAGCTTTGATGTACAGTATGCCTTTGTTGTTGGTATTTTGTATATATACTAATTACACTAAGCTTAGTTATACAATGCACTATGCAGATGTATGTTGATTACTTGTTCATATTGTGCTGTTTAAGTAATTTAGACGGACATTTTCGCAATTGCCAACATTTATTTGGTTGGCAATTGTGCCGTTAGGTTTGATTTGTGTTTGTGTGTTTGAGTGTTTGAGTGTGTATGTGTGTGTGTGTGTGTGTGTGTGTGTGTGTGTGTGTGTGTGTGTGTGTGTGTGTGTGTGTGTGTGTGTGTGTGTGTGTGTGTGTGTGTGTGTTCAAACCTAGCATCAGTCCAAACATGTCATCTAAAATAACACACTTGCCAAAAATGGCCTTTATCCAAGGCGCTTTACATAGATTGGTGTGTGAATGGGTAAATGGGATCTACAACGTACAATGACTGAAGAAACCTACAAGGTATTGACCAGCACATTGGAAGCAATTATGGGTTAAGTGTCTTACTCAGAGACACATCGACAATAACTCTGAGGGTTCGAACCGGCAAGATTAAGGTTACGATCCAGTGACTGTACCCCTGAGCTACTGCCGCCAACCAAACAACATGTCTGTCTGCTCTGTAAAAACTGCAAATTACAAAGCTTGCACAAATAAACAAATATGCAACAAGTAATAAAAGTATGCAGCATGTTTTATAATATACTATAGTATACTACTTTCAGACAGTACAGCACACTATCTCAGTGACATGTCCCATGCAAACAGCAAAAAAGTAATTTTCCTTCAAAAATCATTGTCCCTTAATTGCAAGATAAATGTAAAGAGAAAACTGCATGAATTAAAAACAAAAAAATGCACAATTGAAGTTCTAATAGTATAATGTATATAAATATCATTCGACGGAACTGAAGATAATTCAATACACTGACTGTCTTGCCTCGGCAGCCCCTTCCCAAACAGAAAAGTCCTATCTGATTTAATTAAACTGTTAAACTCACTTTGCCACTCTCTTTATTCATGTGTATACCCTCTACTCAAGATTTTCAAAACTTTCAATACCTTTCAAAAATGTTCAAAACTATAGATGTTAGCTTCTATAAATGTATCTTCTAGTATTTGTACAGACTGCTAAAAATCTAAAATAACACTGCTTTCCTGGTTTTAATGCATTAAATGATAATACTTTTTTCGTGGAACATCTAATAGCGTAATAAAAAGGTACTAAAAGCAAGGAGGGGAAATAGATGAAGCATTATTACGTGCAGGCCAGCAGATTAACATGGTGAATGGCTTCATATCCTTAACAAAACCACAAAGACCAAAATCATCCATCCCATCGAGCCAAAACAATAACTACAACACGTCATCACATGGTGGTGGTCCATGGACGAACCCCAGAATGTAAGACGCGGAAAAATCAAGAGAATGATGCACACAAACAGCGCCTCGTTCCTGTCCGTCCTTCCGTGTTTTCCTTTCCCATAAATCCAAGAAATAGGAGGGGGGAGAGAGAGGGAGAGAGAGAGAGAGAGAGATGTGTGTGTATCAAGGCTCACACTGTAGTCACAAAGGATAAAGCTTGGGATAAGCTGCCATCATCCCTACCAGGCAGCATTGGCATGCTAACAGGTTGTGACAGAGGATTAATAGATGATTAGTAGTCACTGCCTCTTTGAGGGGGAGAGGCAATGTGCTTGCAACTTTGCATGTATTTTGCATGCCAGGTTTTGTGTAAGTGTGTGACGTGTGTGTGTGTGTGCGTGCGTGCCTGTGTGTGCGCACGTGCGCATCTCACTCCCAGGCATCTTATCAGAGTGAGATTTGTTGTAATTTCACCCTTGTGACATGGCTAAAGACTTTATAGCACAATAAACCTGTCTGAACAACGATCATAAAAAAGTTGTTTCTGTGACAGAGCGCATCTAGAAGTGTGTGACACTGACATTTTGGTCGATTTTCACTTGAATTGTTGCATTGTGGATACAGTATTTATATTTTGTTATATAATGATGCGTTGTGTTTATTGTTTAACCCATTTCAGACGGGAGTCCACATGTGTACCTTTACCTTTAAGGACGGGAGTCCATTTTGGGATTTTTACCCTTCAGGCCGGGAGTCCAAATCTGGACTCTGGGTAGAGTCCAGATTTGATAGAGTTTGATAGAGTCAGGATTTGGGGGTATTTTCAAAACCGCCCATAGGTTTTAATGGCTTTTTTCTAGGCGGACTTAGGCCTGAATTTAATGTTGGATGATATAGATAATAAAGGTGTTTCTGTATTCGAAATGAAACTCTCAGTCTCTCTGAGGTATTTTAAACCACTTAATCCCTTTACAGTAGTGCTATGCCATACAATGAACAGTGAAAACAAACAAACTAGAAGGTCATATTATGTTGCTACTGCTTTTTCTTAAATCTTCTAAATGTCATTAACATATATTTTCTTTTGCAAAAATGGTGAACGGTTCCTTTATGTCAAGACCAATGACCTGTCCTACATTGGAGGACAACAGAAGTCTTCCATTAAGAATACAGTTATAACATGGAACTCAATACGCAAACACATCTTCAAATCCAAATAAAGTAGCATTTAAACATTGCTATTCCTTGCTCTCTTTGTCCCTAGAAGACACCGAAATCAAATGAGTTTTTCCCTCTTCCTTTTAGACAATCCCTTTTTTTTTTTTTTTCGCTGAATCAATTTCACTTTTGTGAAAACAAACAGAGCTCAAATATTTGTCTGTTTTAGGCGGGAAGAAAAGGAGCCCCTGCACTGCAGGTTAGGAAAGCCAACACAATTACAAGATTAAGTTTCCAGACTGATTCACTTACATTTTATTTATACAGCTGTGAAAGAACAGTGCTGGGGGGATGCAGAGGGTCAGAGTGTCTGGCTCGGGCTGCAGTGTGTTGCTCTCAGTTCCTTGGCACACTGGAATGATTTGGACTTGGCAACAAAAGAAACCAACTGCTGTGTGTCAACGACAGCTGACAGTAGGCATGATCTGTACTGCTGTGAGAGGGATTGAGAGCCACAGTTTACTACTGCTAATGGAGAGGAGAAAGGAGACGTCACTTTTCCCAGTATGGAACCGTACTGTATCTACGTTGAGGCCAATCTCTCTGCCACAGTTTCACCACCAAACTGGCAGGAGGCTGTGTGAATTGGACATTGTTCTCATGCCGCTGCCAACACAAAAGTGAGGTGACACAGCAGTCTGCGGTGTGTGAGCCCTGGCTGTCACCGAGACAACAATAACAAGTGACCCGTGAGCCATTATCGCCCTATACATGTCATGATACAAGGATGTATCACATTCAGCACCCAAACTGTATTTTCCCTGGCTAAGGAGGTGCCTATAGCCTCAACACCCAGGCTTTCATTTTCATCTGCGTTGTGTGAAACGGAAAGCTTGGACTCATTTGTTAGCCACGCTGGCCTAGAAGTGGGAGTCAACTTTTCGGGGTGGGCGCCGCTCTAAATGATGTGAGGTAGCACAGCAGTGGAGTGGCAGGGGAGAGGCCCGGGACTGACGACACGGTGAGATCAAATCAGATCAACTCATCTGCCGTTCAAATTCGGACGGCACCCACCCCCCTAGGCCAAAATAATTTCATGTTAGGCCAGACAGTGTAGGAGGTGCCAGGAGGGTGATATTAGCCATGCATTGATTGGCCAGGTGCCTTATCTGCCATAAAGGACAAATACAGCCAGAAGCTGTTTGGGTTTATGGCAGTGGTTTTCAACCAGTGGTCCTTGAGAGGATTCCAGGTGGTCCCCAGGCTAAATGATGGAAAGTTGGTAACCAGATGTAACTCTTTGAGAGCGTAAAAATATAACCAGTCTCATCTTTACACTCTCAAGAGTTAAAATATTCATCATTTGATTTGTGTAGCCCAAGTCTACACAACTAGAGAATGTGGAGGATTCCCAAATCCAGCCTGGTGTTGTGGACAAAAACAAAAGAAATCTTTAGTTTTGTGTCTGTGCGGCTAAAATGTCATCAAATGGTGGTCCGTGGCTCAAATACTAAATAAATAGTGGTCCATGGTATCAAAAAGGTTATCAAAAAGGTTGAAAAACCACTGGTTTATGGTATTCTCTTGGACAATGTAGTGAGCTTGCGTTTGAGTTATACTATCTCCGTCTCCTTGTTAACCACCAAACCTTAGTTTTGTTTTTACAGTCTCATTGCCTTGATTTGTTATACTTGAAACGCCTTTTGTCATTCATTCTGGTTGGCGCAGAGTTTTGGTAGTACTTTACATACAGTATTTTACAGGCACAACTGGAGGTCTCTGAAGGTTCAATGTGTTCAACTTTGTGTTTGAAGACACACTGCCTGGAGCTGGAGCTTTTGAAATGAATAGTTGTTTTTATTTTGTTTTTATTCTTTTTGCCCTCCTTGTCATTCTCACATTTATACTTGGCTTCAATGTTTCAAATGTATATTTTCATCTGCATTTGAGCCATTTGTAGTTCAGGGGGTTTCAACCTTTTTCATACCAGTCCCACTATTTATTCAGCATATGAGCCATGAATCACCATTTGATGACATTTTAGCCCCACAGACCCCAAACCCAAAGATTTCTTCTGTTTTTATCTACAATTCCAGGACCACTGGCAGTCCCCGGACCACTGGTTGAAAACCCCCTGCAGTAGTTGAACAAGCAGTGTGCTGTGAAGTGCCACACGCCACTGAATCTGTCTGATTGTTAGACTGCGGCATTACCAGTCAAAAATACCACTGAGAGGAGACTAAATTAGTATATAATGAATATCAAATAGTCTGGGCAGGGAATCAAGCTTCGCCTTGAGGAGCCTTTAAGTATATAAATGAATATCAAATAGAGGGCAATCAGGCTTCACTGGGCGAGAGGAGGCTCTCAGTGAAGCTAGATTGACATATACTATATGTGATATTCATTTATTTCCACACACAAATCTGGGCTGAGTGGATGACCTTGATGTAGCTGTGAAGCTGAATGATGATGGATGACTTGAAAGAGGGATTTCTTTCTTTCTTCTCCATTACTCAACTGTTCCACTGTTTGGTTGGGTCTGGGAATACACTAAAAACATGCTGGTGCAGTGCCTCCACATATTTGGCATGATCGCTATTTTACAGTATTTACACTGCTGACAAGCAACCAAGAGACAAACATGCTGAATGGAAAAGATATTTTAATTATCATTATGCTGTGAGATTTTCACATCGTCTCCAGCAAACTTGTTGCTAGAGCATTAATCATTATGACCCCTTTATTCATTCTGGCTACCGGTACAAAAATAGCAAATATACCAGATCACCTCATTAGTAGAGAGTGTGCGATCAATGACCATAATACCCTCATACCTATGTATCATTGCTGTTTTTGGCAGGATTTTTTATTTAATTTTATTTTTTCAGATTTAGCCAGTCATAGGGCTCCATTTTCGTCACCGCTAAACCCCTTATCGCTTAACTTCTTTGCCTTTTTAAACTATTAAAAAAGAACATTTTTCAATAGTTTAAATGGCTAGTCTACAAGCTCACAATGTGTCAATAGATTTGCACGTTGAACTATTCCAAAAGGTTTTTTCAAAATAGTAAAAAAATGATAAGGGGTTTAAGGTAAGGGGTTTAGATGGTAACAAAAATGGAGCCCTTAGTCTTTTGAATGCATATTCATTTCAGTCAAATTTTAGGATAAAATGCCTAGTAATTAGTCTTATAGTCACATGCTGTCATTTCTTTGGTAGTTTTAGTCTAGTTTTACTGTAGTTGATGGAAAACCAAAGAGTTTCCATGAAAGTTAAATCAAATGAACAAATGTATAATGAACAAAAACGAATTTAACTAAGTCAGAGTATAATAATTATGTACAGTATATTTAAGGTACCTGGTTGCTTATATTTTACAGACACAACACCAGTGTGCTGTTTTTTTTTTTCTTTTGTATGAAATTCTTATTCATTGTAGTCACATTTTAGTCATGTCTATTCATGATAATTTTAGTCTAGTTTCAGTGGACATCCTGAAAAAGGCTATTTGTGTTCCACCACCACAGGGGGTGCAGTGTCCGGCATCCAGAACCACGGTTATCCAGAAACGCCCCAAACGGGCCTCTGCCTGTAACACCTTCCTTGTTCCTATAGATTAACAACCATGTGTAAAGTCTCTTTCTACTGCAATGCCAACAAAACATACCTGAATATCCAACCTTACAGGCAGCCAAAAGGAGAGGTATAAATCTCGCTTCTCCCATAGAAAAGCTATGGCATTCACTGGCTTCTATATACAGCAGTATTTTCTTTTCCAAATCTTTTTTATTGCAATTCAAAATCAGATTGCAGAGGACAGAGAAAATGGAAATCTGTAAACATGGATCCTGCCCCCTCCAAGACCAAATGAAAAATAAACAAACAAAAAAAACATTTTATCCTCTTCAAATCCCATTCTAGTACAATGTAAAGTATATATAGTTCCCACTTCCCAACCTCTGCTAACCCCCACAAGTCATTGGAAGGGCAAAGAAAGCTACAAGTCTCCTCCAGTACTACATTACATCCAAGCCTGTGTGGGAATCATCAAAGCAGCGACAGAGATACAGCCTGCTGTATCCATCCTGCTGTTTGCATTTCCATGTAATGAAGTATTCAATCGTTCAATCAATGCTATTGAACAATGTTCAATAGCATTGATTGAACGATTGAATACATCATGTCTAATGTGATGTAATCTAATCTGTAGATCTTCAATGAACATCTACAAATTAGATTACTTCACATTAGACATCTAATAGACTCAAGGTGGGTGATAGTGGGAGCAGGTTATTCATAGCACACTGTAGGGCACAGAGAATAACAGGTGCAGCGAGTCAGTGATCAAAATGCAGCAGCACTTACAGTATAGATAAACATTATTTTACATTCACAAATCATCCCTTCGTTATTTTCCATCCTCCGGCTACTCTGTGTTTTGAGGAGAAGAAATACATTTAGGAAAAGCCTTAGGAGGTAGATGTTTCCTAATTGTCTGTAATAGCCCAGTCATTACTTTTTATGTGTGTGTGTGTGTGTATGTATATATATATATATATATATATATATATATATATATATATATATATATATATATATATATATATATATATATATATATATATATATATATATATATATATATATATATATATATATATAATACATACACATATATACTAGGGGTGGGACTCGATTAAAAATTTTGATCTAATTAATTAGAGGCTCAATAATTAATTAATCTCAATTAATCTCATTTTAATCGCATATTATTATTTACCTGAGAAAAGTGAGAAAGCACATTTTTGAACTGAATTTGATATTACGAGTGAAGCAATGAACTGAATGAGTGAAGCAATGAACTGAATACTAGGCCTGTGAATCTGTGGGTTGGGACACCCACAGATTCACAGGCCTAGTATTCAGTTCATTGCTTCGATACAATTCAGTATCAATTTTCTGGGTCACGATTTGATCCAAAAACTAGATTTCTAGATTTTTTTTAAAATTCTCGATTCAAAAAGATTCCCCAATTCCAAAGCTTTCCTCTTTTCTTTTTTCTTCTTCTTATTTACCAAATTCAAGTACAAACGTTAGCATTTCTCAGTCAGTCCAGTACAATAATTGACTCTGGGGCAAAATAATTAATTACTGGTACTTGGAAGACTAGCTGGTAAGAAAGGCAGTGCCACACACACAGCGCTGATTGTTCTGGAGCATACATTTGCGTACATTTAGCAGTCATTATTATCATGCAATTTAGCGTCAGATAAACACAGTGAAGTGAACTACTCTGAACTAGGCTACTATGATCATCTGAGCACACACACACACACACACACACACACACACACACACACACACACACACACACACACACACACACACACACACACACACACACACACACACACACACACACACACACACACACACACACACACGGCTACAGCCAATATGAACTCGACTACAGCTGCACTGATGAGCGCCGGTCGCCAACTCCAGTTTGTCCCTATTCAAGCCATTGAATGTCGGACACCTCAACGTCGCTCTGGTACTAGCCAGAATGCAGAAAGACTTACCAAGCTCCCTTCTCTTCACGGGGTTAGTCCAATGGCGGCTCTTCTACATAGATTTCTACGAAACGGGGACAGTAACACTAGCTCCAACATGTTGGATGTGATTTGAGGCTCGAGCTGCTGCGATGGTATGCAAATTCTTTGTTGCATAAACTGCCTTTTTGCCCACGCTTCCATCCGTTCTTTGCTTAAATCTAAATTTGCCATCAACGGGGCCGAGTAATGCTTGCTCATCTGGTTTGTCATTCATGTTGCGAGTTGTTTTGTTTTGTTTTTGCTGCGGGGGAAGAGGACGAGGAGGCGGACGGAGCTTTAGAGTATAGACTGAGTTACGTTTACTCCATAGAGCTAGTAGACCAATGGCGATTCTTCTACATTGACTTCAACTGCAGTTTGTCCCTATTCAGGCCATTTGAACAGCGCTCAAGCGCTCAGTTTCTGACTCCTCAATGTCGTGACTCCGGGTGGACTGCCGCTTCCGTGTCCGTTAGCATATTGGGTAGGTGTGAAACGGTGATACAAAGAGAAACGTTCCACTTCAATGGTGTGAATGGGCCATCAGTGACAAACGTTCCGTTCCAATGGTGGATGAAGAAAAGGTGCGAATAAATGCGTTATTTTTTATAACGCGTTATATTTTCTGTAATTAATTAGTCTCAATTAACGCGCTAAAGTCCCACCCTTAATATTTTTGTTATACTGTATATACACAGTATATATGTGTATACACACACACACACACACACACACACACACACACACACACACACACACACACACACACACACACACACACACACACACACACACACACACACACACACACACACACACACACACACACACACACACACACAGTAGGCCTACCCATTAATATAGTAGCCTAACCCTCAGGGATTTCAGTCCACAAACATGCATTAGGTCTTTCTGCTCTGTCTGGACCGTAACTAAATGGAAATAGAAAAAGTGTTTTTCTCATTACAGCGTCTTACTGTTTGGCAGAGACTGCAGTTGCTCAGTCTAAGAATATTCTGTGTGCGCGCACACACCACACATACACACACACACACACGCACACGCACAGCCACACACACACGCACCATCTGTTGGTTCTATAAGAGCCACTCCAGACACAAAGACCACATCAAACTCCGGTTGTGTTAAAACTAGGAGGAACATTCTTATGATGGATGTGAGTCATTTTTGTTGACAGACACAAGTCCATTTCAGGTGGCAATCAAATTCACATTTGGATGCTAGTCCAGTGGAATCATTGTATGTCCAAAACTGTTGCATTTCAGAAGTGAAAGTGACATGATACATAATGTCCTTGATTTTTGTTACGAATGCCCCATTTTCTACATTTCACCCTTGAGGTTCCCGTCCCAACGTCGCCACAACATCGGGGTTCCAACAGTTAACATGACCGCAGGTTGTCTTTATTCTACTGCGGGTATTTCTGTAACTCACACACTACAAGATACAAGATTGGACCACTATATGAGTTTTAAAAACTCAGGTGGCACCCGTGCGACAGGAGTTTCTACCAGAGTGATTCTCCTTTAAAGGTTATGGCATGTGGCACAGTGACTGGGTTCATCACCCAAACCACACCTGCGCAATTTAACGGTTGGTGGAGGTGTTTTAGGGATTTGGAATGGTGACCAAATAGCAACTTTAGTGCGGAAACGCCCCCTTCCCCAATGCTAAATGCCCAATTACTGTCTTTGGGTCTTATGGGGACAAAAGTCAAGCCCTTGGAGAGCAACCCAGGGTGTCATAAAGAAGGAAGAGACAGATGCTCTGTGTATGCTGATGTAAGTGTGCAGGAAGGGGTGGATCATGTCCTTAGGTAAGCGGGTGCCATGCCTTTTATTGCCCTGTAGCTTATCAACAGTGCTTTGAATTGAAATAGAAAAGCCTGCATACACTTTAAAAGCTTTCTAATCTGGTCCCATGGGCTGTGGTCCATCCACTCCACACACAGCCCTCATAATGTGGATAATTCAGACAGGTTAGCTGGTTCCCTTCTGGATAGTGTGGCCTCTCTGAGATACAGCAGGAGGCCCAGCCTCCGATAGGCAGTAAAGCAGTCTGCGCTATCCCTCAAAATTCAAAGACTGTATATTTTTGGAGGACTGTAGTAACGACTGTAGTACAACTGCATACAACTATCAATAATACAAACATGACTCATCTGTGTTAGCTTCTTTACTCTACAGAAATGTGTCCAGTAAGAAAGGTTCTGTGATGCAAAATATGTGTGATTTGTCATTTTTTAATCGCCTTATTGTTTCTGTAATTAATTAATCTCAATTAATCAGATAAAATCCCAGCCCTGAATAAATTATATGAGAACACAAACAGACTAATAATTCTGAACTGTACAACAGTATGCTGTTTGAAACTACAGTAAATGGCACCTATATCCAAAGCGTGTTACACAATCACTGATGGCGGAGGAAACCTGCATGCAAGTCCCCAGCCTGCTCGTCTGGAGCAAGACTAAGACACAGTCTGATCAAGCACACTATGCACACGGTGATCTTCTATTTCCCAAGAGCTTTCCATCTCGTGACCGAGCGTCCTTATCCACTGCCGCCCCACTGTGGAGTGACAGTAAGCTGTCCTGTACTTTTATAAACAAACACCTCAGTGGAAAAAACAGGTCCCAAATGTTGCTAGAAACTTCTGGATGCAATGCCTCTGTTTTAAAACCACGGCAGGGTTCAGATGGTTTAGTTGAGGGGGACTCAATTAGACCAGGGAATGTGTCGCCTTTGTTGTTTTCAGTGGAATGCAGCTCACATTGTTTCCCAAACAATCAAACGAAATCCCGGTTGTTTTTTAGCGCCCGTACACTTCCCTCCCAATGGACCCCCTCCAGTTATGTCCAGACACAGGCCATTCTCATGGATTCACATGGTAAAAATGTCCTTTTTGTGACTTTGTTGTCCGCAAAGAACGGAAGCCTCAATTTGATCCCAGCCAGCATGAATGAACTCTGAGTAAGCAGAAATACAATTTAGCTTTTGCCAAATCTTACTCCCCTGGGTGGAAAAGTGTGCGACTCTCCATTTTTGAACTTTGATTAACTTTAAACAAAAATAAAGCAGTGGCATTCACGTTTCAGATGTGTGACCTCTGAAGAAGAGATGTCAGATGTTTTGGTCTCTTATGAGACCAAAACCAAGCCCTGAACTGCCACGGGTCAAAAGAGAAACTCCCAAACCGGTAGAAAAAACTTAAATCAATTAGTTGAACATGGGATTTGTGGTTATTGCTAAAGCATAATACTCCACCCTGATTTTTTTTTTACCCCCACACAATCCTCATTCCATTTCAAACAATGTTCACAAAAAGGCTGAAAAGGGATTCCATTATATACAGTAATGAAAAAATATTCTGAGCATAGCAGATCTACAAGCTCATAGGCATGCATGTTGTTGTGATGCTTTGTGATCTTATAGATCTGCTATTTCCGCAAGTCGTACAACATACTGTATGAACCATGTCAAACCATAAATGCACCCGTTTTTTTTTTGTTTTTTTTTTTTTTAATTTTATTTAATTTTTAACTTGTACCCCTTTTTTAAACCCCTAAAGTGTTTAGAAATTGTTGCATCATTTTAAACTACAAAACTTTTTGAACAATGGCCAACTTAGAAGGTATCGTAGAATGAGCCTGTGAGGTCTTACAGGTTACAAAGTTAACACACTCACCTACAGAACAACGTGTAGGATCAAATCCCCCCCGGCCAGACCAGAGCCTCCCATCCGTCGTCTCCCCTACACTGCTCCCGTTTTCCAATGAGCTAAATAAAACCTGTCCTGAACATCTATCTGGACAGAGCAGCCAAATCAAGTGTCTTTGTTTCAGACAGGAATCCTGGCGGAGGCCAGCGGTGTGAGCAGTGTGACAGTGTGTAAGCACTGGCCTCTATGAACGGGCTGGATGCCAGCCTCCCGTCCTGAGCGAGGCCTCCGGTTCTGTATGTACATAATGAAAACATCTCATGGGGATCATTTTGTGGGGAATTCCCTGGACCACAGTACATACAGTAGCTTTACAGTACCTGTCCCAAATTAACAAGCGGTAATGTGAGGTTTGGGAGACGGGGCAGGTTTCTGTGACTGTGGGGAGTGTAAAAACAAAAAGTACTACTTAACTGCTTATCACCTGAGGCGCAACGGGCCTGTTAAAGAAATTACAGCTGTTAACTCAGCAGCCCATAAACAAACACATGTGTGAGAGATGTCATGTGGATTATATTTTTTTGTGGAGTGATACACCACAGAATCCCACCCAAGGAAGGCACTTCCAACGGCTCTTGGCAAATGTGTACTTGGAAGTTGGGCCTAATGTTGTTGTTTGTTAGTAAAGCGTCCCTTATTCGGTAGCACGCTGTTGACTGTATGCAAAATCATGTGAGATCTGAGCTAAATGTTTACGGCAGTGCAAAGCCTGCTTGCACAACTGTAGCATGCTTTGCTTTGTGCTGCACTGCGAGCTTGCACATCTGCCTGAACATCGAACTAGGAACATCTTGAAAGGCCTCAGAGGTCTTGATGCGCTAAATTAGGGATGCATACAAACATTTTGGACAGCATCCCAGAAGAGAAGACAGATCAATTGTGCAATGACGAGACAAAACACTGCTCAGAAACAGATACTGGACCCACTGCCAAGGCTTCCAACATCATGAAAGAGATACAAATCTTCTCCGTTCTGAAGACGAGGGATTAAGTCCACAAGACACAAAACATCAGTACCGAAACGGGTAACATGTGACTCTATTGTAAAGAGGTGTTGGGGATTGATCCCTCGACTCTCTGAGCTTAAACAGGTTCAGCCAATGGTCAGGAGAGGGCATCTGTCCACAATTACTGCTGCTACTGTCAGCACACCATAACCATAACTCCTCAATATGAGGCAGCTGCATTACTATATACCATACTTTAAAGTTTATATACATTCTAACCCTAGCCCTGTATAATATATCTAATACTATCACAATACTATGTGCCTGGTGCACATGTGGATGCCTGTGTCGATTATACTTGAGAAGGCAGAGACAGAAATACAATTTACAATCGTCATTATTTTATATTATCCTGTACTGTTACATTTTCACATAGACATAAACAATATACATCAAGGAATGTGTCTCGGTTATCTGGTGCATTACAGAATAACCATAATAAATCTTCAATATAAAAACCATAGCTTCATGTTTTGTGAGCTTTGTAGATCAGCTATGTGTCCATTTTTTGCAGGGAATTTACAAATACTAATCTAGTGTATAGATTTTAAGAGGTTGAATCTAATTAATATTACAATTATTGAAACAGTTGAGTTCTCACTCAAACAGAAAATAAAAATACCCTGTCCAAATACAATAACAACAGCGTTAATTATATAGCAGCTCTTTAGAAAACAAGCTACAAAGTTTACTATAACAGTAAACAAATATACAATAAGGTCAGAAATGGCATAAATAGTACAACAGCTTATGAATTCAGAAAAGGCTGGTGAGCTTTTAGATAGAGATTTGAAGAAGAACAGTGAGTTTGCCCTCCAGAGATCCCCATGAAGGTCCGGCAAGGAGTTCCACAGCTAAGGGACCCACATGGCAAAAGCCTATGCTCGCCCCTTTGTGACAAGGCGCGTCTTTGGAAAACGTCAATAGGACCCTGCAGTCTGGCTTTCAGGGAAGACCACAGACATGCACAGGAACATGACTAAGCAGGACAATCTGGGGCTGCTACTGTAACTAGTAGATGCACACAAGCATGGTTTTGGCGACAAGGGGTAAAAACAGCCAAAGGCACCCCCGCTCCCCTCTGGCGGGGCAACAAGGAGGGCTGCAGTGTATACTGTCCAGCCCCATTGACTTCTGGGAAAGTAGCAGCTAGAGGATTTTGGCCTAGATTTCCATTTTAGTATCCTGTTTACTACTCTAGCCCAGTGTACCATTTCCGTTCTAGCTTGATGTAATATTCTGATATTAGTGTGAACATTATTGACCCCCTTCATCCTTATCCTGTACTACAAGCCAAATCCAAAGTGCATATACAATTCTGGGCAATGAGTCTAGATAACTGCACTCTCAGGTGTTCTATTTCAAATCCAGGCCACTGTACCATTTAGACAAACCTTTTTTGTGGTGAAGATGGAGAAGGAAGAAGTAGTCAAGAGAGATGTCAGGCTAATCTATTTGCTGAGAATTTGAAAGGACAAATGGACAGATTTCCCATTCCCCCCTGACAGCTATACTCGCTTCAGAATTCTCTTCAGTTCAAACTATCATTAGAGGTTTGAAATCAAGGAGGTGGGTTTGCGGAACCTTGCAAAAAAATGTATCTATTCCCCCCACAATAGCAGTGTGACATTACTATGAAATTTATTCATTCTCCCCCAGATCTACCGCAGTTCTACTCAGGAGAAAGCAGACAGTTAACTGTATATTACAGTTAACTGTCTAGAGACTACAATACAACATAGCAGGCAGCATGTTGTACACTACATTTGTCCCAGAGCAACAAATACTGTACTATGTGTAAGCAAAAGGTATAGGAACACAAACCGACGGTGTGCCGCCGGTTCGACTCCCGAGCCCGACGGCCTTGGTCGCATGTCAATCCCCATATGCATCTCCCTGCCCCTTTCCTGTCTAACTACCAGTAACTATCAATAAAGTGTATATCATTTCATTTGTTTGGTTTCTTATAAACTGGACTGTGGAGTATTTTATAGCACAGGACGCACTCTTCCACATCTACCACATTTAACTCAGAATACTGAGATAGAACTTGGAACAACTGCGCTACACTGCACAACAATATGTATAGTATTAGGAACGAACTCTAATAGATCCTCCGTCCAGAAAGTCTGTAGTGCATATATCATCTGGAGCCAATGCTGTAGAACTTGAAAACCAAAAGGGCTTGCTTTTGGTATCTTCTATCTATCTAGTTTTATGAAAGCCTGTTTTTTTTCTGCATTCTGGCAACGCAGGCCGTTTCAGATCTGGACTTGAGCTGGGATAGCGGCTCTGAAGCTCTGTACGGCAGATCACCAGTAAACTCACCACTAATCAGACACAGATCCAGGTTCTGATATCCAGCAGAGAATATGATAGATCTAAAGCCCAGGGAGCAACAAACAATCTCACACAGACTACTGCCAAATGCAATAAAATGAACTTGAGATATTTATTAAGATAATGTGGTATTTGCTGAGACAAGACACAGATGGGAGCATGCACGCATGGACGGGACCCCCTTCTACTCCTCAACACATCAAAGCACTTGGGAGAAGAGCTCCAAAGACGCCTGTTCGTAGCTACGGTGGTCAAATCAATGTTGTATGATGCCGGGCCCCTCACAGCACAAAAGGAAAGGAGTCTACATAGGAATACTGCAAATGGCACTTGATGTCACATGGACAGTCAGAGAGAGAAGGTGTGAGGCTGGCAGGGTGAAATGAAGCTATTAGAGAACAGTGGATGAGTGTTTTTTTTTTCATCCGCAATCCATCCATGCTTATCGATGATCCATCTGTTATCCGACCGTACTAATTAATCACATTTATGATCCACATCCATCAAGCAGTGTTTACTGTATCCAGCGGCATAGCCAACAATCTCCAAGCTCACACTGAGCTTGGAGATTGTCGCTTGCTGCGATGTGTTATGAGCTCATAAATGGGCTATTTAGAAGTCCCGACGATGCAGTCACGGTTGTTTCAATGGTAACCCGTAAGGGCCACCTTCGATGTGAGAACCCTAATAATTGTCTCATTAGGGTTCTCACATCGCAACGAATGACCGAACCAAGAAACACAAGAAAAATAAACGTTTTTTCTTGTGACATATCCATCCTTCCCTCCTATGCGATGCAATCCAACACCAAATTTGCATTCTCTCCTGTTTTAGTTAGTTAATACTACCAGCTGCCTGTTAGGTTATCAGTAGCCTAGCAAATGACTGCTCAGTTGTTGTGGGTCCTTCCACCAATATAGGCGTCTATTCTGCCTGATGGGAAATAATAATTATAGGCTACAGGCACTCCGAAATTATAGCCCATAGATAGATGTCAATCATTTGTTTCCGTTTTGAAAGCAATAAGCCCATAGATAGATGCCATTCATTTATTTCCATTTCATTATTTCATATGTGGATTATCCAAAATTAATCAATTATTTATTCCACTGATCATTCCCAATACATCCTAATTGGCAGATAAATCCGCCATCCGCTGATCTCTAGAAGCTATTAGTCAGGTGATTGTGGTGTTGAGAAAGGGTGTGTTGTTTTAGTCTGACATCCGAATAATCCAACACTCAAATATTCCGACCATATAGAGCCCCATAGTACTACCCCCTAACCCTAACCACATGCTGAAGCCACGGGTAAGTCTTAACCGGGCCACATAGTTGGACTCCTGCAATGAGAAAGGCTGCTCGGAGGAAGCAGCAGTTTAAAATCAACAAAGCCAGGCTGAAAACTCAACTATGTAACAGGCCCTTCTGCCTGAACCCAGACACAATGAACAAAAGACTCTTCTAAAAGAGGGATCATCACAGGTAATAGCAGCTAATCAATGCTAATGGAGCATAATTACACTGGCATTACAGGGTGGAGTCAGCGAAACAATACCGGACCGCATCACCATCGTCTAACTGGGAGATTTTTAGACTTAGCTTGATGACAGAGGGCTATTTGGGACACAATCTGTTATGACAGGTCATCTCCATATTTTCATACAGTAAAACTGTAATAGGCACCATCTACGAAGACCACCCCAAAGTCATTGCAGCACTAACATGCAGGTCAGCCTCGGAAACAAAATGTATGTTACACAATGTAAATCTATTGTAATTAATTATTCATACATTCCTTATTTGGATTATTGGAATATTACACATACAGTAGGTTAAAAAAATGTCTCAAGAGCTTATCAGCTTATTTGCTACTGTACATACATTATATGCGCAGGTGCTAAGATCGGCTTATGGATTTCAAGATGTGTTGAGCAATTAGTAGCGGAGTAATAAATAAAGGTATGATAAAATGGTATGATAAAAAGGTAAAAGGTAAGCTTACTGGAAAAAGGTACCGGTAAGGTTACTATATATTGTTGCAGCTCGTTTGTGTTATTGTGGTAGCACAATACTGTTCCCAGGCATACAGTACAGTGTATCCTGTGTGCACCATATGTGTGGGACACATTACATAACCTCTGATTATTCATCGATTCCTCCTACTCCCTTACTACTGCCTCCATCAGAACTACATTATGTCTAATGTTTTTCCCCTTTTAGCCTTTCTATCTATCATGATGGTCGTAGTTGTGTTTTCATTTGAAATATAGCCAGTCTGCAAACTGTCAATAAACATTGCAATCAATTAATTCAATGGATGTTTGACACAGCATAGGAGACAGTAAAGAAGGGGGTAAAAACAATTCTGTGCTGTATTCGGTATGTTGACAGGGTTTTCCAAATAAATGTTAGTTATGAGAGTCATTAAACAATCTTATGGAAATCTAATTTCCACTTTCAACTGTAAATACTTGACACTGGAGAGTTTCATTTTGAGAAAACACAGCTGGGTGGTATACATTACAATTAGGCTACTGCATTTCACACATCTGTGACACCTTGGGAACTTTATAGTCCATTTTAAAAACTTTGACTTATGTAAAACCTTTGAAATATATAACATTTTCTGTTTTCTTTTTTCAATGATAATTTGTTTATTAATCTATGACAGTGGTTTTCAACCAGTGGTCCGGGGACCACAAGTGGTCCTTGAAAGGGTTATGTTTTCTTTCCCAAATCCAGCCTGGTATTGTGGACCAAAGCAAAATAAATCTTGAGTTTTGGGGTCTGTGTGGCTAAAATGTCATCAAATGGTGGTCCGTGGCTCAAATGGTGAATGAAAGGTGGGCCTGCATATAAAAAAGGTTGAAAACCACTGATCTATGATATTCCTCATGCAGATAGTGATGCAAGGTAAAAACAAACAAATAAATAAATTAAAGACAGGTTTCTTACTGATATGGGTCGTTTTTGCAGTTATATCTCCCTCTAGGGAGCGATACATTATCCCTGTGATATGCTCTCACTGACCGTTGCTTTATGTACACAACACTGGAGCACACCTGCAGTCAATGTGTGTGGTTTTCTCTTCTGCTACTTGCATCATGAGAAGCGTGTGCGTCATTATGGAATAAAGCACAATAGAATCTCACGGCTGAAAATTGTGAACGGAGCTCTCAACATGTAACGCTGTTTCCTGTGATGTTTCAGTAATATTGTTCTTGCTGTTCTACATTCAGGCAAATGGGGGAAGGAATCACAGATTGAGGCTGAGGCAGCGTACCTGTTATAAGATTCAAGAATCCATTTTTGGATTCTGTACAGTATGTACAGTATTCAGACATCCAATTTGTTTGATCCTGGTCATGCCTAAATGGGTTAAAGGGATCCCTGGCTAATAAGTCAAATGTAAGGCATATTTGTGTTATTTGCCAGGGATCTTTTTAAGTATTATCAAGCTTGTTTTACAATATTCACCGATGTACATACTTAATAATACTTAACCAGAATGTGATGTGTGTGCACACACACTTGCATGTGCATGCAGGTGCAGACACATGCACGTGCACGCACACATGCGCACATACAAAAAACGCATGTGCACAAGGTGTCACATTCCACTAATGATGGGAGAACAGTAATTTGTTCTGACACTCCAAACGACAAAGTCAATCAAGACACTAAAGACATGACAAACCAGTGTGGACAATAAGCAACACAAATGGTCAAATGTAAATGTTAAATGTCTTTTAATATTGCCTTTGTTATCAAATCTTTCAGTAAGTTAGCGTATCCTCACCTTTCAAAGAGATCTTCATGACACTATTAGGTTTTAAACAAACTGTGTCAGTAGGAAACAAGAAGTTGCCAAGCTGATAAGGGTCCCCCAAGTGTCCTATAGCCATAGGACACTTGGGGGGTATACTAGTTCCCACTAGTATACACAATATCTCTTTGCTGAAAATAGCACATATACAGTGCAAGCTTGCTTTGCAGATCGGATATTTTTGTTGAATGTTTGTCCATTTAGGTATACGAGTATCCATGTGGTTAAATATTATGTCGGCAGTTTGTGTGCATTAACAACAACCACAACATTTGGCTAGTGTTAATAATGTCCTATGCCACCCTGGGCCAGACAGTGAAGGCAGCCAGCCAGCTACAGTATACACAGTGTGCTGCAACACAGCGTGCTGCTGCTCAGCAGTGGTCAACAACAACAATGCTCTCGACGAAAATGAAAATAGACAAGCAGAAAGAGGATTAGCAGACAGACACTAAAGGGAACTTAATTTAATACTGGCCGTGAATGATGCAACAATGTTGCAACAAATGACACGGTTAACCCTGGTGATGTAGCGTAGCGCTGTATTAGTAAGACAATAATTCAGAATTCCTATGTATCCTTTGCTGAGTCACTGACACATTCTTATTCCTCAGATATATTATTATATTATTTTTATTAACTCCAGAAAGATTGGCACCAATAGCAAGGCAGAGGCAAAATCTGTTTTCTGAAGGCCAGTGTGTCTATAAGTGAGCACATAAAACTCTATCTTTTCAACTGCTGCATCAAAAGCCAGAAGTGGGTCATCATGATTCATCATTCTTACAGGGTCATAGACTAAGAAAAACTCAGAACATTGTGTCATCCTTGTAGATGTACACTACCTGTAGGTCTTTGTGCTGAAGTACAATTATGAAATATTTTCCCATTGTTCATTACTCTCAGTTTCTTCCAATACAGTTAAAGGTAGGGGAAGTGATTTCACTTTTGTCAGATATCACCCAAAAAATATTTTTTTCTGTTAAAATGCTCTATTATAAGGTGTGGAAACCATATATGGAGTTTCCCCCTCCCCCACGTTAGCAGAGGAGCTAATAAAAGTTCCCCAGGTGGTAGCGAATTCTCCTCCAATCAGGATCGAGCAGCAGGCTCACATAGTGTAGCTACTGTTTGGCGCCCCTAGTGCACCAGGCTGGAACTACAGGATGAATTTCAAATCACTTACCCTACCTTTAAGAAATTAAGTCATATCGGTATTCTCTTTGTAGATTTAGACCAGGGGTCAGCAACCTGCGGCTCAGGAGCCGCATGCGGCTCCAGAACACAGCCCTAGTGGTTCAGTGGCTGTAGCATTATTACATGATCCACACCAAAATAATATAAACATTTCAGTCACCCAAAACACGTTGCGCTGTCTGACAGTTGCCAGTTAAAGTAGCACTTGGCCATGTCAAAAAAAGCCCAGCAGTTATCAGAGGTGGAGCTTTCAGTCTGAACCACCCATTTTCAAAGATTTACTCAGTTTACTATGTCATTAATATACCTTAGAGATGTTGTGTGGACTAGAAATGGAGTTCTGTAAAACTTTAGAAACTCCATTTCTGAAGAAAGGTTGTGTTTCACCATGTTAATGATTTTTATTTGAGGACCTTTTTTTTCTGAGAGTTTGCAAATGGAACATTTGCACATTTGCACACTCTCAGGAAAAAAATAATAAAATGCGGCTCCAGACAGATTTTGAATTTAATTTTGGGTCGAAAATGGCTCTTTCAACATCTTGGGTTGCCGACCCCTGATTTAGACCATCATTACAAAACATGCATTAACCAATTCACAGTGAATGAATGAGTATTTGAAATTCCACTATAAATTCTACTACTGTTGCTTGAGTAAAACATGAGTATGAGTACTAGTTGCACTAGTACTCATACTCATACTCATAAAATGTAGATCCCCTGGCAAAAAAATAGTTGAGGACCTCAGTGCTACAGATAATATGCAACAGCGTAACATTAGCAAAAGGAAGAACACACAAAAGAGCAGCTAAGGTCAATGTGTGTACAGTGAATGAATAATTGAGTATCACTATATAGTACAGTATATATACATGTACAAAGTCTATACCAGTGGTTTTCAACCAGTGGTCCGGAGAACACCAGTGGTCCTTGAGAGTGTTCCAGGTGGTCCCCAGCTAAGTTGGTTCATGTTCATGTTTGAGCATAAACATGAAAACAAAGAGTTAAAATATTCATCATCTGGATTAGCCCACTTAATTAAGAAGTTACACAATTAGAGAATGTGGAAGAATGATCATTTTGATTTAGGCCATGTATGTTTGGCTGTTTTGTTTGTGAAAACAAAGCCTGGAATTTTGGACAAAACCAAAAGAAGTCTTTAGTTTTGGGTCTGTGGGGTGAAAGCGTTGTCAAATGATGGTCCGTGGCTCAAATGCTGAATAAATAGAGGGCCCTATAGGATCAAAAAGGTTGAAACCCACTGGTCTATACAGTATGAGCTACAATGAGTACTATGGACACACTGCAGTGCAGATGTTTGCAATCACAGGAGACCGTCCAACACCAGTGGGATGTAGTTGTGTCCCTGAGGGGGGATTAATACTGCATGATTGACACAGATAGGCTAAAGAACAAGTGTATATGTGTAGAACAGTATCCCCGTCTGAAAGGCAATATCTCGCTTTCGCCATGGGTGGGGGGTGGACCTGGGTGCTCTCTTTTGGAAGAGAGCGGCAAAAGATGTTTTCTTTCCCATGCGGTTTCCCATGCGATCTATATGGTTTGTGTATGCACATCTTCTCTTTCAAAAACAACTGTGACTGGAGGGACAATATGAATATCACACAACATGCCATGATTATTGTGGAAGAAAACTTAACCATATTTAACCATAACAAAAATGCTTAAAAATGCCACTTTTGTTAACTACTTGACCTCTCAGCTTTGGGAATTTAGGGGTGACCGTTCACCATTAACTATGCCAAGGAGGTTAAGACAAGTATTTGTTTACATAAACAAGCCAGGTAACAGTTGCCAAAGACGTTAAGACAAGATTTAGACGTGCATCTCCCATGGGGATGGGGGTGGGTGTAGGGGCGCGCACCAAGGAGTTACCGGTAATAGCCATCTCTAGCATGTTTTGTTTGAATAAATACATCATGAAATCATAATATCTCTAGGTTAAAAATTGTTGGCTCAGTGAACAATTCTATTTGTTTGTGTCATATGCACAGGGCTATGGATGTGCATCGAATATCTCTCTGCCAGTTTTGGAATTTTTGCTATGGCCAATGGCCAGCACCTCATTACACAGTAGACTGTGTATCATGCTTTCCACCTCCTATTAATAAATTGCTGCCATGTGGCACTTATTGGATGCATTCATTTATGTCCACATTAAAGCTTTAAAAATAAACTGGGAATGTGGGAAGATGACATGCAACCAGTTGAATTGACTGGACTAATTGCCTACTTAAAAAGAAAGGGAAAAAAAACTTGCGCAAGCACACACGCGGGTGGGTGGGTGCACTCACCCACAATACACACACACACACACACACACACACACACACACACACACACACACACACACACACACACACACACACACACACACACACACACACACACACACACACACACACACACACACACACACACACACACACAGGGCAAAAACATAAAAACATCATTGTCTCTGGCATTCTGACCTGGTGGAGACAATGATGTACACCTTCAGAGCATTTCCTGTTAACACCCACATTTTATAGTCTCTGCAAGGCTGAAGGCCAGGGACTACATTTTTGCCTTAGGTACATAATTTTCCTTCTATAGGCCTACTGACAGACAATACATTTACTGCATACTCACAAACATACATACATACATACGTATTTGTATTATGCTTGTGTAATCTGTCTTTCTCAAACTACTGTAACTAACCAACCTAGACCAGTCGTTGGTTTTCAACCTTTTTCATACCAGGGCCCACTATTCATTCTGCATTTTAGCCACGGACCACCATTTGATATTGAGTTTAGTCTCTCTGACCCAAAACTAAGGATTTTCAAGTTTCAACAGTTAAACTGGCCAACCACTGGTCAAAATAACATTAAGTAATCCAGATGTTTAAATATAATTTAACATCTGGATAACATTTCATTTTACGCTCTCAAGAGTTACAGATCTATAAGGGTCCCTTTGGTTACCAACTGTCCATTTAGTATGGAGACCACCTGGAATTCTATCAAAGACCACTGGTGGTCCCCGGACCACCTGTACTAGACCAATCAGAACATTTGACATAGAGTACAGTGCGGTCCAAAGAGTGATGGACTACACCTTGTGAGTGAACATTCCAACAAGTTGAAAAACATTTCTTCACATTACCACATATTTTGTGCCCAGAATTTACCGAAAACAACAGTAACAGTTATATGTCTGCAGCTCTCCACCGAGTTTACCACAAAGTTTATTACACAACAATTACCCTACTAGAACAACAGCATAAAGGCTGCACTTTCACATTCCACAGCCGTTTATAGACAAAGAAACTGTTATTTGGAACTATTTTTTTGCTACCAATGTCTTCGTTACAGGTCATGTGAGTATATAACTAAAAAAGTACATGACTATTTTTCACAGTGGATAAACACCCTGAAAATAAAGAAATATAATGTCAGAGTTTCAGATTGTTCGACCAGCACAAACCATCAACTGCCAAACATGTGACGGCAGCATATCTGCAGTGTCTATATCTATCTTATTGATAAATGTGTGAGAATCGTGTTCTCAATTCTTGTGAAGTTAAATTGAGATTCACTATTAGCATTTGGGCAAGAATAGTGCATCACTAATAGTCACCCTTTTTTGCTGTATTTAAACAGGTGGCTTAGGAAACCTGAGAGAGGAAAGCATGAACGTAAAGTGCTGCCAGGATTCAAACCTCAGACCATGTGTGTTATTCCAGAGTGCCCCCCCCCCCCCCCCCCCCACCACACACACACACATCAGTAAACCATCTCCGTGAAAAGACTTTATTACAAGAGAAGTCAGGAATTCTAAATTATAAAATACATTAGATACTCACTATGCAGAATATTCTGTTTCACATATAGTATATCTGTATAAAATGCATAATAAATAATTTGAAAATAGCAGACCTACCAGCGAACAGCTTTTGCTTTCAAATTTTCAAATTGCTGAAATATACCAATATATAAAGAGGAATAGTTCAGATTTTTTTATGTTAAGCTGTGAAATACTTGCCATTAATATAGTGGTGTCAACGGTATTAATTGCAGTTAGTCCCATGGTTTGAGCTCTGCTGTGGTTTTGGTGAAATATGAAGTACCGGTAGTTCCAGTCATTTTGTGGGTGTCACTGTGGGCCATGCAGTAAAAGTCAATGAATCCAAAAACAAACTTCATTTGTATTGTTGACACCTTTCTAAAATATTAAGTACATCACTCACTCATTCTGACCCCTCTGTCTGTCATGTTTTGTGACAGAGGTCCATATTGCTCTGCCTAAAAAGTAGTTCTGTGTGTTTTAGAAATAATTCAACAGTACAAATTACGTTAGTTGTGTGGATTTGTTTATTTTTACTGCGTTGTCCCAGGGAGCACCACAAAAATATTTGCCAACACCAGAACACAACTCCCACCACATTAATGGACAGTGTCCTCACTATTGTCCAAAAGTCTTCATGTGTAAGGGTGTGTCTTCATGTGTAAGGGTACCAATACTTTCGGCCATCACGGTATGCAACATTGCAACAGATAATTTCTGTGCTGCATTGTTTATTGTTTAGACAACATGCAAGGCACTATTGTTCAAGGGAGAGATTGAACAGTAAATAAGATTGAACCAGCCAAATACCTGCAGGTCTGACAATCAAACATACTTCCATATGATTGTCAATGTCAGACAGGCACATCATGCCTTGACCTCCACTCTACGTACAGTATATCACAACAGCACACAGTACATTACACACTTCTACAGGGACACGTGGCTGCAGACATACAGTACGAGACCATGTTTTTATAGATTCCCTCTTTTCTTTTCTTTTTTTTAGCTTAAAAGAAAACAACAAAAAAGGGTATTTAACGGTCTGAATAGCCTTGTCTGCTTCCCTCCTTTATACATCCCATTTGCCTGGACTCCCGATAAGCCCCTCTGATTAAACAAGCCAAATTTCCTGCTACTAAAGTAGGCCCAAATAGCCCTGAGCTACAAAACCTTAGTATTCCAGTCCAGTCCATCCCATTTCCACTCTGATTAGACCATGGAACACTGTTTGGGTTGTGGATTAACCCTGCGCTTGGCCCCTGTCGGGGGTTTCTCCTTCCCAGTTGTTTAAAGCAGTGGTTTGCAACCTATTTGATACCAGGGCCCACTATGCATTCAGTATTTGAGCCACGGACCACCATTTGACAACATTTTCAGCCCACACACCAAAAAAACTAAAGATTGTTGTTTTGTTTTTGTTCACAGTTCCAGGCTGGATTTTGGAAAGAAAACATGCAAACATACATATCAAAATGACCACTTCTCTACATTCTCTAACTGTGTAGACTTGAGCTAATTCAGAGGATGAATATCTTAACTCTTGGGAATGTAAACATGAAACCAAATGGACGCGCAAGGGTCCATTTGGTTTCATTTTTGCGCTCTCAAAGAGTTACCTCTGGTTAACCAACTTTCCATCATTTAGCCTGGGGACCACCTGGAACCCTCTCATCCACTGGTGGACCATTGGCGGTCCCCGGACCACTGGTTGAAAACCACTGGTTTAAAGATGAACAATGTACTCAAGTACTGCACGGACAAATTTACAAATTTTCAACTCAAACTTGAGTTTTAGATTGGCGACTTCAGCTATTGCACAATGGCCGATCCACAAGCTCGTGACACGCTGTGAGCTTGTACGTGTGCCATTTTCAAAAGATTTGTATACATTTAAATACTTGTGCCTAAGGAAGGAAATGCATTGCTATTTTTCTGTCACCGTTTGTCTTGCTTCTTTTTCCTTCCCTTATTACTTACTGTACTCAGCCTTGAGTCTTTGAACATATACTGTACGATGGAATGGAAGTAAGGAAGGACTGCCTGGTTCTGGGACATCTTTGACAGTTCTGGGGGATTCTAGGGCAGCGAGAGGCGAGTGCTTCAGACGGTCACACAATCTGGATGAGTGGCTGCCAAAAACCCTCCAGCCATATAGGGTCTGTGCTACAGACTGGAAGTGGTACTGGAGATAAATCCATTTGTTTGTGCAGACCCACTATTGATATGCACATGTGTTGTGTAAACAAATGTATATCAATACTAGTGAAATGCCCGTAACAGGGGAAACAACTACAGCTGACGTACAGGACTGTTCTCTACTCTCACTGCATGCTGCTGTCTGCCTAAACACAGACACAACACAACAGGGGCGGATATAACCTTTCCCAATTGGAGGGGCAGGAGAAAATGGTATGGTATGAGGTTTCATCTCCTGTGTCGCTTCGCGCCACAGGCGATGAAGCGGCACCCATACCATTTTCGGTTACAGGACTTATATTAGGCAAGTAAACATCAATAATAACATCATTTGTTGTTGAAGTTGCAACAGACACGCAGCATGCATAAGGTCTGACTCAGAGAGTTTTGTTTCAAATGATGAAATGCTGTTGGTCTAATGGTGCCACAATTGTAGTTAGCAGATAGCAGCAGTAGTAGGGTTTCAAATCATTTTAAATATAAGCACTTTAATTTGAAATATCTTCGGTTGTTTTGCATGCCATCATGTTTGGTGGGGCAGTCAGGGCATTTAGAGGGGCATTGCCCCCCATACCCATGCCTAGATCCACCTCTGCAACACAATCATTAGTCAGTCGGTGGATGCAATTCACTTCTGTCCCATCCCAACAAGCCTAATGACGTCATGATGATCTCTGGTGACGTTCAAGATGCTTAACCCCTAACTGACAGTCACTTGGAAATATAGTGTGACTCTGTTGATAAACATTATGTCGATGTGTCATTTGAGCTTGCAGATCATCTATTTTCACAAAATGTGCCTCTTTCAAATCAATTTGACCAATTTAGTATAACAACAATCTTAAAAGGCATACAAATGTCACTTTAGAAATGCACAGACACCCTGTATACTGTCCCTTACACTGACTGGTTTGTTTACGGTTCATACTGAGAAAACAATGATGTTTGGATCGATCAAACAGCTATCCCTCACTAGGGCATTAACCAAACATATTTCTTGCTAGTCGAATCGAATACTTTGGCAGTCGAATAATTGTTGACTAGTCTATTGTGATATATATATATATATATATATATATATATATATATATATATATATATATATATATATATATATATATATATATATATATATATATATATATATATATATATATATATATATATATAGATATTTGTTTTTTATCCAATAAAATGTGTGATTCTGGACTTCCCATTGAAAAAATACATGCCTATTAAACTACTGTAAGTCAGTTACATTATGACATGAAAATGAGTAATCAACCTACAATTACTACCAACACCACAGCACACATCCACAATGCCTGCTGCAGAAAATTAAAAAATATATATCAAAAATTATTATTACCGAATAACGAATAGTGAATTAATAGTCGAATAGTGTTTTGCTAGTCGAGTAATCGACTAGTCGAATATTTAGTTAATGCCCTATCCCTCACCTCAATATTACATCAACAAACAAACTCTTGTCTCTTGCACTTACACAGGGTGATATCTGCATTTTCTTTACTCTGCTGTTTTAACACTCATTTTTAATGCAATGCAGTAGTATACTGTATGTAGCTTTTTGGTAATCTGTACTTTGTTTACCGGTGCACTACCATTGTCCATTGTTTCCTTACCGGTGCACTACCATTGACAAACTGAATTTCTCCCCCAGGATCAATAAAGCTGTGTCTCTACATCTATCCATCTTGTAACTGTAAACCTACAGTATTGTACCTGAAAGCTTATCTACTTGCCCGCAGATGAAGGAATGAGGACGTCAGGCAAAAAAGGTTGGGAACCAACCAACGGAGGGGGTGCCATGATTTTTGTATTTTTTCCAATTGTGTACATGTTTAAGAGGTGACATTATGTAAATAGACTTTTTGGGAAAAAATCTTACTTTTCATATAATATTAATACCTGATGATCATGTTTTAGGGTAGGAAAAAAATCATGGCACTCCATCTTTAAATAAATAAATAAAATAAAACATGGCATCAAGCTGCGGGAGGCTAGGAAGCAAACAAACAAACAAGCAAACAGGGAATTTGGAGATGTTGAAAATCCAGCAGCACCCTGGCTGTTTGCAGCCAAGCATTTCCCGCCAGGTAAAGGAACAGATGAGGAAAGCACAGAGAGTGTGGAGGAACGGGGTCTGATCAGTGTTAACAATGTCCCCCATACAGCACCAGAGAGTGAACGGCGGGGCCAGGGCTGGACAGGGACAGATCCACACAGGGTTCTCATTGTGTCTCCCCATACGACCCCCTCACATACACTCCACCCTCCCCAAAACCCTTCCAAAGGGACCCCTTCACTCCACTCAATCCTCGGCGGCACACAGAATAGACCCTCTTCAGCCGTGGCCGTTTTCCCCGGGTGTGTGGTTACAAATCCCCTTTCTGCTCACCCCCCGCTCACCCCAAACACATTCTCATAACAGTGAAATCAGAGACAGGAACTCAATGTGTGTGGATGAATAAAAGAAAAGAGCCGGGGGGTGAGGGGGGGGGGGGGTTGTATACAATGGAAAACAGACAAGCCTGACAGACAGGCAAGATGTCGAAAAAGTGAAGCCCCAATTGAGATCGGTTTGACACTCAGACTATATGTGAGCAACTACAGTGCTATAGGACACAAAGTGGTCATGGTTGTTTTTCAGCTTTCCATAATATTATGAAACTACAGAATGTAAGCTTTCAACTCACCTCGCATCATTTACGGTAGCTTTTAGGATTTTAGTTCATACGAGACAAAGATTGATTGCTTTAAACTTGTGAAAAGTTCCAGGGTTAGTGACTTGCTCCAGGATGTTGAAACACACAGCAGTACTTTACTTTGTTATGGATGATCAATTAATTGATCATCACCAACACAAAGGTCTCAATAACTCCACCACACACAGGGTCTACTTGCAGCATTTCAGAGCTCAGCCATTTACAAATGTGTCATTTAATTAAGTGACACTTATCCAATTCTAATTGCAGTGAGTGAGCTCACAGATTGCGAACACACTTTGACATGTTGTCTAATGATGGACACACTGTTGTTTTCAATACTGTACACTGGCTGGGACTCTCTGGGAGAAAGGAGCATGGGCTCTTTTGAAGTTTACTTTTCCTCACTGATTTACTTGTTATGCCAATTGACTCCTAGTACCAACAAACATTTCTCTGTCATATCATTGCTGTTGTATCCTACTGACCAGTGAGGAGCCCCCACTGAGAAGATGTAGGCCTTTCAACCTTTTCCCGCTCAACACTCCCAGCTGACAGGTGCTTCCCAAAGCCCATAGCATTACTTACAGTGACTATTATGTTAGTCTAATAGCATGTTGGCACCATGTAACTTCCGATTATGACAATGTCACATGCATAGCCTCTATTGTGTCTGCGTAGAGTATCAGAATAATGCCGCTGACCCAGATTCACAACTGTGAATTCGAACAAACAATCTCCACTCTGTGGTGGGCAAGCACTCAAGATCATTTCCCAAATAGATGATCCAGTGGAGACATTCCAGTACCTTGCCGTTCCATACCTGCTGTACGGCACCAGGCTTTTAGTGACAACCTCCCACAGCTCAACCAAGATCACAGATAAGGAGCCTCCACCACATGGACGTGGGCCCCCTGAAGCTAAAGCTTCCTAAAGCAGTGGGGCTTTTCCAGGGGCCTCCACTTAGGCTCCAATATCCTGCCTTTTCCACTCTGCTCAAGGCCAAAGGCCCCTGTCAGGCCCCGAGCCGTACCAGGAACCAGAGACAGACAGATGACCTGGCCTTGACCTGCCGCGGGTGGACATTTTGACGCCAACGTACCCTCAGCTGGGCTTTTAAAACGGAGTACTTATGGAGCACAAAAGCTCTTTCAGAGGTCAGTGTGTTTATACAAGTTGACAAGCAATCACACAGACATTACTTTTTCAATGTGTGATACAGGCAACAGGTGTGTGGCTGCATCAATGCAAGGTTTGTGATTTGGAAGGGGGTGGGGGGACTTTTGAGAAACTAAAAAGAAAAACAAATCTATTAGGCCAGTGGTTTTCAACCATTTTCATACCAGGGCCCACTATTTATTCAGCATTTTAGCCATGGACCACCATTTCACCCTTATGGGTCCATTTGGTATCATTTTACGCTCTCAAGAGTTACAGATCTATAAGGGTCCATTTGGTTACCAACAGTCCATCATTTAGCCTGGGGACCACCTGGAATATTCTCAGGGACCACTGGTGGTCCTCGGACCAGTGGTTGAAAACCACTCTATTAGGCTATCGTATTCATTCATTCAGTGCATTGTGCACTGTGTCTATAGGGAACAGACCAATCCATCTGAATGCTGTTAATTGAAAAATGGGAGGAATGCATTGAAGTCAATGATCACTTAACATCACTTCCAGTGTGATGTGATGGCATCCTGCTCACCACGGGTTTGGACACGTCTCCCACCTCTCATCATCACAACCTTTGTGCAAAAGAATGTAAGACTCCAGTTCAATTGACATTCCAGATTTTATAGTGTGAACCAATCAGGAGCTTTGCTGAGATACCTTGTCAACACCGAGACACAATGGAGGCCAATCAGCAATGTGTTTACAGTGGTCCCGGTCACAATGGAAGCCAATCAGCCGTGTGTTTACTGATTGGAGGTTGGGAGTTTCCCTCTCCAGTGTGTGATTGTGTTGTTGTTATTACTTGAAGAACAATTTTCCACAGCCGGGGGGGAATTTCTTATATTTATGCAGTATTATGTTTACTGACATATTATTAATATTCTTATTTTTATCATAATTATTACAACATATTATTTATTTTGTGTAACATGTTACATTGAAACACGCTGTGAGCTTGTGAGATTCAGAGCGGATTGTCGAACCATGTACAACGTACAATACATACTACCAGAAGGAATTAGCCTCCCTACAACCCTCAACTCACCTGTGCACCATTGTATTGGCGACCAGGCCATCTGCCCGGTCACCCCCAAAAGCATCTGTTAGATGTTAGCGTTGGCTATAGCCTGGCCAAACCTGAAATGACTTTGGACCGGGGGGTGGCGGGGTGCCGTGAGATTTCCACAGTAGATGAGCTGATCTGATTTGATCTCACTAACGTGTCGTCATCCCCGGCCCCACCCCGTCCCCCGCCCCTCCACTGCTGTGCTACGTCGCATCATTTGGAGTGACGCCCACCCCGCAAAGGTTGACTCCAATTTACAATTTAGGCATTTAGCAGACGCTCTTAATCCAGAGCGACTTACAATGGCGAAAAGTTTACAATTTAATCTGGATTTACAATACATTTTACAACATACAATGAAGCGCTAAAAACATTGTAATACATTAGGCAACCTATATAAGTCATTGCAGCAAGTACTGTGGGTTGGTACAGTACAGTATATAATACAAGTGCTATGGGTTGAGATGGAGTCTGAAGAGGTGTGTCTTAAGACTGCGGCGGAAGATAGGTAGTGAGTCTGAGGTCCTGATTGCAGGGGGAAGTTCACTCCCCCTCTAGGCCACTGTGGGTAACAAATTAGTCCAGGCTTTCTGTTTTCACGTAACACGGACGAAAATGAAAGTCTGGGTGTGGAGGCTAAGCGTTGGCTATGCGTGGGGAGTATCTGCTATACTGTATATCTGCAATTTTTGAACATTACATCTTCATCCCTATAGCACAAAACATTTTCACATTAGGGGGGTCTATGACCAATAATATTAGGCTACATGACATTTTGAGTAATCAGCCCCTGGTCTTAATGGGTCAATGTCGTAGATATTAGCTTACAGGTGGGTGCATTTCCCTTGGGTCATACTGTCAGCTCAACACACTCATTCCAGCAGGAAACATCAAAGCTTGCAAAATGCCCTCCTCCAACAGCCACATTAAGGACTCAAATTCCTAAAGCTTGTAAGCAGACAGCGTAATGGCACCTCCACTTCCCTGGATAGCTTCCCAAGTCTCAGTCCCACATCCCAAATGGCCCCTCTCTGGCCCCTGGGAACACGGACGTCTGTCAGTCCCGTTTAGCGGTGAGCTCCCATTAGGGAAGAGGAGGAATCGGAGAGCCAGGTTTCCCCTTTACTGCTAATGCACAGAAATCCTGCCATTGTGCTTTCTCCCCAGGGGACCAGGACTACTGGGGGACTTTAAGAAAAAGGGTCCCAGGCCTGATACTCTGTCTTCTGTTGACAAAAGATTAGCGGACTTATCTGAACTGTTTCAAGGATCTGCGAAGGGATGAGAGTGAGACACTCAGCATTAACAACCTTATCTAGGAGGAGAAACTGAAAGCTAAGAGATCATGCAAATTGGGACAAAAGTAAAATTATATGACTGTCATTGTTTCAGATTTTTTACAATTTGGCAAGAATGTTGTGTATCGAATGTCTCTAGAACAGTGGCTCACAAACATTTTGGCTCAAGACTCCCAGAAAGAAATGACAAGTTTTCCATGGGCTAAACTAGTTAAAATAGCAGATCTACAAGCTCACAAGGCTTGACATGGGAAATAAAAATATTGCAATGTGTCCCTGATCCAAAAATGGGTCCCAAATTCCCAACCCACTGTTTCCCACTGGGAACCAGTGGAATACAGTGGGAAACAGTGCTTTAGAGAATGTGATCTACTATATGTATGTACGGGTACATGTCCATACAGTATGTGCTTGGGATTTTATGCATGTCAAAGTCAAACACATACTGTAACTGTGCATTGTTTAATAATTACAATATTTCATTATTAAGTAGAATAATGTAGATACAGTACCAAGCTATCAGTGGTCAACCTGTAAATAGCCAAGAGAGAAATGTGGCATCTCGGCCACAGCAACGACACTAAACGTGACAAATATTCATATGACACTGATGGCATGGGAACTAGAGGCAGCAGGCCACCCAGGGACACGAACATAGATACAGGTAGCTAGATTACGGTACTCACTAGGATTAGAGCTTATCCCTTGCAACCAGAAAGCTGATGGGGGATAAGAGAGCAGTAGGTGAATAAGAGGTCAATAGGTCAGCCATTTGCTGGTTCAATCCTCAGTGCTGACAGGTGGGCACATTGTTGCTGTATTTGCAGGCAACTATTCGCGCTCAATGCCCTTGAGCATGGCATCACTCAAAAAACTCTAAATTGCATGAGTATAGATGTTTTGGTACCTACTAGGCCTGATATTAGGGAAGCATGCGATATGTAATTTGGAATAATGCAGTGATACAGTGAAAGTACACTAATATTGGATAGGATGAGGTGTCTTTTTATTTCCACTATGGCTTAACTTCACAGCAAGTCCTTTGTGTGTGTGTGTGTGTGTGTGTGTGTGTGTGTGTGTGTGTGTGTGTGTGTGTGTGTGTGTGTGTGTGTGTGTGTGTGTGTGTGTGTGCGTGTGCGTGTGTGTGTACTGTGTTTTAGCACTTCACAGGGAGCTGCTAAATGCACCGTGACAATTAAATTGTAGACAGCATTTAACAAATGGCCTAAACGGACTGCAGAGCTGGCTGTGCTCCCATAATGAGTGGTCTGAACTGAAGAGACCTTCAGCCTGATGCCATAACAGCCTGAGAGGATAGTCTGAAGCAGTGCTTCTCAACCTTCTCTTCTCCGGGGATCCGCAGTTTTCCTCGTCAGGGTTTGAGTGGTCCTATTCTAAACCTTGACTATTCAGAAATATCTTATTTATGACATTTAGTCTTCATACAAAGACGCCCTTGCATCTGAAATGGAATATAATGCCCTCTTATTATTTTTGTATATCAGAATCATAGATGTTTATGGCCCTAAATTGATCCTTGAACCTTATTGATCGATCAACCATGAGGGCCCCCTGATCTGGAGGACTGCTTGCAGCAGGGCAAAATAGGACTGTAAAAGTCAAATGCATGCTGTTAGGTAATAAAAGTAATTTGCTAGTTCCTGCATCAGCATGAGCAGGTTGCCTACACTACACTATACACATTATCAGCAGGGTTGGGCCTAGCTCTGGTCTATATAGGCTTATAAGAATTCCATACCTTAAGGCTATGAAAGGCAGCACAGCCTCTCGACCTCTGCTAAAATGAAAAGAATGATTTTAGTCCTCATTAATACAAAGACGGTTTTGTGATTAAAAAAAAAAGGTCTACTTTTTCTTGAGGATGTTTCCTTACAGTGTAAGTGAAACTTTTTTTCTGGGCAAAAAACACCCATCAACCCTAACCCTACAGCACTATCATCGTCAATCAGCTCTATCATCATCACCAGAACAGTGGCCTTGTGGTTAGAGTGTCCGCCCTGGAACTGGGAGGCCGGGGTTCGATTCCCGGTCGGGTCATACCAAAGACTCTAAAAAAATGGGACCCAATGCCTCCCTGCTTGGCACTCAGCATCAAAGGGATGGATTGGGGGTCAAAATCAGCTAATGATTCCCGAGCGCGGCAAGCCGCAGCTCACCGCTCCTTGGAGCTCACCACTCCAAGTGATGGGTTAAAAGCGGAGGTCCAATTTCGCTGCGGTAACGTAGTGACAAATCATGCGTCAATCAGCTCTATCATCATCACCATCACTTTAAGCCATTAAGACCGGAGACATACAGATGCCTTCTAAATGAGTAGTACTCACACTTTCAAGATGTTTCCAAATTTTTCAAAAATAGCAGTTGTACAAGCTCGAGAATGTAATTTTTGAAAAGCAAAAAACATTGGCCGATCTCAAGCAAAGTACTCTCCAAATCAGCCTAAATGGTTTAAATAATAATAAATATTATAATAATATTATAATAATAATAATAATAATAAAAAAAACATTCATGCAATCAATACTGTTACGGTCAAAGAAGCCAATCTCCATGTACAGTACCTAGCTGTCATGACTGGCTGGAGTACACATAGTGTTGTAGTAATGGGATTCCCTTGTAATTAAAGCTTATTGAGCCAGGAGTGTACACCAGAAAGAGTCAAACATGAAATGGGGAATAGGGACAGACACCAGTGTGAAGGAGGGGGAAAACAGCATGATCAATGGATGAGCATAACGTAGGAGTGTGTCCTGGAATTCTGGATCAATCAATAATTGATCAGGCAATAGGAGTCCAGACAATATTCTAGGTGGTGATGGTTACGCTTAAAGGTAGGGGAAGTGATTTGAAATTCATGGTGTAGTACCAGCCTGGTGCACTAGGGGCCCCCAAAAGTAGCTACACTATGTGAACCTGCTGCTCTCTCCTGATTGGAGGAGAATTGTGGTGACCTGGGGAACTTTTATTAGCTCCTCTGCTAACGTGGGGGAGGGGGAAACTCCATATGTGGTTTCCACACCTTATAATAGAGCATTTTAACAGAAAAAAATATTTTTTGGGTGATATCTGACAAAAGTGAAATCACTTCCCCTACCTTTAAATGAACATTATATCATGGGAAGTAGTACAACAGCACTCATGTTGGTGGTATGGTAGTTCTGCTACGAGTACAATTAGACCATATATTGTAGCTATTAGGTATAATGTAATGATACAAGGACAAGATGTAACCCTAACCCACGATTTGGTGTGCTGTACACACCAGCTATCAGGCCTCATCTCTAGTAAAACGTACAGACCTGTGCTGAACTAAAAAGTGGAATGTACAAAAGAAAGGAAATAGTTTGCACACCGTACAGTAGCTCCAGGGTAACTTTATTCAGGGATGAAGAGAACAACATTTCGTCAGGTAGTATGCAGAGTGCGAACTATTTTCCTGTCTCTAGTAGACATATGGGCCATAAAGGTTCGATACAAGCAACCAGAATTGCAATATAGCATAATAAATAGTTCTCCAAGTGTGTGCTGTTTAAGAGATACATTCGCACTGGTAGTGGAATTACAGAGGTGCTGTGTTTTACTGTGAGACCACGGATGGATAATAATGGACCTCATTGTCTTAATCTTCTACGTAAATAAATTAACTGCTAACAAAGCATTGACGCCGAGGAGTGAGTTCTGGCCGACAGCTATGGACATCATTGACAGTTGCCATTGTGACGCCAAGTGAAGGTACTGTTGTAGGCCCACAAACCCTATCTGTGTCCTGACAGCTAAATATGTCTATTGAATAATGCAAACAGCCATTCAAAGTGTCTGGAAGTCTGTGTGTTGACTGTTGCTATATAAGACAATTAAGGTTAATTCCCAGGGTTTGGTTTGTGCCATGATGATGACAACGTTTTCTTTAGATGGCTGGTGGCACCTATAAATGGAGAGTATTTTCTTGCTAGAGGGTACTACTAGTACATACTATAGTAATGATATAGCCACACCTCCATTTCATCTACAACCAGCTACCTTGAAATAATAACATGCTAAAATGGTGAATATGCCTTAGATTTTACCCTAGATTTTACCCTACTAAAAAGTGTCCTGTGGACACTTTTTAGCCACAGTGAGGACAGACAGGAAAGAGGGACAGAGAAGGGGAGAAAAGCAAAGTAGCAAAGGTCACTGCAAACAGGCCGCGAACACGCGACATGCTGCCAGGCGAGAGCCCACATTATGTGCCACACGCCTGGACAACCAGGCCAGCTGGCGCCCCCCAATTATGGAATATGTTTACTCCCTGCTGCTCAATTCATTAATATCTAGTACTACATAGGTCAGGGGTCCCCAACCTTTTCCAGTGAGGGACACATAACTTCTTCCTATTCTGATGGGGGCCAAGGTCAGTTTGTAACAGAAAAAGTGTGATGATTGCAGGGGTGCCTAAATGTAAACATTTACTGTTTTGGTTCAGCTGAGCTTGCTATAGAAACAGGGGTTGACACTAACACTTGCCTGCTTGCCCGGGGCAAGTAAAAAAAATGATGGGGCAAGTGAAGACTGCTACCTGGTTGCCCGATCGGGCAAGTGTGCAACTTAGTGCGCAATAACACAACACAAGATAAATTTGTCTTGTGGTCGTTGCAACCTGGGCTAATTAAGATGATGAATTTTAACTCTTGAGAGTGTAAAAATGAAACCAAATGGACCCGCAAGGGTCCATTTGGTTTCATTTTTACACTCTCAAGAGTTACATCTGGTTAACCGACTTAGCTGGGGACCACCTGGAACCCTCTCAGGGGTTTAACCCACCCAAGTAGGAAGTAAACTTGAATGCAAAATTTACAATATATTTTTGGGGGGCAAGTGACCATGACCTGAGGGCAAGTAGAACCTGACTTGCACTTGCCCGATGGGCAAGTGCCTCGGAGACCTTAGTGTCAACCCCTGAGAAATGGTAGTCTGCTGGGCCTACAGTCCACGTTTTGACTTTGAGAGTTTGTCTGCACATTTGGCCTTGCAAGCCATCATACTTGTTTTTGGGATGGGATTCATACCGCACTACCGGTGCTGGTTGCTTGTATTCTTTGAATGCCACCACCATCTCTTGACAAATGAGACAAACATCCTGTTCTTTGCATTTAACAAAAAACAATAATCGTGTGTTCACTACAGGTTAAGTACTCTACATTTTGAATATAATTTTCTCTTACATAACCTTTTTGCGCCTTTTCCGTTCTGGGGAGGGTCCCATTTAGAGTTCTCAAACTCTGCCCGAACCCGACCAGAACCGAACCCGAACAGGCCCGACCCGACATTTAGGGCTGGGTAGGGCCGAAAATCTATCCTAATCAATAGGGCCGGGTAGGGCCTCGGGCCCCATGAAAAAATAATATATATTGGATTATTTTAATATAGTAAGAATAATAGTTATTTTCTGTATTTACCTATTATGAAGATGGTGCTGATTTGGTGCCATTTCAATTTTAATCTGTGGCGAATTCTCAAATTTTGCCCAACCCTGACAGTTTAGGGCCGGGTAGGGCCTAAAATCTATTCCATTTAGTAGGGCCGGGTAGGGCCTAGGGCCTGAACTGTTAGGGCCGGGTAGGGCTGGGCCTTCATTTTCAGGCCTGTTGAGATCTTTAGTCCCGTTCACGCTCTATGACTGAGGCAAAGTGAGGTCGTAGTAGCAACATTTTCATTTATGTGGCCAGACTAAAAAAATATATATACAATAATCCGGGGAAAAATGATTTTGGGTTTGGGGACCAATGACATAGGTGATTCATGCCTGCCATTAACACTTACTCTTGTTCATCTTGACATATTTGACACGTCCACCCAAGCTGTGGACCAAATTTAACATCTTGAATACCATCTGGAAAGAGACACACACACAAGAGATACAGTAAAGGTGTTATATGTTCTTTAGAGAAATTAAATGTCGAAGTAAGTAAGCAAGCAAGTACTTGAGTTGTTTTGCTCATTTCAGCAGCAATCTATAAGTAAATCACTACAAAAATACTACAGCCTCTTTGGAGACTGAGATTTGCCATCACAACAGTAACTGAATGGCCAAACTGTTACTATAGTAACTATGATGGCTGGACTGCATGAGTGACACAGCACTGCTCCATGATGCAGCAGCACTGTGGGGCCCACCAGCCCAGACACATGCCAGTCAGCTGAGGGACAATTGTGTCACTTTCTAGAGCCGGTGACAGCACGTATTGTTGATGAGAGCAACCAGCTGGGGAGCTGAGCTGTGTGTATCTGTGTGTCTGTATGTATGTATGTATGTGAGAGAGAGAGAGAGAGAGAGAGAGAGAGAGAGAGAGAGAGAGAGAGAGAGAGAGAGAGAGAGAGAGAGAGAGAGAGAGAGAGAGAGATAGAGAGAGAGAGAAAATAAATGGGGATTCAATGCTATGGAATGCAGGGTTGCGTGGGCAATACAATCATTCTTAACAATTTGTGTGTGTGTAAGTGAGATTGACAATGAAAACAATCACCATCATGAATGGAGGCTGAGGACCACTAGGTTCACTGCACTGCAAAAGTAGCAAGTCAAGTTTTTTTCTAAACTATAATGTATGGCTTAATTACATAATAAATGTACTGTAGCCATTTGTTTTGGAAATCTTATGTTAAAATTGTGGGCTTCATTCATTCATTCATGCATTGATAGAATATGATGTTATGCAGAAACTCGTCTTAATAAAGGGACAAACATTATGGAACTTCTTATCGATATCTAAAATGTAACAATAACAGAACTATTCCCTCCAGGGCACATGCTCATAGTATGCCCTACTATTGACGACAGTAGAAGACATGCAGTACACTATGGAATGCATGTATTTACAGCCTGTTTGCAGTTCTGAGAGAAGTGGAGTGTTTCTGGAAAAGAACATTCATCCGCCCCTGTCAATATGTGCCACACTGTATTGGTAAAAGTTATCAGGAGGAAAAGATGTGATTTAGTATTTCTGCCACTGTCAGTAATCTAATAAGCCACAGAAACAGCTGTGAGTTGAATTTCGGGTTATGCAATGCAAAACAGGCTCAAGCTTTTTTGCAGCTTGAACTTTGCTCCGACAAATACGGCAAAGGAGCCCATTCATTAGGTGGGCAACTCTTAAGTAATCACACCACCATACACAAAAATATCTCATATAGAAAATGTGCTACAAAAAACATTTTTGTACAGTATGTACTGCATATCGTATCAAAATTCTGAAATCACAGATAAAATATCTATTGCATAATGTCTTTTTTTAAGATTTTTTTTTAGCGTTTGCAGTTATTGATACAGATACCGATACATGAGAGAAATTACAGGAAACAGGGAGAGAAAGAGAAGAGGAGAGACATGCAGCAAAGGTTGCCATGCACAGGACTTGAACACACAATGCGCCATCAGGCCAAAGTCTACACTATATGTGACAGCATTTCTACTGCTGTTATGTGTAACACTAATAAGACCCTGAGGCTAAAAAATAGATTATGTGTCTCATTGGTAGTTTTTGAAGGCAGTAGAAACAAGCTAGCTCATTTAGTATTTCTGTGATGCTGGAGAGGAGGGACAGAAAACATCTCATTTACCATTCAAATGCCCCCTGGGCTCCTTAGGAAAAGTAGGCAGCATGGGTCCAAATAATAATTTGCAGACTGATGGTATTCGTATTAGAACATCCATGTTTTAGCTACTCTTATACAACAGGGTGACTTATGAATCAAGACAACATTAAATTCAACATTCATGTTATCAACGTGAGGTTGTTGAACTGGATGGCTTGAGTTTATTTGAGCAATGCCTCACTAACACACTAACAGTAACAGCCATATGTTTACACGACATTAAATTTTAAGATGTTGGGATTTGTTGTGACACAGCAAGGAGACACTGCCGACTTGCTTAACTCATTCTACAAATGCCTTCTGGATCAGTCACAATTAGTATTACATAATAACTTAATAACAATTATTCAAGCCTTTCCATGCTGAAAAAAATAGCAGAAATTGCAGATTTATTTCTGCTGTTTTGAAAAGACTTTGGAAAGAAAGAAAGGGGGAAAAGTAAAAAATGATGTGTCCTATGTGATATACAGTGTGTGCCAGTGATTTCTCTGGATATGTAATTTTATTTGTCATATTTGCCCTGGACAATCTGTCATTACAAAGCCTAAAAGGAAAAACAGACACAGAAAGTGAACAGTGTTCAATGTGAATACAAAACAAATATATACAGTAATGTATACTGTAATATATACCGTGAATCAGGGGTTTTCAACAGGTGGTCCGGGGACCACCAGTGGTCCCTGAGAGGATTCTAGGTGCCCCTAGCTAAATGATGGAAAGTTGGTTAACCAGATGTAAAAATGAAACCAATGTTCATGTTTCCAAAACATTCACCATCTGAATTAGCCCACATCTACACAACTAGAGAATGTAGAAGATTAATGGTTATATTGATCTGTATGTTTTTTTGTTTGTTTTCTCCAAAATCCTGTCTGGTATTATGGACAAAAGCAAAATAAATCTTTAGTTTTGGGGTCTGTGTGGCTAAAATGTCATGAAATGGTGGTCTGTGGCTCAAATTCCGAATAAATGGTGCAGGCTCTGGTATGAAAAAGGTTGAAAACCACTGCTGTAAATCATTTTATCACAATTATTTGTGTGACTACCAATGACAGCCCTATTCAGTAGTTCTCAAACCAAACTTTGTTTTAGCCTGCTCTCTCTTGCTACAGTGCAGCATATCTGTGCATGGAGCCAGAGGCAGTCGCTGAAGCAGCCTCCTGCAGCTCCCTATAGGCACACAGAAGGAGTCCAGCTCCCCTGTGCCCCGACTCACTGAAACTAGGAGATGAGCTCAGCCTCTGTGACCCAATTAGAATCATGCACTGAGAAAATAATAAAATAAAACCTGGGCAGCATCGATCTGCTCTACTGTACCTACGTACTGTATGTGTCTATCCTGTAACAGGTATCCTGGAATCTTTCAGTACGAAATGAACACACTCATATTAGTATGGCGATGCAATGCCAACAGCACGGGTTCTCTGGAGTAAGTCGAAATGTGTGTGTTGTGGCTGTCGAACATCCACTGTTGTATAGGTTACTACATTAATACTACATTAAGTCTGCAGGAATCTATTCTTAATTAATTAATTTTTAAAATATTGTTTTGGAAAATGTAGCAGCTTCCATATTTAAGAATGCTCACCCTAAAAATGAATGAAAACTGTACTGTAAATTTAATTCCAAAGCCCTCTCATATATTAGGAGGACAATATCAGTCACCAGAAAAAATATGGGTCTTTTTTGAGTAATCTGTCACTTATAAACTTGTAACTCATAAACTGTTTGGGGTGTTCACATGAGTTGACCAAAAGTTGTTTTCAAAGTGAAAAATGCCTACCCATTTAATTCTGTGGTTTTGGACAGACTGTAATGCCTATAGCAGCTCTCCACGAGGAACCTTGTTGGATAATAGAGATAGTGTGTAATTTAGTGCAGCTCGCAAACTCCTTAAATTACTTCATCTTAAAACCATTTTCCATGTTTCTAATTTTAAATATCCGTGTTCATATTCACAAGATCAGACTACAGTGGATGTCTGTTCAGATCAGTAGTTCCCAAAGTTTCGGTTGTGTTCCAAAATGTATGTATGTATGGGTCGTTGTTTAGCAACGCTTAGCATCAACACCCAGGCTTTCACTTTTGTCCGCGTTGCATGAATTTGTTAGCCATGGTGGCCTAGAAGGGGGAGTCAACCTTTTGGGGTGGGCGTGGCTCCAAATGATGTGACGTAGCACAGCAGTGGAGAGGCGGGGGAGAGGCCGGGGATGACGACACGTTGGTGAGATCAAATCAGATCAGCTTCATCTGCAGCAGACAGCAGGCTTAACGTGTCGTCATCCTCGGGCCCTCCCCCAGCCCTCCACTGCTGTGCTACGTCACATCATTTGGAGCCACGCCCATCCCAAAAGGTTGACTCCTACTTCCAGGCCACCGTGGCTAACAAATTTGTCCAGGCTTTTCGTTTTCGCGCAACGCAGATGAAAATGAAAGCGTCGAAGCAAGGCCAGACTAAGCAACGCTAAATAAATAACTTAAACAGATGAAGCCTAGTTGTTGTCTATATCCTGCGTTTTGCAGACAATGCTTCCATCTATCTTGAGTGACATCAGTATTGAAAAAAAGCATGTCCTTTTGCGTGTGTGTGTGTGTCATTATACAGGAAATGTGTCGCACTGCAGAATGAGAGAGAAAGACAGGGAGAGGGAGAGAGAACCCTGTCCCTCCTGCCAAAATCTGCTTTGCTAAAAACTAAAATATCCTTTTTAATCTGCCAACAAAGGACTGCTATAGAGCATTCTCCTCCGACTAGAAAGACCATTATGAGAGCACCACTAAAAGTACTGAGAGAGACACACACATACGCACACACACGCATGCACGCACAGAAGATTAAAGGACCTTGCAGGCAGCACAGAGGATATTCACAAAGTGCAGCTACACCTGCACTCACACCACCCAGACAAATGGATACAGTCGCGAGGCAAGTAGCCTGCATACTACATCCTTAAGGCCAGTTTGGCTGGTTCTACATACAGTACTCCAAGGTAATGCCTTACAACTACACCACGGTGAAAAGTGAAAACCCTGTAGTATGTAGACTCACTACATTGAGAAATAATGCAATCATGTCACCCTCTGGGTGTTCTGCAATGCAATACTGTACTCTAACATTGTTGAGGTAGAAATCATAAATGCCTACCTGGGAACCATCTGAAAGACCACCTCTGGTTCCCGGGACCCATTACATTAAAAATCTATTCACAACACTGATCACAATGAAGACTAGGAACACGGATGAACATACAGCATACAGTATACAGCAACATACAGTCATAGCTGTAAATAGAGTAGCGCTCTCTCTGACTATGCCATGCTAAAACATTAAGACACTGACAGGCAATGTTAGAAACTGGACCAACTGCAACTTGAATGGCGCATTGCCCTACAAATATAAACGGGCCCTACCCTTGTGGAACATGGATGGTAGCTCCAGGGCCAGTTGGAAGTCCCTTAACAAATTAACACAAAGAAAGGAAAGGCTGATTTAACTCAGCTGATATGGCACCCAATTCGCTGCAGCCGCAGACAGGGGAAAAAATAGGACTGTATGCCACTTTAGAAAGGCATCACATGTCCATTCAAACATACAAGCATGTGCATGCATGTGAGGGGGGCAGGCAAATTAGCCAATGAACTTCTCACACATGTGATTCCATACCCATTCTCACAATGTGTGTTGTTGCAACATATTGTGTGAGCTTGTAGTACTGCTTTCTTGCAGAAGGTTTGCCCCTGAATAGGCATATACAGTAGTACTTGTGTGTTGACATCTTTACCTGTGGTTAATAATGATACTGTTGTTTGATTGTGGCGCAATTCTTTTCATCCATCCATCCATCCATCCATCCATCCATCCATCCATCCATCCATCCATCCATGCTGCAGAGTTACATCTGGATTTAAACCAGGCATCTGAGAGCCAGCGAAAGCAATCCTTGACCGTCGCAACCTGGGGTATCTTCAACAGGGCCTGGGGCCCTTGGGGGAATCCCTTTTCTTAGAGGAACGTTAGCTGAAAACAGATCTACAGGCCCAATGCCTCAAAGGGCAATGTGCAGCAAAGAGGTTTTGGAAGTGAAAAAGGAGCAAACCAAGTACAGAGCCACAGGTCAAATGTTTAGGTTTAGGTTAAGGACTACTGATTTATGTGTACCGTGTTCCTGTATTTGAGGTCCTGTTGGCGCTGTTGTACCAGTACGTAATATACCATCAAATCACAAGTCATGAGAGCATGCCGCAGGTACATCTAGTGTACTAGAAGTCTGACGAGATTCTGATCCTGATAAGGATTAACATTGGAAAAGCTCAGGTCTGGAGCACAAAGTGTGATCAAATTAGGGTATTTGTAAATGACACCACTCTCAATATTCTCAGTATGCCTAATCAGGAGTGACCCACTGGTTTACTAAATATCACTGTATGCCTGCTCTTCCATAGGAGATGACAGAGAGGACTTCTGGGATTAGGAGGATTGTGGTCTCTGGATTGGTGATGATTGGCATCTTACTTTCAAGGACTTCACAGTGGAGTGAGTGATTCAACCGCAAGGGCCATTTTATGGCCTGAAACATACATAATTAGGGCTCAGCCGACATGCACTTAATGAAGTACTATCCCACTGCTCCAATCATGGAAGTATATTTAGTAGATCGCAATTTACCCACATTACCCTCAAGCAGCTGTGTCTGATGAAGTTCATTTAAAAAGGATTCACAGACCACTGAACTGCATACAAATAGAGAAGACATTCAATGAAAAAGACAGAATAGTGAACATCACAGACTTATTTCTGTTAATCACAACTAGAACTACAACTTGGGCTTGTCATCAAACTTGTCTTTGGCTATATTTAGCACATGTAAAAAAATAAATAAATAACATCTAAAAAGTGGGGAAAGCCCTTAGTTTCCATTATGCTCCCTGGGGTAAATTATCATACAACCACCATACATACTCGCCAACAGCGGACGGCCTGATAGACGCCTTTTAGATGGAGGAGCACCACATGTAAAGTCCTAGCCAAAGACCTAAAAGTCACAATATCCACTGCATATATTTACCATTTAATTGAAACATCAATTTAAGTTTTAATTTAGACAAGCTCATCTTTCAAGATGTGTTTAAGAAAGTGTCATAGTGATAGGATTCCTGGCTCAATAGACTGAACTTAACATGTGCGATGAAGGAAACATCCTTCAATGCCCCTCACCCCACCTGTCTTTCTTTCTCTCCCTTTTCCCTTCTCTGACAGGTACCTCTCACTAAATAAGCTTGCATTCTTCCGTGGCTTACAGTCACAACCGTGCATCTTCAGCCCCTTTGAAACTAACTTGACACCAAAAAGCCCAGCGCTATCAAAACACATCAATTTCACTCTGGGTGTAAGAAGCGACAATGCCCTAAAGTGTGGGAGTGACATCATGGAACCTTTCCACCAGGTGGGTTGTCTTTGCAGTTTGCACGTGACGCAGGGCTTTCCAAAACCACCTCAGGACTGAAACAGCGATGAGGGCTGTGGTTTCTACGGTATAAAGACATTGCCGTTAGGAACTTAGGATATTGGACAACCCACACAGGGCCCAGCATACTGGGCTTGGGCAATGGATATGCATGCATATCATAACTAAAAGGGACCCCAGGTAATCAATTTAGATGGTTGAGAAGGTATACAGTATATCATTGACTCACCTGTTGCTTCAGTATTAAATAATTACTAGTAATTTAGTAAAGCATGTGGTTTTGTACTATGCCTGGAAGCTGCATACTGCAGCACACAAGACACCAGAAGACTAGTGTCTTAATGATAACAATGTCAACTTTGACTTCAAAGTCAACTTTGAATTCAAAATGCATAAGTTTGCAGGTTATTTTAGTGGGTTCTGGTCGGATCTTTAAATGTTAACCCCTTCAGTTTGGAACAAGACAGAATTAAGAATCTGAGACGACTAGGTTAACCATTTCTGGTGAACTAGTGTGCTCAACATCACACTACTTCCTGTACATAATAAGTCATCTCGCCAATTCTGTTCTACAGTATATAGGCTATGGGGGGGGGGCTCCCTATATTTTCAGATAGGGCTTCTTGGACAAGTACAAATTAATTTGGGGGTGCTTGACACGATGAGCATTTTTGAGGCACTGGTATAAAACAACAGCCACACTTTGGATGTGATGATCTATCCATAAGCCTCAAAACATCAACTTTCAAGGGGAAATGAGTACAGATCACGACACCACTGTAACAAGATACACTAATATTTTTTATTCAAAAGCAACCTATACAGCCATAATAATAAATAATGACAATAGGATTGACAACAATTGAATAGACAATGTGAACTCCTGATCCTCTGCGAATTGGCCGACATACAATGATAACACTGAAACAATATCAGGCACTGACATGTAGATGCTATCACTTTCCCTTTCAGCCATAATAACAACGGAGCTTTGTATTGTTCAGAGCTAGACTCCTCAACATACCATGCTACTGAGACAGATGGGGGTGGTGAGAGAGAGAGGGGGGGAGATATTAACCACAAAGCAGTGCTAGGGAGAGAACAAGTCAAAACAGAGTTCTGGTTTGAACAAAAAAGGTGGAAAGCTGAGGCAAAAGAAAGAAAGAAAGAAAGAAAGAAAGAAAGAAAGAAAGAAAGAAAGAAAGAAAGAAAGAAAGAAAGAAAGAAAGAAAGAAAGAAAGAAAGAAAGAAAGAAAGAAAGAAAGAAAGAAAGAAAGAAAGAAAGAAAGAGAACTTTCAAACAATGATTTTTCCACAGAATGTGGCATTCATCTGATTGCAGATCCATCATAATTTAGAAATCAACTAATGTAAAACAATTGTGCTCATTTCGATTCAATAGTCCAATGGACTGCTCAGATGGGGGGTGATGGATGTGTGTATGTGTCCTTCCATAAACACAGTCATATGACCTGTGGCTAAATATGGCACAAATCAATCAATCCAACTAAACAGCGGGTTTTCAGCCTCCCTCCCCAGAGGGTTCAAACAGACATAGTCCGAGCTGCAGTTCAGAGCAGCTTCAGCGCCACATTTACATGTGAGAGCGTTCAGCTTTCCTTTGTGTTTTACATTTGTCCCTCAGCACCTGCCCAACTTTGGATGTGCATTCCTTCCTCCTTCTCATGTGCTAGGCTACTTGATGAAGAGCGTGTAAGGTAGCAGGAAGGCTCGGCCCAAATAACACTCAGCCCTGAGGATAGACAGAGTTACGCTGTCGCAAACTTTATGGGATCAGCCCAATGCATGGCGGCTCTACCATCAAGTTGTGTTTGACCATGTTATTAAGGGATCAAGCAGTCCACGAAGTGGACCTTGATCCCTTCTTGTTTTTGTCTCTTTTTTCCTCCTTCCACCAGAAATAGCTGTTCTGGCTGAACCGTGCAGTCGGTTTTCGCGAAAATTGGTAATCTGGTAGAGGGTGATGCCAAACGGTGATGATGCGAAGCCTGTGACCACTGGTCAAATGGTGGCGCTATAGCACTCAACTGAAATTGCAAACTTTAAACACTCATAACTCATGAACTGCTCGACTCTCAGAAATGTAACTTATATTCACTTATGCGTCTGCTTATGCCGAACAACTTTTGTATTCTTACTTTTGACCTCTGACCTTTAGATGAACCGCCATCTTGAATTATATGTAAAACAGTTAAAATGTCTCTTCTCCTACAATCTTTGATCAAAATGCATAACAATGACCTACACATGAACTTTGAAGCCATACAAACATGAAATGGGTGTGAATTTTGTTTTCAGTGAAAAAAATGATGTTTTTACGAGCCAATGAAAATTGCTTGTTTGTGAAAATTCTTCTATTATCCCTAATCTACACATGCAAAGTAATCTGTTTATGAGATTTTACAGTTTGGTAGAGGGGGATGCCAAATAGCAGCAAAACCAGTCTTACTCCAATTGCTCAAATGGGGGCGCTATAACAATTCTTTGAAACTGAAACATTTGAAAAACCATAACTCGGGCCTCGTTTGGCCAAAAATCATGGGACTTGTTTCTACATGTTCCTTGATTCATGTGGAACACATCTGTAACATTGACCGGTAAGCTCCACCCCCAGAGTGTCTGCCATTTTAAGCAGTTTGAAAAATGCTCATGCCTGATTTTCTGGCTGGATTTTTGATTTGCACAACAAATGTTTGTTGTACAAGCCGGTTTGCATTTTTTGTACACACCATCACTGTGTTTGTGTGTGGACGTAAAGTACTTCTGTGGCCTGCCGCACCGAGGACAGCCATCGTCAGTGTGTTAATCTCGCGTTAATTTTTTTGACGCCATTAACGCACGGCTGTGTTAACACGAGATTAATGCATTAATGCGTTAACGCATTAACGTGTTAACGCCAACACCTTTAATATATATAAATATATGTGGGTTTTTTTTTTCAGGCTAGCTAGATTGCATTGCATTGTGGGTCCTTTAGGTCGTGGGCCGTGGTTTCAAAAAGGTTGGAAACCACTGCTATAAAGCGCAAAGCACTGCATCATTCTAATCTTTTCTGACTGAAATTCGAACAATTTAGCTGTATCATTCCAATTTCAAACTGTATCGTTCCATTTTTAGTCTGAGATTAGTAAACTGTATTGTTCTAATTTCACACTGTATCATTCCAATTTTACTCAGAGAGTAGTAAACTACATCGTTCCAATTTCAAGCTGTATTGTTCCAATATTAGTGAGAGATTATTAAACTATCATTTCAATTTTAAGATGTATCGTTCCAATTTTAGTCAGAGAATAGTACACTATATTGTTTCAATTACAAACTGTATCGTTCCATTTTTAGATTAGTAAACTGTATTGCGACAATTTCAAACTGTATCATTCCAATATTAGTCAGAGATTATTAAACTGTATCGTTCCAATTTTAAGCTGTATCGTTCCACTTTTAATTAGAGATTATTAAACTATCATTTCAATTCCAAGCTCTATTTTAATTATATTCCTCTGGTTGTACAACAATGGGAACTGATGTAGACACACACACACACACCAGAGATGGAGCACTCATTAGAGCTGCATGGTGCTTGCTATACAAGCAGGTGTGCAAACCGTTTTGTACAACGCTATGTACCATGGTGTAGTTGCCAACGGGGTCGGGAGTTGGACGGAACGAGGGCGCCTGCTGGCTGAAGCCCATACTGCATCGCAGTGTGCAGTATGGGGGGGGCATACTGCACCGCAGTGTGCAGTGTGCAGTGTGGGGGGGCCATACTGCACCGCAGTGCGCAGTGTGGGGGGGCCATACTGCACCGCAGTGCGCAGTGTGGGGGGGCCATACTGCACCGCAGTATGGGGGGGGGGCATACTGCACCGCAGTGTGCAGTATGGGGGGGGGGCTGCGGGGGGCAAGTGACAATATGGGGGGGAGCTGCGGGGGGCAAGCGACAACGGCAACCACACTTTGCAATTTTTAAATTGCGAATATTCTAGTTTCCATTTGTCACTTTGACCACTAAGCTCCACCCTCTGACTGCTGAATTGTGCATATTGTTCATATTGCTTACTGCTTGGTGGCGTGTTGTTGGGTTGTTTCATTGATGACAACAACTAAGCAAATCATTGTGCCAGGATAGCTCAGTCGGTAGGGTGCCTGACTTCGGAACACAAGATTGAGGGTTCAAGTCCCACTGCTGACAATACAAAGTCTGAGTCTCCAAAAACCCTGCTGTGTTTCCACAATCACATGATGTATTTCTTCCATGTTTCTATGGCTTATTTGTGCATATTTAAGGAGCGGTAGTGGCTCAGAGGTAGAGTAACCGATGGTAACCACAAGGTTGCCGGTTCGATCCCGGGCTCCTGCAGAGTTAGTGTCGATGTGTCCCTGTCCCACTGCCATCAGTGTATGAATGTGTGTGTGAATGGGTGAATGTGATGCACAATCTATGTAAAGCGCCTTGGATAAAGGCGCTATATAAATGCACCATTTACCATTTACCAAGCAGTCCACTGAATGTGTGTGTTGTTTCCAGTACGTCTTGTGTCTGTTGGGTAGCCTCATTGGTAGAGCGCATGACTTGGAAATGAGAGTTCCTGGGTTCAAATCCCGGCACAGACACCTAGTAATATGAGTCAATCATGCACAATCTCATGTGGTCTTCTACATCTAAGTTCATGGTTCTATGTGTAACCCAGGGTAAAACTCAATGTAATGGTGGTTGTCACCATTCGGCCATGTTGTGTTTTGTCACTATTCGGCCATGTTGTCACTAATGACAGTTCACAGCTCAGTTCACCACTCACTCACAGCTCACCAATCATTTACTCATTCACCAAATCAGTGGCCTTGTGGTTAGAGTGTCCGCCCTGAGACTGGGAGGCCGGGGTTCGATTCCCGGCCGGGTCATACCAAAGGCTCTAAAAACGGGATCCAATGCCTCCCTGCTTGGCACTCAGCATCAAGGGATGGATTGGGGGTAAGACCCTGTGTCATACTAGCGTCATGTCCAGAGGGTGTACTTGTACATCAAGCTGCCTCATGCTACAGAAACAGGAGATAGGCACCTGCCCTATGGGCCTCATGGCTGGGCAAGGCTGTTTGACTGTCACTATTCGGCCATGTTGTCACTAATGACAGTTCATAGCTCAGTTCACCACTCACTCACAGCTCACCAATCATTCACTCAGTCACACCAGATTACAATGTGAGTCAGTCTCACACATAATTACCTGATGTATTTCTGAAGTTCAGGCTCCCATGTTTCTATGGCTTATTTGTGCGTATTGTTCTTACTCCTTATTGCTGCTTGCTTGATCCCGTTTTATTGCTGCTTGCAGCTATATTTCATTTTTCTTTTAGGATCTTTTTTTCTGAGAGTGTACAAATGGAACCAAAGGGTCAATTTGGTTCACATTTGTACACTCTCTGGGAAAAAAATAGAAATGTCCCTCTTTTGCCCTCTTTTAGTCTGCAACAGCCTTCACACGAGCTCAGTTTTCTGACCCCTCAATGCCACAACTTTTCGGGTGATCCAAGTATTATTTGGGCCAAGCCTTCATGTATTCACCTGAAACAACACAGATAACTGGAGAATTATGGAAGACAAGACAACAGGCTGTGCAGCATTGGTCAGGTCGTGGGGTGAGCCACACATTAAACCCCTGTTGCTACCTGTTTTGTGTGACACTGACAAAATAGGGCTTCAACTATAGGAAAGGAGTTACAATACAGAGCTAAGAGAATCTTGGTACACATATTCATTGCAATCTGAGTCTGAAGTCAGTCTTTTTTTAGCAGTCTCTCAAGCTTATGCGATAAGCGTATGCACGGGCATTGGGAGGGGGGGTAGACAGTTTTAGGGGGGCCCAAAGCCAGGTGGCCCCAAAAAGGTCAGATTAATGGGGTTTCATTTGTATTTATATACCGCAAAGCTACACAGTGGGGGCTCAAAATTTGATGTGACGCCCCTGAGCGTATGCACTGTGCACACATGCACAGCCACAGTCACATGCACGCACACACCTGTCACAATTGTGGCGCCACACAAAGTTTGGACACTTGAGCCTTGGGTCATGACAACAAGCACCACAACAAAACAATCCCACAACAAAACAATGCCGCACATGACTATGATTTTTTGCCTTTATAAAGTGTGACAGCTGAGGATTTGCTTGTGGTTCATTCATTGAAAAAAAAAAAGCCAGTGACCTGTCTCATGTCCCAGGAGTTGTCCGAGGGACAGCCACCAGGTGTGCACAGGTAATGAGAGCAGTCCCCTGGGGCGGGTGCGTGTGTGGAAGGGGTTGTGCGCCTGTGCAAGTTGAAGGTAGAACAACAAGTGAGATTCTCCTCCCCCCTTCCTTCACTCTCTCCGTCTCACTCTCCTCCCCTCGCTTTTTGTAACTCAAATGTCTGCTGCTTCTGCAGCTTCTAGGTCAGGAGTGACTTTTTAAAGATGTGATCTGGGCCCCTGAGGAGTTTGGTGCTTCTAAATAGGTCTGTGGCAGTCTAATAATATAGGTGCCTGCGGTGATGGGCTTCAGCTTGTTACAAGTAGCTAAGCTACATAGCTTAACTACATTTTCCTGTAACTTGTAGTGTAGCTTACTACATTTGTTCTGGGAATAGCTTGTAGTGAAGCTACACTACTTGTTTCGAGTAGCTTGTAGTGAAGCTACACTACTTGTTTCGAGTAACAAGGATTGTAGCTTACTACATTTTCCCACACACATTTTCAAATTCCACCCATTTTTAATGGGTAGAAAACCTTTAATATACATCCCAAAACTTAAACATGCCAGCATCCTGTGTTCAAACCCACCCCTAAATTATTATTATGATTTTTATTTATATTATTTTATTATTATGATTATTATTTAGAAGGTTGTACATTAAGTTGAGATATATATTTATATTATGTAGTGTTGATGTAGCAAGCTACATCAAGCTACTTTTGTCGTGTAGCTTGTAGTTTAGCTTGCTACAATTTTCTGGGGGTAGCTTGTAGTGTACTTAAGCTACATTTTTCCGAGAGTAGCAAGTAGTGTAGGTTACTACATTTTCCCAGTAACTTGCCCATCAATAGGTGCCTGCGATGGAATTCAAATCTGTCACAGAGAAATTAGTTCAGGTGCTATACTATGGACTTCTTGAGCATGCAAAATGCATTGCCCATAGGCTTGGGCCTATAAAGCAAGGCAAGACATGAAGACATGCGTTCCAAAATGTTGGACATACAGTAGACTGGCTTGATGTGTCAGTGTTTTTTAAAGTCCAGCTCAAATTTAGATTTGTGTCGAAAATGCCCATAATCATTGATAGATTATTATAATTTGTGTCGTTTTATAGCAAGCCATATTAGGGTTCGCCTAACTGCCAGTCAATACTTCTCACCCGCCTCCCGGATAAATTAACAGTTTAAAAGAGGTGAACTGTAATGGACAGAGCTACCTCATGCCAGCTACAGTAGTAGGCTACAAGTGCAACACCGCTAGCCTGAGTGGATGTAGCGATTCAGATCCCCACCAAACAAAACCCCCCATTTAAAAGATTATTGTTCGGTAAGCTCGCAATGAGGCCAAAATCCATTCCACATGATGCATTCATTGTTGTCCAGTCCACGCAGCAGCAGCAGCAGCAGCAAACGGCCCCCACGCGCGCACGCAGCAGCAGCCACGAAAAGTGGTGCTGGACTGACCCAACGGAGTGGACACACGACACAGCATCGCTTCAAAAGCAATGAAGTGCTCGGAATTTGCGTCACTTTTCAGTTTTCAACAACAGGTGACAAAGCATTAAAACAGACCTGGCGAGACAACAAAAAGCACGAGCGACCAACAATGTGAATTCAATCACGGGGCAACAACAGCACGCTGAGTTTGTTGTGCCGTTTAAGATGTGTGGGTATTATGTGTCACACACACTCACTCACCTCAATCCATTTCTGCGCCTCCAGAAACGCGGCGTCCGCTGCAGAGTCACTGAGATGATGCTGATGAGACTGTCCCAGAAGATCTGCTGCTACCGGACTGGCCATTTATTGAGAGGACAGGACTGCCTTTCCCCAAAAAAGAGCGTCTATATTACGTATAACGGCAATAAAACAAAACAAGAAAATTAAAATGAGAACACGTCGTGAAGCTCTTTAATCCAGCGAATTCAACGTGAAGACCCTGCAAGCCCCTCTGTGTCGCAGCAGCAGCAGCGTGAGAGTAGACTACTGCTGGGCCAACTCTCTCTCTCACACACACACCACACCGCACCGCACCGCAGTGTTGTGAGCAGTAGCTCTGCTCTGTATCCCCATCAGCCAATGAGGGCGACCGACCACTGGGGACCTCACACAGAATACATGGAGGCTCGGCCCAAATACGTAATAGTCGGACCAGCCGGAATGTGGCGACATTATGGGGTCAGAAAACTGAGTTCTGAGTTTTGTCTCTCTTTCAGGTTGTTGCAGCCAGAAAGAGGGACATTTCCAAAATTTTCAAATGTCGAAATCAGAAAAACATTGAGGCTGTTGCAGCCTGAAAGAGGGACAAAAGAGGGACATTTCCACAATTTTCCTGAGAGTGAGAGCGGGTCCATTTGGTTCCATTTGTACACTCTCAGAAGAATAGTGTCAGTGTCATCTTAAAAGAGAAATCATAAACATGGTGAAACACAACTTGATCATGTAGAGCCGGCATTGGACTTATCCCATGAAGTGAACGGAGTTTGCGACAGCGTAACTCTGTCTATACTCAGAGCCGGGTTTTATTATTTGGGGCCGAGAAATCCTGTTGCCCTCGTGAACACCCCAACACACACACACACACCGACTGGAGGAACACGTTCACTCATTCTAATCTAATCTCTAATCCTTATCCACCCGCACATTAAAGGTATTATTATGTGTTGCTGGCTGCATGTTGCACGTTACGCGGCTATTATGTCACACTAGGAGGGCGGCGTTTTGGGATGGAAGTCGAAATTGTAGGCCTAGTAGTTCGTGGCTTTAGAACGAGGCGTTTGATATCCAATGATAGCCAAAAGAAGCCTATAGGTTTATGAATGTTTCGTTCCGAGTTATTAATCCCACTGTATCCCACCGCGAGGATCCGTAACCAAGAACTTCCTTGCCCGTAACCCGGAAGAGAGAATCTGAAATTTATCTCTGGGTAGAGTCGTAGAAGACGCTTTTTTGAAGCATCGTGTCTTCGCATAAACGTAAGTTCACGGCCCGACAAAGCCTGAGTGATAATTATACTGCCTACCGAATATTGTTTAGCCTACGTTGTCTTGATCATAAAAGTCATGCAGAGCATTTGCAGACTGGTGCGAAAACTGTTTGGTCTGATCCACCCTGCACAATGGGTTTTATTTACAACGGTTACAAGGTGCCTTAGGTTTCCTTTTGATTAGTCTTCCTATTATATACGAAGTCAGGACCAATATTATTTATTGGCCATGAGTTGATCATTGTCCTCCTGTCCTGACTTGACTATCCTGGGGGTACCTACCATCTGTGGCTGCGGCTGCTCAGTGCCATGGAGACCAGGCATAAACAAACCTGCTGCTAAAGTGAAGCTGTATTATATGATTGCTATTCCTTTGGCTCCCTCGTGTGGAGGAACACACGACGGAGGAGAATACAACCTCTCCACCAGGCGAGGCCTTCTGGTGGCGCTATAATAAGCCAATGTGGGTGCCACTTCTTCTTACGCCTTTGATGGCAATAGACCTTTCAGTAAGCCCCTCCCCAAGCTGCTATGGTCCAATCACAGCTAAGCATAACATGTGATAGACAAACCTCTCCACCAATAGACTTCCTATATGATAAAACATTGTTTTAAAACAATACAATGTCACACACATTGTTCCACTGCCTAGGGCATGCCTTGATGGATTTGGAAGAGATTTTGAAGGTCTGGTTACAAAAATGAACCAGTATTTAATGTGTAATGTAGGTCTGATATTTACATTGTAATGAATGAGGCTGGCTGGAAAGTGTTCTAGCCTTGGGTGGGCACTGGGGAGAGGGTGGGCCTTACTGAAAGGTCTATAGGATGATGCATTTTCTTCCAATGTGTTTTGCAAAAAAAAAAAAAAATCCACCTGTTGGTTTGCCTGACACTCAGTCTGAATTATCATTACGTGACACTTCATTATTCATCTGAATTTCCATTGTGTTTCAGGGTTGGAGTCAGGCAAGGGGTTCTCCGATTGGCTGGTTGAGGGGTGATGTAATGGTGACCTTTATGGCTAAAGTCACGAGTATTAGTCCGCTCCGCTCACGCACGAATGGGCCACAGCCTACTTGTGCGTAATGTGCAAGTTTGACCTAGTTTTTTCTGGTGACTATATTGTTCAAGTGAAATATCCCTTTAAATTGTACACTGTGCATGATTTGAGGCTATTTGTTCAAAACGGGCGAATCCTGCAAGAAAATTGAAAGCCAATGTTAAATTTCAGATAAGATCACCGCACTGCATGACTCAATAATGACTCAATTTTTTGTCAAATTGTCAAATATTACCACCTATGAAGTAGCCCAAAAATATATAGGGGGTCACTGCCTAAAATGTTTGGAAACACCACTTGACCTATTATATGTTGTACATTGTTTACAACATGGACCATGGTGTGTAAGGCGTGGAACAGGAAAACGCTGTAATCTAAACTGGTAAATATAAATAAATATATAAATGAATGAAGAAAATCATACTTAAAAATTAACTAAAAAACTGCCACTAATTATTTCTATTTATTTTGCATTAGAAATTGCAGGGCCAGATGGTAGATAGAAAGTTAGAAACCCATTCTCACCTTTTAGTTGCTTAGACACTCATCATGTTTTACATTGGGATTGGTGGAGGTAGCCTTTGCTGAAGTAATAGCATGAAAGTTCCACATGAAAATAGTGCACTCCCATTCCTTTTTTCCTTTTATCTGACATATAGTAGGAAAACTGGAGGCATCCCAGCTGGAAAGCACAGACCCATTTGCTGTATTACTTTTAGCCAAGTATTATTTTCCTTCAATTGTTGATTCTCCTTACAGACTGTCTGTTTTATTGCCTAGATACAGAACATGTACTGTATTTGCTGTTGTAACCAGGGGAACCAAACTCAGTTTTAAAATACAAAGAGGCCTTGTTATTACCCATAGGCTTTTATATTCATTTGTTCCTTTTCTTTCTTTTCTTTTTTTTGGAAGGGGGGGCATGTTTCTTGGAGAGGGGATAGCACCTGTGTTTGACAGGAACACTCTTAACCTTGGCAATGGTGCAGGTCGTCCCCTTGCTCACCGCATTTATTTATTGTGTGCCTTGAGACAGGTATGACATTATCATTCTTTCATTTATATTTTATGAAGGTTTATTTTTGCTGCATGTTACTATCAGGGTACAGAATATCCATTATCCAAATAAATGTAATTTAATTAGTCATTCACTAATTTCCTTTCAGGATACTGAACTATGGTGTTACAGAAACAACCACAGGAGATAGTTTAATATAACACTGTTGGGTTACAGGTATCCATTGTGTTTCCAATGTTGCCAATGCCTTTATGATTATTGTTGTACTCTTCATGATTGGTTAAATTTGGCAAAAAGAAAATTGCAGGAAAGAAAACAAGCAAATAACATTGCAGGTATTTCCTTGTCTCCCCTGAAATAGGGGAATTTTGTGACAGAACAAAAAAAAAATTGCATGGATGCATGGTTGCACCTGGGATGTATCCTCAGCGATGTATCCCAATGTCACCAGGGTTTTGGGTCTCCCCTCACTCAGGTGACCCAAACGGGCTTATCAAGTCCCTTAATTACGTTCCAGTGGCTACCCACGCTCTAGCCCCGTTGCGTTCCCTCTCATCTTCGCTGGTAATGCTGTCTACAACTACGAGGAGAGAGTCACGTATACCCATTGTTCCAGCACTGGTTGAACGGGGGCTCCGCCTGGGTGCAGCTGTTAACAAACTTAGGGTGAGATTTTCGTTACATGCTAAACCCCTTATGCCATATCCCTTATTTCATTTTCACTATTTTGAAAAACTTTTTTGGACTATTTCAACATGTCAATCTATTAACACGTTGTGAGCTAGTAGACTGGCCATTTGAATTACTGAGAAATGTTTTTTTTTAATAGTTTAAAAAGGCAAAGAAGTTAAGGGATAAGGGGTATAGCGGTAACGAAAATTGAGCCCAAAGGATTAAACCACTTTAGCAGTAACCAATGAAAACGGGAATGGTGTAAATGGCTCACAAAAAAAAAACAGTGGTTCTTAACATTTTTAGTGGGGGCTCACAAAAACGCATATTTACTGGCTGTCTTTAAAAAGACACACATAACACACGTAACATGTTTTGGAAGCTGTAGCATGTATCAACATTAGCTATGGCTGCATCCAGACGGAGCCCCTGTTCAACCAATGCTGGACCGACAGGTACGTGACTCTCTCCTCATAGACAGCATTATCAGCGAAGATGAGAGGGAATGCAATGGGGCTACCCAGTACCCACGCTCATTCCCATTAGGGAAACACAGGGTCACACAGTCCACAGTTACCAAACTACTACAATTGAGTGGCCCTCCTAAAGTGTGGCTCCTTAGTGTGGGCCTTACTAGTCCTTTATTCATTTCAATTAACCTTGTGCTCTCTCTCTCTCTCTCTCTCTCTCTCTCTCTCTCTCTCTCTCTCTCTCTCTCTCTCTCTCTCTCTCTCTCTCTCTCTCTCTCTCTCTCTCTCTCTCATTTCCCCCATCATACAGTTCTTCTAAATGTGGCTGTTGGCTCTTTCTGTGCCAGTGCTTCCTGGCATCCTACTCATATTGAATCGCTACCACGCTAACATCAGAGCACTGTGTCGCCAGGCACTGGGCTGGCTCAGACTGGCCCGAGGGGGTAGTGTGTGTGTGAAGAGCACCCATGCCTATGTTTTCTCCCACTGCACCCATGGCAAAGTTCAGAGTGTCCTGGAGGCCTTTGACCTCTACAATGAGACACACCCCTCTCTCTGCCTGGATCCACAGAGAGGTCAGTTTAAACCCCCCTCACAACTCTCCACTTTTCTTTTTATTATACATTTTTAATTGCAGCCCCTCCATTGTGTAGCTACCAGTATGTGTGTCCAGTGTTTGGCAGTAATACTTTTACCATCTCATTACAAATAAGTTTGTTGCATGTGAAAATGGAAAAGAGTTACAAGCAATCAACAGATTACAGAGATGCGCAGTAGCTTGTAGATCCTAATCCACCGCAGCATTCTGCACATACTGTATGACAAACACTACAAGCTGTCACAGTTGTCGCTAAACAGATTGTGTTGTACATCTCTATTCTGTTGTGGGTGGAAACTTGAGAAAGTAATAAAGTATTATTACATTATTACAATATTATTACAATATTCTTTGACTCAAGTAATAATAAATATAGTATCCTAACCCTAAAGTAATATAGTGCCCCTGCCTGTACTTGCTCTTTGAGCATGGAAATAGAGTTATAATGTTGAGAGGATTACAGGGATCTGTAACTCTTGAAAGCGTTAAAATGAAACCAAATTTGGTTTCATTTTACACTCTCAAGAGTTAAATTATATCTACATAAACATCTGAGTGAGTTAATTTTCAAGAATGTAAGAAATGTAGTAGAATCTGGCAAAACGTTGGAGAAAATATGACCATGTTTTGCCAGACAAAAACTTTTAGTTAAACCCAAAACCCCAGAGAGACTATAAACTCAACATCAAATGGTCATCACTGCTAAAATGCAGAATAAATAGTGGGCCCTTGTGTGAAAAAGGCTGAAAACCCTGTAGTACAATAATTATTAAAATAACAATTAAAACAACAATAAAAAAAATAGTTATTTAACAACCTTTACTGGTATTTGGGACAGCCCACCACCACAATCACAGGTTTAAGAATGGCTGTGTTGTCTTATTACATTAGGCCAGGTGCTGGATGAAGTGTTGCGGAGGGTTGGCCCCCAGTGTGTGCTGGAGCTTGGGATGCACTGTGGCTACAGCTCCATCAGGATGCTGCGTTTACTGCCCCCTACTGGCCTGTTGCTCACAGTGGAGATGGACTCCCTCACAGCAGAACTTGGGGAGGAGCTCGTTCTAGTAGCAGGCTTCAAACACTCACAGGTAGGTAGTGGTACATGCACTATAGACCTTCATTTTTCTCAAGGACTTTTCAGAAGTGATTCATATAAAGATCATGATGACACACACACTCTTATGGGACAATCAAATAATTGTCCCATAAGATTGAAAAACTAAAGTGTATCCTGTCGTTTTCAACGATAATATTGTGTTTGTTGTCATGATGTCACGACCTGAGTTGGTTTTGTCCGGGGTGTCATGTTTTTATTTATTTTTATTTTTTCGAAAAGTCTATGAGGAAAATGAATGGGGAATCCACTTCTGAAACAGGGGCAGTGTCACTGCGCAGGTCTATATGTATGTACTATGGTGATGTGAAGTTTCAGTCCAAACGGAAAAGCCAAGCTACTTTGGCTTTTCTGGGGGGGGGGGGGGGGGGGGGGGGGGATGACTTGCCTCCTACATACAGCTGCTACCAATCATTTTAAAAATGATTTATTTCAATATTTATTTATTTTGCATTCTTTGTGTTTTGCCTTGTTGTTTTTGCTGTTTTTTCTCTTTATACAGGTACCTTATTCAGTATCTTTTTTCACACTCTTACTATCCTTACACCATATATTATGACCTTCAGGACAGAAAAAAACACCTATCACGCACATTTCTCATATGAACCATTGTTAATTACTTCCTGGCAATAATAGTATTTCTGTTTCTTGATAGTTCCTTGTGCTGGCATGCAGCTCAGCCGAGGCCGTCCCTGCCCTGCGCCCTCACTTAGCGCCAGCCCATGGAGACAGCGCTGCTCTGGATCTGGTTCTGATGGACCATGATCCGCAGCTGTACCTCTCTGATCTGCTGGCCTTGGAGAGAGAGAGACTCCTCAGCCCGTCTGGCTGCCATGTCCTCCTGGTCAAAAGTGGGCAGTGCGGCCCAGCCTTCAGTGACCTTATGAAATACTTGAACATGCGGACAGAGAACTACTCTATTATGTCAGAGCATGATTTCATGACTGAGGTATTTTATCATGAGAATAGTTAACAGTTTCCCTGTGATATTTTTGCGCAATGGTTTTCATCGCCAAACCCTTGTTACCCGTATTATAATGTTTGATAGTGTTTAATCTGCTGGTTATTCAATGTTACGGTGAAAATCCATCTTGATCGCCAACATAAAGTTAATTTTGGCACGTTTTGATGATGAAAGCGGAAATTGAGCTGATGACGTCAACACAAGGACTTCTGGGAAAGGAGATCAATTCAGGACACATTACGCACCGTGGCCAGGAGAGGGGGGGTGCAATATTGTGAATAAAAGCATGTTCCCCTTTGCCAATATTAGCACTAGGTTTCTAAACATTATTTGTAAACAAACATCAGTGCTCCGCTACAAAGGTAATCATTGTTATCGGCGTATGAGAAACATAGTAATTAGATCCTACGGCAGTAGAACTGCACGGTCACAGCCGGGTCAGTGAACGTTGACGTCCTTAATTATTTGGATTAAACCTACGTGCTTAATAGGCAGACTGACACCTGCATTCAGATTGTATTTGAATTCACCTGGACATATTTGACAAACCAACATAATCTTCCACCTCTTGTTTATCCAATTCTATTCAAACGTACAGGAAATTAATGCATTTCAAGTGCAAAGTAAAGAAGCCAGCAGTGTACTGTGTGTTGATTGTCCATTTCTACCCTTGTATCTTGCACTTTACAGCTCATTAAACAATAATAGTATATATTTATTTATATTTGTATTTATTTATTTATTTATTTATTTATTTATTTATTTATTTATTTATTTATTTATTTATTTATTTATTTATTTATTTATTTATTTATTTATTTATTTATTTATATATTTATTTATATTTGTATTTATATTAGATACTCTAAAATTGTTTCTCAAGTCTTTGGTCACAGATACCAAACTACAGAATCATATGATAGTATAGTATAGGCGAATTTAAGTTCTCTTTGGCAACTGTATTATGCATTTTCATTATGTTGAAGCCAAAGACCTAACCTAAATACTGTAGATGTACTGTAGACGTGTGTGTGTGTGTGTGTGTGTGTGTGTGTGTGTGTGTGTGTGTGTGTGTGTGTGTGTGTGTGTGTGTGTGTGTGTGTGTGTGTGTGTGTGTGGGGGGGTGTGTGTGTGGGTGTGTGTGTGTGTAGGGCAGCTTTAATGGCAATCCCAGGTTTTACCAGTGATTGTGTTCTTTACTTTGAAATGCAAAGTTTGTAAAGTTTGATTTACATTCCATAACCCTGAGCAAGGAATTAGTCTTCAATATTCAGCTATAGTGTAGATTTTTGTCCCAACACAAACATTAAATGCCCTGCATAATTAATGCAGACTTTGGGTAATAATAATAATAATAATAATAATTGCCTATTTTTTCCTGCACAAAGATTAAATTCACTTTAGCAATGAATGAAGAATCTACAGTACTGTATGTCATATGTGTCAGAGTAAATCTTGTTACATCCTGATGATGCACGACTATAAGAAACATCTTTTTATGCTATGCAATATGCATATGGGGATGTTAAAAACCTAAACTGGGGAAGTTGTACTGTAACATACATTTAGTGAAAAAAACTAATAATCGTATATGCATAGCTGTAAATAACCACAAGGTGGCAGACTATACTTTTTTTCAAGTGTTTTTCATTGCCATAGTAAAGACATGGAGCTCACAGCCTCACACTTTATTATTACAAAATATAATAATGGGTAGCATAGAAGCTGACATCATAACAATCAGTATTCGGAACTGTGTGTGTGTGTGTGTGTGTGTGTGTGTGTGTGTGTGTGTGTGTGTGTGTGTGTGTGTGTGTGTGTGTGTGTGTGTGTGTGTGTGTGTGTGTGTGTGTGTGTGTGCGCACGTGCACATGCATGTGCGCATGTGTTACAGAGAGAAAGGTATAGAAGGTACAGGCAAGTTCTTTGCTTTAATCACTTAATCCATGCATAATGCTTAATTCACAATGATGTAATGCATGCATTATTGCAGAATGGTTGCACCAAGAAGGTCTTAAACTGGATTAAGTCAATCTTTTCCTACTAATCATGTTACACAAAACTAGTTTAAAATGAACCCTGCTAAATCTAAATCTAATTGCAATCTCAGTGTAATTTCAATATAATCTGTTGCACCAGTAATTCGAACATATTTCAAAACTTAATTAGTAGTTATAGACCTCCTCCAGGGGTGTTTAAAATGTTTATTGGCTGCGTATCCTAGAGATTTATTCAAACATGTTAAACCAACATTTATTTTGTATCTTGACTGTGCAACAGATTTACAAAAGCTGTTGTTGTGCCATCACTCCAGTTTAGTAGTATTGTGTACAAGTAAATCTGATATGCTAAATAAACACAGGGTGGCAGCATAGCAGTGTCTGTCTTTTAAGCAGGTATGGAAATAACCAGATTGTTTTGGGCATGTAAAGGAGCAGAGGACGTCACACGTGTTATCATACTGTACAGTGTACACTATACAGTACACCAGTGGTTTTCAACCTTTTTCATACCAGGGCCCACTATTTATTCAGAATTTGAGCAACGGACCACCATTTGATGACATTTTAGCCTCACAGACCCCAAAACTAAAGGTATGTTTTGCTTCTGTCAAGAGACAACAAAACAGGCAAACATACAGATCAAAATGACCATTAATCTTCTTCTACATTCTGTAGTTGTGTAGACTTGGGCTACTTCAGGTGGTGAATATTTTAACTCTTGAGAATGTAAAAATGAAACGTAAAAATGTGTGTGGACCCACTCTCAAAAAGTTATATCTGGTTAACTTTCCATCGTTTAGCCCGAGGACCACCTGGAATCCTCTCAGGGACCAATGGTGGTCCCCGGACCCTTGCACTATACACTACGCTGTGTATTATAACATCTGAAAGTATACGATGTAAGAGCATTCAGAGAAGAGGGAAGTGGCATACCGAAATCTAAGGGCCGGACGGAGGCCCTTAGAAAATAAAATACAATTGAATCTGAACATAAAGAATCGGTACATGATGGAGAACTGAACCCATCCGGTTCTCGAAGCACCACAGTCGCTGTTACTATTTCCAGAATAAAACATGACAGCAGACAGTGTGTGTCTTTGTGAAGTCCCATGAATCTCATGTACAGTATGGATCAATAGGCTAACTTGCAAAGGAGGAGCAGTGACAAAGTTGTGCTTTAGTGTGCAACTTTCAGTGCCCACAGCCTTTGTATATTTTGCAATGCTGTGATATGATCATTATATGTTTGCTTATAAGATTCACAATTTCACATCATGTAGCTGTACCATATACAGAAATGGACAAATCATTTCTGAAGCACCAACACTGAGTGATGTGTGTCACATACTTGATATCATTTTCAATTATTGGCCAACATACTGTATCTATAGGCCAGCAATCTAAAGTGTAATTCAGAGCGATGTGATCATTCTCTGGAATATTATGCTATATGCTATTTAAAGATGGGCAAATATTTGCAGATAAAAGGAGTAGTTCTCCCTAAAAATGACTTATCTTGTGTTGATTACACACTCCATTAAGCCTTGAATTCATGGAGACTTTTTCCCGTTTTGGTCGCATTCTTATTCCAATAATCTGATGACAGGTGGAGTCTCTGGTAGGAGACTCAATGGAGAATATTTGAGTCATCAGATTATTGGCATAGGGTGGCGACAAGAACAGAAAAATATCCATGAAGTCAAGGCTCCATGTTTTAACACGAGCAAACTGAAGCCATCACACATTGAGTTACACCATCCGCCTAGCCGAGATAACTCTTCCTGGGCACAACATCGACCACCCTGGTCAGAGGTCTCCAAGTAGAGGTGGTCAATCTCTCTACTGACAAGAGGTGATTTAACATTTCCCTCCTTTTAGAGTCACTGTTAGTGTACACAATGGTGCACCACTAAATGTAAACACCGAGTTCTGCGGCTACCCCCACCCCAGCTACACCCCCCCAACTCCATCTGCTCTAGCCATATCCCTCCCCCAAGAAAAAAACGTCTATTTCAGAGCGGTTCGATTTGTGGGGTTTGCACCCTCCTTCGTTCATTTTGAGCTACTAGCTGTGAAGTGCACTCTGTGCTGGAAGCTGCAGCAGAACGGATGTAAACACAGCTTTCAATTATAAATCAAACCTAAAAAGAGGCATGCTGCTCTAGTGGCCTCGGGCTGTCTCCACACAAAGGCCCTAAACACCCCCACGCACACACATCGCCCCATCACACTGCTGGGAACTTCTGCACAGCTCGGTTCTCTGGGACACATTTACAACCCCACATACTGTAAGGAGCTTTCTCAATGTGACAAAGTTATGCAGAGAATGTCATGCCAGTCTTTTTTTGTATTATGCCGGGTATAATGCCAGCGCGTTCCTGTGTGTATTAGACCATACATTTGGGTGACAGATGATCCTAAAACACATTTTCAACTTTCACATTGAGTGCAATTCCGTTCTACTTGGTAATATCACATGTGTCAGACTATCAATCTATTTCTCAGCCAGTAAAGCCGCCTGAGAGCATAACGGGGATTAAAGGGTATCCAAATCCAACAGACTTGAGTCGAATTTTTAGACTACGATATAAACACTGGGATTAGAACTGAATCAAGGGCTTGTCCAGCCTTGCAAGTATAGTTTGCTCTGACAGTTATTTAAGTTGAAAACAACTTTAATTTTACTGTAGTTTGAAGTAGCTTTACTGTAGCTAATGTATTAAAATACACTGCTAGGCCTCAGAGCCTAGCAAACCTGGCTGACACTCTTCCTCGCAAATCAGTGGATCCCCCATGTACATATGTTGTAACTGGTTCTCAGAGTTGGGTGAGTTCCAGGGAGTAGCAAAAGTAGTGATTGTAGGATCACTTACAATTTAGTGGGTTGGTTAATAAAAAAAGTAAAGAACATCTACAAGCTCACATCGCTTCACTTCGTACCACACAAAACATTTTAAGATGGGCATCTCCATATACTAAATATACATTTGCATATATATGCATATATACAGTGTATACAGTTTGGGTTCCTATGTGCAATGAAGTTTGAGAACCAAGCGTGAAATGAAAACCACTACTATCAGTGTATAGTGTTTCAATTCTTGCTGTTGTTTTGAACCAGTTCTTGAGAGGGTTCCAGGTGGTACCCAGCTAAATGATGGAGAGTTGGTATCCAAATGGGTCCCTTATAGCTGCTCTTGAGAGGGCAAGTTTGGGTGAGCGTCTCTGTGTTCTGTGCTGTGGCTGAAGGAGAATCATCTGAGGAATTATAGCCTATGCAACATACAAGTCACATTGCACCCACAGTGCAGTCCTAGCCCTCTGAGGTGTTGTCTATCAAATAGCACTCGCCTCTCCCTCCCCTACATAATAATTAAAATTATTGTTAAACATATGAATTAGTTAATTTACTAGAAGTATACGCAATTAGAAAATTATTATTTTGATAATTTGCCTGTTATCTCTCCTAAATAGAATAGAATTAGAATTGTGGGGTAAAGAAGAAAAAGATTTAGTTTGGGGTCTGACAGACTAAACATCATGAAATGGTTTTGTGGCTCAAATGTTGAATACATATTGCGCCCTGGTGTAGAAAGGCTGACACATTGATGTGTAGACGTATTGATGTGAATTGAGCCCAGGTGAAGATCAGTGGCCAGCACTATTCTCCATTGGGCTACGTGGGTTGGTGGGCGGCCCAGTTTATTTAGATCTGACCCAGTATAACTTCAAAAATAGTGAGGTAAGAAAAAACAAACAAACAAATAGGCCGAGCTACATCAAGCACATGTGCATGTAAAATGCTGCTGCAGTTTAGCCGTGGATCTTTTTTTTTTTTTTTTTTTTTTGTCAAAAACAGTCTCGCTGAGCCTGGTGTGTGTGTGTGTGTGTGTGTGTGTGTGTGTGTGTGTGTGTGTGTGTGTGTGTGTGTGTGTGTGTGTGTGTGTGTGTGTGTGTGTGTGTGTACATGCTTATGTGTTAAAGATTGGGAGGGGGTGTTGGGAGTGACAGGCTATCACACTGTACTAAAAATAGAAGTCCCCTGGTCTCTGGAGACGCCATCAAGGGTCCCTTCTCTTTCTTCCCTCTGCCCACTCCAGCTGATGAAGCAAGCACACACACACACACACACACACACACACACACACACACACACACACACACACACACACACACACACACACACACACACACACACACACACACACACACACACACACACACACACACACACACACACACACACAGAAAGACCCTCTGTTTCTCGAGTTAACAAAGAAAGAGGCATTTTGTTGATTTGTTGATTGCAAAAATGTCAAATCATCATGCATTTTTCATTCTTTGTGCCATCACAGGATTAGCACCCTCCAGACCAGCCCCACAGAAATGTACGAGATTTGATATCTCCATCGGTGAAAAGAAAAATCAATGTTCGCTTTCATTGCTTTTTATCCGTAATGTAGTCAAAATGACACTCAATGGGTTATTATAAATAGCTAACTATCCCATTCCCAGCATCACCCAATATGCGGATAACATTGATTTCAAGGAATCGTTTCATTTCCTGGGGTTGAAACGAAACAGTATGAAAATAAAAAATAGATGTTATTGTCACTAAAGTGGGTTATTCATCATTCTTAATGCTTCTTATTACCCTGCCTGTCGTCTCAATACAGACAGCTGATCAGAGATCACCACATCTGGGAAAATGCCAATAAATGCCCTTGGGCTTGGACCATGGAAATAACCAGCACAGACAAACCTACAGTATTGCTTTGAAAACTAACACGATAGATGCTGTTTCCACCGAATTTCAGACCATGAATTGAATTTAGATGCCGCCAGTCTTATCAGTATAGGCGGACATCTCTGAGTGCCATAACACAGGTATATTGTAATCGTCCTGTTTTGTTCGTATTAGCAAAATAACTTGATCACGGATGGCTGGATATGCTTTAAACTTGGCAGGAATAATCAGTACAGGCTGCCCCAAAGAGATTATTACTAATTGGATCAAACGTTCATGTTCATGGCTGTGTAGTTCTATTTGTCATTGTTACCAATTCGTTTCTAGAATCGCAGAAAGATGAAGAAGGTACAGTTAGAGACAATGGACAATTGGACATGCCATTTTAACCGAGCAACTTTAACTTAACGCAATATTTGAGTAGGAGTATCTCTATATTTTGACTAAAAACTGGAGTTGGGTGTTTTGTCCAACTGCTAGTTGTAAAATGCTTTCAGAGTTAATACATTTAGAGCAGTGGTTTTCTACCTTTTTCATACCAGGGCACATTATTTATTCTGCATTTTAGCCACAGAGCACCATTTGATGTTGAGATTAATCTCTCAAGCCCAAATCCAAGAATTTTCAAGTTTTGGTCCACAATTTAGGAGAGGAAAACTGGCAAAATGTTAAAATACTATTCTACATTTTATAATTGTGTAGGTTTTGGAAAATGATGTATTCCAGATGTTTAAATACAATTTAACTCTTAAGATTGTGAAATGATACCAAATGGACCCTCTCTCTGGTCGTCCTCAGACGAGCCCTCCATCGTCGCTTCCAGTCGTCCCGGTTCTCCATACAACCAGCCAGCTCACTGGTGCTCTGTGCTCCTGCATCCTTCTTGAGTACATCCACGTATGTTAATGTGGGACGACCACGTGATCGGTGCCCATGCGTTGGCTCCCACAGCACTAGTTTGCTGGCCGGCAGTTCTTGATGCCTTTGACAGTGTCCTGCCAGTCTCATCCTCCTGGCTGCTACTTTCTGGCTCACCATTGGAATTCCCTCATACAGTGTATTGTTGTTAACATGTTCACTCTTGTTGATGTTAAGTACTACACGCAGCATTCTGGTGTAGCACCCGTCTAGCGACTTCTGCAGAGTTGGCTTCAGGGTCCAGCATTCGCTGCCATATAGGAGAACGGATTCCACCGTTGCATAGAAGAAGCTGAGTTTGATTTGTCGGGGGAGATTCGAGTTCCACACACTGGACATGCCGTTCAGGGCCCTCCAGGCAAGTGCCTTCCTCATTTTTAGGTCCTGCTCGGTTGAGTTGACCCATGAGCCTAGGTACTTGAAGTCTGTGACTTCCTTCAGTGCAGTTCCTCCTGTTGTTGTTAGAGGTGGATGCTCTGATGGGATGTTATAGGTGATGACCTCTGTCTTAATGGCATTCAACCTGAGGCCCACCTTGGCGCACTCCGACTCCACTCTGGTCAGGAGCTCCTGTGCCTGCTGCAAGTTGTCAGAGAGCAGGCTGATGTCATCCGCAAAGTCCAGATCTGTCAGGACTACTTTGGGGTGTCTTCTCGACTTCCTTGGTGTTAGGGTGAAGCCTAGATCCTGCTCTCGTCCATTGATGGCAACCCTGAGAGCATAATCTAGGACTATGATGAAGAGAAAGGGGGCCAGGGTGTCCCCTTGCATTACACCAGCCCTGATTTCAAACTCCTCGCTGTTGCCGTCTGGGGTCACAACCTTGGCCCTTGTGCCTGCGTACATGGTCGCTATCGCTTGGAGAAGGTTGGACCCGCAAGCGACCATTTGGTATCATTTTTACGATCTCAGGAGTTACAGATCTATAAGGGTCCATTTGGTTAGCAACTGTCCATCATTTAGCTTGGGACCACCTGGAATCTTCTCAGGGACCACTGGTGGTCCCCGGACCACCTGTTGAAAACCCCTGGCTTAGAGCAAATAGATAGAGCAAGGGATGACATAATCCACCACAAACTGAAATTAAGATGATTGCTTTGAGCGAATGCCACTGTTTCTTTCTTTTATCGCTCTCTCACACTCACAAGTTGCTGGCATGACCTGGCAGAACAGCTCCTTGATGTCAGTCAGTCAGTCAGTCAGTGAAACACACACAGTACACACACACACACACACACACACACACACACACACACACACACACACACACACACACACACACACACACACACACACACAAGAGGAGAGGAGATTATTATAGGTGACGTATTGTTCAAACTGCCACGGACAGGAATGTTCCACGATACTGTCGTGTTTGCTCAGTAATCTTCTTTCATCATGGAGATGATGAGCTGCTCTCTATTATTAAACATGGAATACCAATTTAAGCACATAACCATGCCCTCCCCTAACGAGTGGAGGGACCTGCAATGTTTGAAGTGCCCACTCTACAAACAATCACACCGGCACAGACACGGACGCGGGAGTGTGCGAACACGCACGCGCGCACACACACACACACACACACGCATACACTGAAAGAGAGAGAGAGACACACTTATCTCTTTGTGTCAACATCAAGGACAGAGCATAGTAGTCGGATTGAGACCAAAGCTAAAATAGGCTTCCCCTTCATGCTGTGTCTGAAGTGGTCCTGTCAGAATAGACTCTCTGTGTCCAGCTGGCCTCTGTGCTGCAGTTTATTTTTATTATTATCTGTCCGCCCGTCTGTCCGTCCATCTATTTGTGTTTGCTGTGTTTGTTCTGTCCATGTTCAAGAGTGTTTGAGCACACCTCTTGGGCATTCCCGCACAACTCCCACATATGATGGTGTCATGCACATACAGTAGCCTCTTACCATTATTGCAGGTGAAAGAGAGATCCTGGCAGCAGTATATGGTGAGAAGACAGCTGGAGGATCCTTGCGTGCACAAAGGGGACTGGAGTGATGCATGGCAGACAGCTGATGGGAGAAAAGACCCCAACAATTAATGAGATGTTCGCCTGGGACCCATACTGGGGAAGAAAGCAGTTCATTGACACACTTCGGCTCAGAATAAGATTGACCATAGACCATTTATTGCAAAGCTTTTGCATGTTTGTATGGCGGCATGGCTCTTGCTCATGTGATGTCAGACGATCTATGAACTGAGTCATAGG